>VYZM01016294.1:629004-640114 GCA_013398915.1 Dromas ardeola | reverse complement strand
AAAAAAAAGAACTTGTTATTTTTGCTGTCATAGCAGTACTCAGGACATCAGCTTTAGGAAACTGGAACTGGAGAGCTCTTATTAGCTATTAGTCTTCCTGTCCTTTCTATGCATGCTCCCCCAAACTTCTTTGCAGCATTCTGTAACATGCGGTTTTGAAGCATTTGATTATTCACTTTAACCACAGTAACTGATTTAAATGCACTTACCTCCATAAGAGCTAAAAATCTTATTTTTTTTTTTCTTTGAGCAAGCTGCTTTCAGTTCTCAAAGCCATCATACAAACTCCAGAATTCAGATTGTTTCAAAGATGCTGGGGAAAACGAAACATTCACCTTCTGTTTTGAGTTGAAGGGAATAAGGTGTTCTGCCTGTTCTTTAATATCCAAATGGCTGCTTAAAGGTTTTTTCCAATTCTGAGCTGTTTGCGAAGGGACCAGGAGCTCTGTGCTCTTCCCCCACATGGGAGGTATTCCAAATGTTTAAAATGGTTTGAGAACGAATCTTGAAGAAGCCTTATAACAGGCTGGTAGAGCAGGGAATAAATGTGCAATGTTTAGAAATACAGCATTTGGTGTGCAGTTCTCTTTTTTTAAAAAAAGAAACACACAAAAAAACCCCAAGCACAAAACCATAAAAGTTCGAAGAAAATTGGCAGGGAAAAGGAGACTAAAGATGACAGTTGCTGCATGGAGTGGTGTTGAAATCTGTAAGCTCTCTTGAAATAATGGGTTTTAAAGGGAGACTTACTCAAGACCCCAACCTTTCTGACAGTTGTGCATCTTGCGTGACCTGTATTTTTAGTACGCTTGCCATGGAACAGCCCTTATGTAGGATTTTGTTCTACTGAGAGCAGTCAGGTTCACATAACGCCGCCACAAGCAAAATCTCTTGCTTGCTTTTGCCTGCCTCTTGGTTTAAAAGAGAGCGAAGGGAAATAGAGAGCTGAGTAAAACCATGTGCAGGCAGCGCTCTGCAGCAGCGGTACAGCTCTTTCTGCACGCACGCTCAGCTGGGTTTCGTCATCCCTGCTGCAGAGGGAACAGTGTCCCTTTAAGGTCTGGCTTCTGGGGCTGTTTGAGGTTTACCCAACTTCTTTTTAGAAGGTGGTGTTCAGACTTGTTATGAAGCAATGATCCGAAGGGGACGTCTGATATTTCTAATCTTTTTAAGATACAGTTTAAAGTTTGGTCCGACGCTTTCCTGCTTTTTTAGGACTTGGTACGGTGCCAGACCTTGTCTTTACTCAGAACAACCCTGCAGAATTTGGAAAGGAAGTTTTTTTCTTTGCATCTCATTGCCTCGTAATCTGTATGGTTTGCTTAAGAGTGCTCTGCGTTGTTGGCGTGTAATTTCAAAAAAGCTGTATAGAGGGGAGTACAGTTCTGGAAACTCATGAAAATCTAGGTAGGCTTTGCTATTCGCTTGAGAAGATGTCTAGGGGAAGAAAGTGGTTCTGGTTTCGCATTCACCCTGTCATCCAGACAGCACAATTTCCTTAGGGGTCTCAATCTTTTCTTTTTTTGAGTTACGATTAGTGCATTGCAGTGGCAAACTGCTAGCACTTTCCCCCCCCATCATTTCTTCCAGAGTCCTTGCTTTGTTCATGCTTTAAATATTAATATAAGGATTAATTCCTATGGTAACACCATGAAAGTGTTTCTTGGTAATTATTAAAGGTAAGACTTCTAGTTTTCTCACTGTGCTGCTCCTGAACCTCTCCTTAATCTCCTTTGACTGAAACTGAAGGTTGCTACCGAGACCCTACCAGGATGAAAAGGCGGGGGGAAGTAGTGACCCAGCTTTAAAATTTGGTTCTTGCCAGTTTTCAGCCCAAATCCTACCAGCACGACAAAGGAAGAATGATCTCTTTTGCTGTGCGGGCACAGAAGAATAAAATTCTGTGTTTGAGCTTTAAGTGGATTTGCTGGCATGCACTTACAAGATGTTAAGGCTTTGACAGAGGGAGCTTTTACTGAAAGGAAAAGGAGAGATGTGGTAGTTTGTTTGGCTTCCCTTCCCAATTAAGTTTTGGTAAAACTAACTTGATTTCCCCCCTCCCCTTTTAATTTTGTTACGCATGCAGCTAGAAATCAAATAATGGGCGTATGCAATTCAGTTTCACCTCTGGGAGAGCTGCTTCTAGATTTCCTATATTGGTCAGCTCGGTGCTCTGCGCTCTGGGTGAAGGAGCCGAGTTAAGTCTTGGCAGCTTATGACTTTAACTCTTTTGTGTCCAGAAGCTGAGATATCTCAGGGAAGAAACGCTGCTGTGCTGTTCTCTAGCTCTCCGGCACCTTTGTTGCAGGGGCCAGCACGGAGCCATACCATGCGTGTCCTACTTACTACTGCAACAGAAGGACCTGAATTTTTAATCACAATAATATAATTTGTCTTGCTTGCAGAGATCAAAAGGTTGTAATCATCTTCTCAGAGAGAGAGAATGTAAATTTGAAGTGAGATGATTTTAAGGTTGTTTGAGGGTTTTTTTAGTCTGCGTGTCAAGCTTTGATTTGACTGGTCCGCTCTTTGTTACCTTGCTGTTTCCTTTTAAGTCTGAAAACAGTAACTGCTGTGCTAACACTGTCATTATGTGTTGTTTTACAGTGTTACTTCCTCATGTGCTCTTCCTTCAGTGGTTCAAAGGTCATTTAATTACACCGATTACAATGTTAGGCCGATTTTCTGATCCATATCTGATGTGAGTTTTGTATTTTCCACACACCAAGAAAAGGACCTTTCAGGTGTCTGTGCTGGTGGCCTTTCTAACAACTCAGTGCAATGGGTGAGGCTCTGGGCAGACTTGGGTTTTTGCCACGTGCGTTTGGCGAGTCAGCTGTTCGCATTTGGATTTTCTGGCTACGCGAGTGCAAATAAGGACCGGGGCGTGGGGGTGACGTGAAAGAAATCTAGCTTCTTCCTGAGTTTATACAGGTAATAGTTTGGGGTCTGACTGACTGACAAACAGCATTGCAGACAGGGGACGTGGGGTCCTGGTGGGCAACAAGTTGCACGTGAGACATCAATATGCCCTTGCGGCAAAGATGGCCAACAGCATCCTGGGGTGCATTGGGCAGAGCGTTGCCAGCAGATCCGAGGGGGCTGGTCCTCCCCCTCTGCTTGGCCCTGGTGAGGCACATCTGGAGTGATGGGTCCAGTGTTGGGCTCCCCAGTACAAGTGAGCCATAGACATACTGGAGTGAGTCCAGTGATAGGCTTTGGAAACGATTTGAGGACGGGAGCATCTGGTGTACGTGGAGAGACGGAGAGAGCTGGGGCTGTTCAGCCTGGAGAAAGGAGGCTCAGGGGGATCTCATCAACAAATAGCTGGTGGGGTGGTAAGGAAGATGGAGCCAGCCTCTTCTCAGTGGTGCTCCATGACTGGATGAGAGGCAGTGGGTCCAAACTGGCATACAGGAAATTACACGTAAATGTAAGATAAAACTTCGTTACTACGAGGGTGGTCAGACATGGGAAGAGGTGCCTAGAGAGGCTGTGGAGTCTCCATCCTGGAGACTAACTGGGCAGGGTCCTGAGCGACCTGCTTTAGTTGCCCTCCTTTGAGCAGGATTGTGGGACTAGACCACTTCTAGACATCCCTCCCTGCCTCGTTCATTCTGTTACAGTTACTGAAGCGTCTTAAATGGCCTTTGGACTGGAGTTTGCCATTTGTTAAACCACTGGAAAATGCAACCCTTTTGCAATCCTTTTGCAATCGGCGGTTGCCTGTTGGATGTGCAAATGCAGCTCCAATTGAAATTGCTCACATGTATCTAAGAGAAGGAGTCCAAGCTGCTTGCTCATAAAACGTTTGAGACTTGGGGCTGTTGGCTGCAAACTGGGCAGTGCATTCAAATTTGGGTTGCATGCGGTAAACCTCTATCTGTGTAATACAAGGGCAGGGAACCTTTTCATTGCTAATGGCCCAGTAAATGTTTTCAACACATTTGACGGGCCACATCTTGACACACACTTGTTACTGTGCGTATTGTGCTATGCATAATAAACTAAAACAAATAATATGGCTGCGAGCCATATGTTCCCTGTCATTGGCTTACTACGACAGAGATTTTCCGAAGAGATTGAAACCTTCAGCTTCCTTGTACGTGTCGTCTTGCTCAGTCATCCTTGTTTTGTGCCAAGTAAAATCGCACTCGCTCTTGGGGCTTGTGGGCTTGAGATAGAGGCTGAGGCGCTAGGAGTTACAGGTCTGTCACTCTTTTAGCACCATTACACACTCAATTTTTCCCCATCAGGCTGGGTATTCGCGCATTCTGCACCAACAAGCATCATGCGAGTCCGTTAAAACTGATGTTCGGCACATGGACATTGAACATTTGCAGGGGGGGAGGCCCAAAACCTGTCTTCACTAATTTTAAATGTTGTCTCAAATGCATTTATACGCGACTAGAGCGGTACTCAAGGAGCTTGTCCTGCCATCCAGGCAGAATTACAGCCTGTGGTAAATAGGACTGATTGTGGGAACTGCCTTTCCTGTAAAGACACATCAGGATAACAAGCAACTTGATGGGTGACTTTCCTTTTTGGCCTCCTGCAGTGCTTTGAAAGCCTGGGTGGTCAATTGCAGTGTCAGCATCTTCCTCTTTTTTTTTTTTTTTTTTTAAAAAAAAGGAGGGGGGAGAACTTTTAAACAGCTGTCAGTCCAAGAGGCCATAAACAAGAACAAAGCACTGGCAGTGAGATGTGGCCCGGTGCTTGGGAGCCCTCAGAGGTGACGTCCTGAGGGCACTGGGGTGAGCTTTGAGTCAAAACACGTCCCTTTGGGGCACGCATCCAGCGCCACGTGTACTGTCCTGCCCGGGGAGGTGTTCCTGTGCTGGGGCCGGCGGTGCAGAGCTGACACAGGGATTTTGCCTTTAGTGGCTTGAGCCTCCCCAGCGCAGTGTCCCCCCCTGGAAGGCAGGATGTGTGCTGGGGCAACAGGGCTATACATCTCAAGGGCCACCAGCGTCCAGCTCCCAGCACACTCTGTATGACTCAGAAATGAGATTTGAAGAGCGTAGGAGAAGCTGCAGAAAAAAACACACAGACATATCTGCACAGTGGAGGAAGGAAAAAGATGTGTCCTCCCTACCTCCATCCCTTCTTTAATCTTTCCTCCGCAACTGCGGGTTCTCCTGGTTTTGGGGGAGCTGGTCCACATATACATCTGGGCTCTGTTCCTCGATAGCCCTTTGTAGGATGTCAGCTGAAAGTGCTGAGCCAAAAACACAGGATGTGGCATGTGGTGGCGTGCAGAGACAGCTCACAGCCCTCCCTGTTACAGTTTTGGGGGTTTACCCCCCCCTTCTCAGCAGCTGAAGTAGCCGGTGAGAGCAAAGGAGCCGAGGTGTTACCCAGGTCCTGGCTGTGCTGCTGGGTGTGAAGCCCTCCAGCAGCAGAACAAAAGAGAGTGTGATGTGGAACAGTGGCTCTTTGCATCCCCCTTAAGGTGAACAGCTGGTCGCAAAAGAAGCCCAGTGCCGCTTTCTTTCCTTTATTTTCCTAAAGGAATGGAGAATGTAAGGAAGACCAGGGCTTTGCTTGCCAAATCTGGTCATTTAAGTGGTTTTCCAGGATGCTGTGTTTTGTCTTCTGTTGACTAAATGCCTGTTTACAGGGGAGAAAAACATTATGGACTGGACTGCCCTGTTTTTCTCTGATTGCATAAAGGCTGATTTGTATATAGTCTATAACAAAAAATGTTCCAAATTGACCTGCTTATAACCCTGATGCTTTAAATATATTTAATACCTTTACAGTTTGTCTTAAGCAGGAAACAACACAGGTTCAGGGGAAGGCACACGTGTTAATATTATCACTTTGCTTTTGGCTGCCTACCAATGAAGTTAACATTACCTTCAAGGTAGGGAAGTGCTGTGTTACACAATTTTTTTATGCGTGTATTGGGGGGGGGAGTGTATTTATCGTTTTTTAAACAGGGAAAGTGAATCACAGAGGAGAAACCCTTCAATCTGATGTCCTAGGATATCTCTGGGGGATTTAGTGTGTGTGTTTATCTTTTCAGGCCAAGGAAGGATAGAGGGGTGTCACGGATGGACGCGACGCACTTCACTCGTAGAGAGAAGTAGGAATACATTTATTGATATAAAACAGGAATTTAACAAAGTTTGGTGATAAATGCAACGGTGTTTTAACAAGATTCGCGATGGCGAGGCGCACTTGGTTATTTACTGCACAGAGGACAGGGACAGACAGAACTGTCAGGGAGACCCTCCCGTTGAGTCACGAGGTTCAGAAAGGACCCGCTTGCTTTCTAAACTCCTTCTCAGACAGGAGTCTATGGGCGGCTGGATCCAATCCTAATCCCAGACTTGGTCAAAGGTTTATGCCTAAATGATTATATGTGTGCAATCAATCCTTTGTATCACTTAGGTAAGATTTCAAAGTTTAGCATGCCATTAGTCACTTACGGAGGATCTGTTGCAGCAAGGAAGCTCTCAATCTCAAGAAGTAAACGTAACCTTGAGACATGTCCCTGCTCCAGGAGAGATCCTGGCATGCAGCCCGCTGCCGTGCAGGAGAGCTCAAAGGGCTCTTGGGCTGCTCACTATTTATGGAGGTAAGATGATTGACCTGTAGTCATATTTGCATATTGACCACAGTATCAGTATTGATCAAGTTTAGCCCTTGGCTATTGTGTTGTTATCTGTCTCACCGAGACCACGCTGAGCCCGCTGCAGCCGTCATGACTACATGCATCCATTGTGACCACGACGGGTGGTCATCGCTTGAGCAGAGTCACAGGAGATAAAGGTCAGTTTGGTGCCTTCAGAGAGGGAGCACACCGCCAGAAGGGGGGATCCTACAAAGAATATATTTTGAAGGAAACTATTATCATTTTGCCTAGAGGCTGTGTAGGGCCTTCAGTTGGCCCAAGGCTGGGCTGACAGAAATGTTGTGGAGTTTATGAGGGAAAAATGTAAAGTTCTGTGCGTGAAGTGGAATGATGCCTGTGTCAGTACTGGCTGCAAGGGACTGGGAGTTGTGGGCGGGCATTAGGTTGAGCAGAAGCCTAGAGTACAATTATCGTTCATGAAGCAAAGTGTTTATTACCTACCTTGGAAGCCTGGCCAGCAGGGTGAGGGAAGTTCTTATCCCCCTCTGCTTGACACTGGTGAGATGCATCTAAAATATTATCCTCTGAGCTCAAAAGGGTCAATGAGAAACTGAAGAAGGTTTAGCAGAAGGCTGCTGAGATGACCAGAGTTCCATGAGTCACAGTTGTCCTCCAAAGGGAAGCTGAAGGAGCTGTTTCCTCTGGTGAGGAAGAAGCTAGGGGGTCATCTAACAGCCACCTACAACTACTTGAAAGGGTAGTTGTGAAGATGGTGGAACCAAACGCTTTGTACTCTGATGGTACAAGGAGCAATGGCCATGTAACACAGCTCAGGATGTTCAAAGCCAATAGCTCTGCTTCAGGCAGGAGGTTGGGCTTGAGCCTTTCAGAGGTCCTTCATAATCAAAGGTTCTGTAATCTTGTGAAGATCTCACTCAGACTTCAGGGTAAAATGTACAACAGCTGTCTGCCACTGTGGTCTTGAAGCAAACAAAATTTGGTCTGACGAGCCTGAATGTGGCTCTGTTCTAATGTCTTCTGAGTGACTAATGCTGTGAGGAGGTGGGAGGCAGGCACAGACAGGGAACATCTGGGTTGTCACTGCATGGCCAGATTGCCTACAGCTTTGGTGTTCGTTTGGCCACTTGCATCTATTTAATGTGACTCTGGTTGTGGTGGGTTTAATGTTGCATTTATTGAAATCTAAATTGTGGTGAGCCTTCTGTAGGTAGGTAGGAGGATGTTTTAGTCCTGATCTGAAAGAATGTCAGGCAGGAACTAGTGTGTGAGGGATTAAAGTGAGACACGTTCTCTGGGCTTGCCTGCAATGGGGACAGCTTTAGGATGTTGTTATCTGGGTTGAATTTTTAGGCGGGAGGTGGCGAGGAAATGAAACTGATCTTGTTTTCACATGCAATGTACATACTCCATTGCAGTCCTGGCAAAAATTCCTGCCTCCTGAGTGATATTTAATTTGACCCTCTATACTACTACTAGGCAGAAACTCTCGTGTGTGTCAGGTTAACACCTAACAAGTTTTTAGGTTAACACTCGTGCACATTCTTCAGCACTCCAGCAATGCATGTGGTAAAGAAAGCGTCTGCTAAGCTTGCAGTTTTGCCCTGTCAGAATAACGCTTGGGGCAAAATAGTTTAATTTAGGGTTTATCAGCTGATGTCAGGATATATAGGGTCTGGCTTCTTTCCTGGTTTGGCTGCACTTCATCAGGGCAGACCGACAGTTACTTCTTCCCTCTTGGCTCATGGGGTAAACTCCTCCCTCGCAGGATATGACAAATTTGCGTTGACTTCAGCGTGAGTTTGTCACACCCTGTGGGAAGAAGTGGGCCTGGAACAGATACTGGTCCTCTTGAGATTCACCAGCAAGGATGTGTACATCTATTTTGTACCTTTGCCACTCTTTGCTCTGGCCTTAGCCATGCCATTGCGTGTCTGAAAAGCCCGATTCCCTTGTATAGGAAGACTGAGCTTAGTTGCATCTTGGACTCTCGGCTGTGTCTTGGGTTTTCAATATGAAACCGATAAGCTGACCTTCAGGCTGAATAGTTTTGGGGAGGGAAGAGGATGCAGAATTATTGTGCAGTTGGTACATCTTGGATTAATTAAAGGTGAAGCTGTGCTTGAAAGTACACTGTTAAAAGGCACTAAGGAGAAAATGGCTGTAGGAAAGCAAAGCTTGGAGCCTCACCATGCTGCTTCACCGAGCAGTGTTGGTGAATGTCTACACGCTGTCCCATTTGGTACTGATGGCTTAATTTAAGGCTCCACAAATGCTTCTGGGACCTTTCTAAATGTGAAATGACACAGTGGAGCAACGTTGGCAGTGCTGTTCGGCTTTGGCTTTATTTTCAACTGGTTGGCTTAAACTGTTCCATCTACTGTCGTGGCTTTTTGTGATTCATTTTTAGAAAGTGCAAGCACGGAAAGCTGTCTGTCTGGCTTACTTTAGAGATTATGTCCAAGATTTTCAGTAGCTTAGATATGACCACGGTCTTATTCCTTCTGTCTGAAGGATGGCCGCCAGATTGAGAAGTAGCATGTATCATACCAGTGACGCACATCGAGGGAAATCCGGGAGCTGTCTGCTGGAACAGCTGCTTGCCCTTTTTTTTGAAGGAAACCAGAAAAAAAAACAGGACAAAATTGAGCAACAGTGTTTGATACTTGAGCCCCAGTGCATAGACTGGTTGTCTCAACGGCCTTCTTAATCAGACATTTGATAAGCAAGTTAGAGCAGCACTTGGAAATTTTGAATATAGTTGAGATGTCCTAGTTTGTGAGGAGTTTCAGGGCTGCGCCTGTGGGCGAATTATTCAGAATAATGATTATTCAGAATTTGAAACTTCCAAATCAGGGAGGAAGGAAAGGAAACGTACTCAGGAGCTGAATTTTTTTATTATTTGTGGGTGGAAAAATTCTAGTCGACATGCTTTTAATTGCAAGTGATGCATTTTAATGTGTTTCCTTCAGCTCATGTTGCTGAAGAGAATTACGTCCAATACAGAGAATCCTCTTTATCTTACCACTTTGTCCAGAAGAAAGGGTTGAATAGCTGATCTAGTTCGTGTTAAAATCCCTTAGCTCTCTTTCTGGGGGGCAGGTGGACAGCAGAAAGCACAGAACGACGGGAGGGCAGCAGGGAGATCCTTTGCAGTGCTGAGGCGGGGGACGCTCGGTGCTGCAGCAAAGTGAGGACGTGAAATAAGTGCTGAAGCCCAGCTGCCGTCGGCCCCTCTGACAGCCAGTCCAGCGCCGTGCTGTAATAAAAGTCATTTATGTCGAGGCGGCAAAGCAGAGTGTCCCTGTTGCACTGTGAGTCGACAGGAGGAGAGGTGTTGAAGCAGATCCTCTTACGTAGCACAGGCTAAAGCAAGCTAATGAGATGTGCGCTCAGCATCGCTTCTCAGCGTTAAAACCAAGGGGGCCCACAAAGCCTGAATTCTCCAGGGTTTCTTTTCTTCTCCCACATGTTTTTGCTGGGCAGTTGTGAAAATACAGCTCGTGAGTATGAACGCCGGCACTGGACTTGTTTAAAAAGGAAAAAAAAAAAATAATAAAAATCACTCCCTTCTGATTAACCTCTTATTTCTGTCTTCTGCGTCATCACTGCATAATTATTGCTAATGATTATCAGGGAAGTTAAAGGAGAGGCATTCATAGAGACTGTAATGAAACCTGCAGTTGGACAAAAGAGGAATAAAATCTCTAATTATCCAGGCTGAGAATTTAGCTGTATGGCTATGCATTCAGCAGTGATTATGTGCAAGATCTGTCCTTCTGGACAGATCTTTAACTTAACTGGTTCCGTGGGAGGCGTCCGGGGTCAAGCTAGAATCCTGTAGTATGTAGAGTTAAGTCATGCTGGGAATTGCACATGCAACTTCTAACTGTTTTAAAGGGGCTTTTTCTGAAGCACTTTGTGGATGGGAATGTTTGAGTCGACGGTCAGCAAGGAAATAGCATAGCAGGGAATTTCAATAGGGTTGATGCTACAGACACGTATATAAAATATTGTAAGTGTATAAAATACAGCTTGTATGTGCGTTCTAGCGTGTGTGCTCTGAAAGGTTTGTGGTCCTGGAAGCTGCATCGCAGCTTCTTGAGAGTATAAATTTTCAGCACTACTTCCAGTAAAAAATCAGGTGAGTAGTCTAGACAGAGGTGATGGAGGATTTCCCTCTGAACAGGAACCCAGCAGAAGCTAGAAACTGGAATAAGTCTAATGGGAGAGGACAGGGCTTGGGCCTCTTCATTTCTTATTTCTTTCTTTCTTTTTTTTTTTTTATACTGTAGTGAGCTGGCAGTCCATCCAAAAACAGTTGGCTGTATTAATTCTCCCTAAGTGAAAGCTTTATATGGGTGTAACTCTTTCTTTTCTTTGGCAGCCAAAACATTTTTATTTCCAAAGGCAGAAAAGTCTGGAGTTTTTTTCTTTTGGTGCCATTTCTAGGTAATGGAGCTTCAGCTAACCCAGTGCTAAGAAATATTTTAAATGAAATACTAAAAAAAA
>VYZM01016294.1:593705-628997 GCA_013398915.1 Dromas ardeola | reverse complement strand
AAGAAACACGAAAAAAAAAAAAAAAAAAACACGAAATGGGGGGAAAAGGGACACAAATGCAAACTGTGAAAGTGGGACAAGGGCAGCGCTGCAGCTGGCTGCTCGGCCGGGCGGCACGGAAAAGGCATGGTGGGAGGTGTCATCGTAACATTTGAGAAGAAGCACATTTTAAAACTTCCGAGGGCCTGCGTTTTATGTAGCACCCATTAACCCCTAAACCCTGTTGCTGCAACATGCTGATCTGCCACAGCCCTCCATGGGGTTAGGAAGGATTATGGCCAGATATCAATATTAGTCTTGGCAGCCATGCTGCAACAAAAAAGTGCTCATCGGTTGTGAGCGTTCCTGTGCCAGGGAATAACTTCATGAGTAAGTGGGCTTAAGAGTGACTCTCTCAGCATAGGGTTGATGCTGAATGGAAGATCGCATTCTTGAGAATCCCAGATCCAAGGAGATACGGACCTGGCCACTGCATGATGCTCCAGGTGGGACTTGAGGAGCCGGCAGGGAAGGGAAATGCTGCTGATCCCAGTGTCTGTCAAGAGCTGGAAAACAAGTTTAGTACATGGGGGAATAAGTGGGGTCACGGGAGATGCTGGTTCAGTGCAAGCTCACGATTGACACAGAGACCCTGCAGAAAGCAGCTCCGTTCTTCACCCACATCAGCCGTGTATGAGCAGGTACACGTGCCCCGTCACTGACTCCACGGCAGCAGCGCAGTGGGGAAATCGTTCACATGGGCTCCTCCTGTCTCTTTTTGCCCACCATGATTTTTCTCTGAGAGCTCTCCTGGGGCAGAAGAGGCTTTGATATTAAATCATCACTTCAGATCGTGTTTTTTTTCTGTACCAACGTGGCTGGCGAGGGATTTTGTCTCCTTTTGGTCATGCTGCTGAGGCTTCTGCGTTGAAACTTTCCTGGCACCTTCCTTACAGTGTAGCTGGGGACATTGCTCAGGTTTATGGATCCCTACCCAGATTTCCAGCAACTGGCACTCTCCTTCTCGGCTGTGAGACACAAAAGCCTGGAGTCCCAAGGCAGTGCCAAAAGAGCAGCTCTCTTCTGAGCAGCCTTCTGTGTCCCAGGGGGGACAGGTTGGTTTGGTCTGTTAAAAATAAGGTCGTGCCGGCTCCGTGGGGAGTGAAACGTCTGGGTGTGGAAGCTCTCATGTGGAACAGCTCGTATAAAATGTACTTTTTAAGCTGCAATGTCCTGTATTTCTCCTGTCCCTCGATCTAGAAACATCCTATGGGCTCAGCAGGATGTTTCCTTGTAAAAGAGGACTGAGCGTTTGAATAAGACTTCACAGCTATAAGGAGGGAGGTGCTGTGGGTTTTGTGTGTTCAGTGTGGAAATCCTGTGATTTTTCTGTATATTTTTTTTTTAAAGTACCTAGAGATTGTTTTAATGCAGGGACCATTTCCCCCTCCTTGATGTCCCTGGGAGCTGTGGTGGTTTTCTGCAAGGGGTTCAGCCTGTCCGCTGGCTCTGCAGGGTTTCGGTGCTCTTTCTGCAGGGGTTATTGTGTGTGGTCGGGGCGTCTGAGATCTGAGAGCTGAAGGAAGTGAAGTCTGTGTTTGCGAGTTGAAATACTTGAGGAGAAATAATTGACCATAATCTGACAGCAGATCTAGCTTTGCAGAGGACAGCTCATCACCATGTTAACAGAAACGGGCTTTCTAACGGAAATGGAGCTGATGGATGTTTTCTAATTATTCCCTTGTGTTGCAAATGTTAGAGAGCCAGCTTGAAATCTCTGCCCAGAATTCAGAGCCTTAATTTGTTTGACCTTTCCACTGCTGCAGACACAAGGCTGTATGAATTGCAGTCATCTCCGTTAATTTCTCTATTGTTCTGGGGATGCAAATGAGCGTGTTCTTCTGCAAATACTGTATGGAAGATGGCGTGATACAGCTCGGAGTTAGGCAATACTTCGCCGTGTGTTTGAGGGGGATGCTGAGCCATGCCTTACTGCAGGGTTCATCTTCCAGACAGGTTCCATCCCGGCTGACTGGAGCTGGAGTTTTGTTTAAATACACAGATGCTGGGAGGGGTTTCTCTCTCTTTCCTTGCCTGTCTTAGAAATAACCAGATATTCTGGCAGATGTATTGCTCAAAGAAGTGCCTTGATTTTTGGCCTTTGGACAATCCGTTTTGACAATGAATGGTACATTTCAGATAACGTATCTCAAAGGTGTATAATGGTCTGGTATCATCCTCTTGCCTTGAAAATATTATTCCAACTAATCAGCCTGAACCCCCTTTGAAAGTGCAAGTGTGTTTTCCACTAGTTTATCAGGGAGACTTTTTAGGCTGGCTTGCTTTCATGTTTTCATGAATGAAAGATAAAGCTGCCAGGCATCTGCTAGTTCAGATGGATGTCCCGGTACCCGTGTGTGCACGTGTGTCGCTCTCAGGCCGTGAATCACCAGTGGGTACAGCAGTAATTTTTGGTAACTAGGAGGCAGACGAAATTGCTGGTTATGATTTGATGTCTTGCCCACAGCACAGCAAGCAAAAGGGATGAATTAGAGACAGGAATAGTAGCACAGCCTTTTTTTCTTTTTGTGTGCAGGAAACCTCAAAGCATATAATAAACTATTGCCATTTTGACTACCAAAAAAAAAAAAAACCACCCCAAAAAACTGAATGCAAAGATAAAATAAGAAAACCTCAAGCTTAATGGTTTTGCCAGTAATAAAAATACATCACAGAACAAAAGGCTGCAGAGAGGTTTTTTATATCTTGTGTTCAGTACACTGGACTGAAAAGAAATTGGCAAAAGTATATTTTTAAAGTCCCCACCTCACTCGTCGTTTCTTATTTTTGCCTGGGAGGAGTGCCTTCGTGGCTGCACAAGTCAGCAGCCAGCAAGAACGGTGGTGAGTACGGGAAAAAGGCATAATTAGGATAGCATTAATTGCTCTTATCGGAGGATTTATTTTACAACAGCCTTTTAATTCAAGCTGTCCCACCATAGTTCAGTGCACTCTCCAGTGATGTCTGGTTTAGTCTTGGAAGCCGCGCAGGGCCTGGCCGGGACTCACTGAAATCTGCCGCCGCTTTTTGACTTCTGTGAACAAAGAGCTGTTAAATTACACGAACACAAAGCTCCTTCAGGCAGTTCTGCACCGGTGGGACTTGTCTGAATCCTTATAAATACATTGAACCGACGTTGGCACTTTAAGTAAAGCCTTTCATCTCCTTTCTATATAATGAGTATATCCTTGGCCACAGCCAGTAATCTGCTTCCTTCTCTCATCCCTTCCCTTCCCCCCTGTTCTGAACCTGCAGCTTCTCATCTATTGAGGCTCATCCCGCTCTCTGCCGAGCCTCCCCACATCGCAGTGCAGCTGAGGCATCGGGTGCTGCTGGCAGGTCTTGCAAGAGGGGAAAAAAATGTAGAGAATGCTGTTTTTCTCTGGGCGCAAATCAGGCTGCATTTTAACGACAGTTTGCTGAGTTTTGGTGCATTGCACTGATACAGATTCTCCCTGAGCGTCTTCCACTATCTGTTGGAAGAGTCCAAGTAATTATTTTTTCCTCATCCTCTTGCTTTGGGTATGGGAACACAGCACCTTTCTAGCACTACTGGAGTGTGGGGGTGGGGGGTGTCAGGGGGAAAAGCTAAAATCCTGAGTCAGCATTCCCTATCCGCTGCTCTTTAAAAATCAAACTAGGATTTTGGACTCCAGCACTGAAAAAACCTGGAGGATACAGCTGTACAGCACAGCAGAGTGCCTTTCAGGGATATCTGGACAGGCTGCTGTACTCCACCCAGGGTAATAGTCTAAGCAAAGCAAAATGCTACTTAATCCCAAGTCACTTTTTGTGCCCACAGCTTAACTTGGAGTTCCTGCTCTCAAATACTTATCCTCTGGGGCTGAGGCTTGGATCGCTTCAAACTGGTGTCATTACTGAAGCAGCATAAAATGCCCAACAGGACTTGCTGGTGTCTGGAGGAGTATTGTGTCCTTGCAGGTTCATGGGAGTCGCCCATCCACGTTGATGGGGAGACTGCAACTGCTTTCAGCCGATTCTTGGCAGCGTTTAACTAACTGGCTTTGCACAGCTTTTGACAATGTTTTTTCCACGAGGTGCGGCATACGGCAGTGCCCGGAGCTGGCTGCTGTCGTGCCGTTACTAGTTATGAAATTGGATGCTCGTGGCTGGCACGGCTGCCCCGTGCTCCCCGCGGCGGGGAGGGAGGCAGAGCAATACTGCGGCTGATACAGATCCATCATGCTGCAGCCTTGGAGCCACGGCTCTAAATCCGCTTTTTCTGCGTGGAGCACAAGCAATTGGAAAAGCAGGCGGTGCTTGGACTTAAGAGTCGTAGCTTGTAGAGGACTTAGTCATGTCCTGTCCCGGACTTCGCTTATTTGATCTCACGTGCATCATAAGCTGTTAAGTTTCACCCAGGTATCTCTGAATTAACTCAAGAATTTCAGCCTAATGCAGTTTTGCTCAGGAGAGACAAGAGAGGGCTTAATTCCTGAACTTCTCCACAGACGGATGATTGATTAGGTGAGAGGTACTTAAGTGGTCCTAAGAGAGGGGCATATCCCACGTTGTAGTGGGAGAGCACTCTAGGGGAAGGATTTATTCTCCCATCTGTCCTAGCATAGGAATTATTCCTGACATCAGCTCTGGTGAGCAGCAGTGACCTTCAGCGTGGCTAACTAGCCAGACCTCATAGAAAAAAGGGCTTTATCTTACATCAGACTTGGTCTGGTGTGAGATACTCAGCAACTTTTCAGAGCAAAGCACCCATGTCCCTCTGATCTTGTCCACCAATATCTTTTGCTACCACAAATATATTTAACAACACTAAATCTTTCCTGATCCTGGCAGACAACTGCTGAAGCTCTGAAATATCAGGTCTAGTAATAAGGGTTTATTAACACAGGGCTGAGTGGTAGGAACGTGCTGAACAAGATAATTACATAAAGTAACGAGCTAAACGGAGAATTTGTGGGTTCTGGTCCAGACAGGATGGTCACATCTAAGCAGCCGGGATGCTCTGTGCACAGAGGCTGTGCAACACCTCCAAAAACTTTTAATCTTATTTTGAAGTCTGAGTAGTTGGGCAGTAGTGTACTATCTTGCCCACTGTGCCCAGTTTGGTGAAGCTGTTCAGAAGTTTAGCCACTGTGACTGTGAGGTGCCCCTGTTTTCAGCTCTTGTATCTCGTTACACCTTTAAATCAATAATGAAACCCCATCTCCATATTGTCAGATAGTTACCACCCACACCTAGTGTTCAAATTGTGCTTGGCCTTTGTACATACCTTTTCTTCTTAAGCTAAGCATTCAATTAAAGAAAATGAAGCAAATCCCATCAGTCTTGCTTGCCACCCTCTCTTTCGAAATTCCTGTGCTTTTTAAGAACATCCCACCCCGTTACTCCTGCCCCGTCATAAACCATCCTACGATGGGCAGTACATGTAGTGAAAATTCTTTTGTGTGCCAGGCGCTGAAGCAACATTGGTCTGTCAAAATGTGCCTTTTGAATTTGCTTTGCCCAAGAGAAGTAGGCGTCAACAGCTCCTATTTCAGTTTCTTGTTGTTGGAGTTTTTGTATGTATGTATGTGACTAGTTTGTCATCTGCTGTAGAGGTCCCTCGGGTAGCGGAGGCTAATTCTGCCCTACAGGCCTGTTCTGAGGTAGAAAAAGTGGCATGTTTCTACTGCTGATTCAACGGAACAGTGACATACAGCAGCACTGCTCTGCTTTATGGTCCAAGGAGCATTTGAAATGGAGTAAGTCTTGCAATCCTGTTAAAAGCATGCCAGAACACTTTTCGGGCTGGGTAAATATTAATAGCAGGCTGACATGAGTTTCTTGCAGGCTGTCAGCTCTAGCTTTAGCCACCTTGGGCAGGAGGACCTGCAGGGGAGTATCTGGCCAAAATCCTTCTCTCCTTAGGGGAAAAGGAACCGATCGTCAGATCTCCAAGATTATGTTTAAGCCACCGATCCAGGAGCGGAAAGTCTGTCTTCCCAGATCTTTTAGAAGAGTCACTCTTAT
Source organism: Dromas ardeola (assembly GCA_013398915.1). NCBI lineage: Eukaryota > Metazoa > Chordata > Aves > Charadriiformes > Dromadidae > Dromas > Dromas ardeola. The sequence goes on along the minus strand of VYZM01016294.1, from coordinate 622,967 downwards.
GGGATGAGGTTGCCAAGTCTTCCAAGACTTTAATTATCATGCTGTAATTCCATCTGCGACCTTAATAAAGATGATGTCTTGAGGGGTGATCTGCTTTCGTCCTCCTTTTGCATACTGTGGGCTGATACACGCATGTTGGCATTTTTGGCATTCTTGATTTTTGGGATTTTCTCTTAAAACGCGAAGAGATACTCTATGAAAGTCAAAGGAATTAGTCAGTCGTCAATGCAGTTGGGGTAGAATTTGCACAGCTGCCAAAATGAGGTTCAGATATTTTATTGGGTGATGCAAAATAAATGTTTAATTCATAGTGCATAAAACTTTAAATAAATATCACTTGGCCACCTTCTAATGAGGATATGCTTGACCATTGACACCTCGTATTCTGGATGCAGTTTCTCTGAAACTACAGAGCAGTTTCTCTGAAACTACACTAGTTTTTACAGCAGAATGTACGTTTTTAGAAAAAATAACATTCAAAATACAATTTGTTCAGTCTTGTCTAAAATGAGTCTTCAGTTTTGTAATACCACATTTGAAACCCTACATTTAAATTGCTGCTTGAAGGCTACCTTCCGGATTAAAACTGGCTTTTATAGAGCAATAAACTACAATGTCATGTAGTAGATGGTAGCAACATATAGCTACTGTGTACTTCTAAGTACAGATCTTGATGCTTCTCCTCCATTTTCCTTTCCTGAGAGATGTTTGCTTATTCCCTGCATCCCATGCTGTGATGGACCCACCTGCATGCAGGTTCTCTAGAGTCAACCTGTGCTTAAAGAAGGGAGCAGTTATTTAATTTTTGAGCCTGGCTGCACAAAGGAAACAGAAGTTTGTTTAGTGATTACTCTTTCCCTCAACAGAGACTAATGCCTATTTCCCTGCTTTTTGTCTAGTAACTAGATCCATTGCTTGGACTAACCAGCCAGAGAGAGAAGAGGAAGGGAAAGTAGCTGGGAATAATGGAGCGGCTGCAGGAGGGCTTCCACTGCTGCTTGTTGTTACAGGTGGGAGGGCAAAGAGAGCAGAAGGAAAACATAACCACAGCCATTGTAAATACGGTTTTCCTAGGTAAACAGGGATTTGTGTAGCACGAACCTAATCCACTGAAGTGTGTTATTTGTTGCAGGTGTAGGAAGTCCCTTCTGTTATACCCATAGTTGCTGTTTCTAATTGTGCTTTTTACCTTTTCTTAAGAGTTAAACATCTGTAATTGTGGCCAACCTTAGTACTTAAGATATTATCACATTAATACTGTGTCCTCTCTGGGAAGATAAGAAGTTAGGATTAAAAGGAAGATAAGGGGGGAGGGCAATTCTCGACCACTGGTGAGTGTGCTCTATGGGGCTGTGGGCTCCTGCATGCCCTCCCACAGCTTTTCCTGTCGGCTGCCCCCAGTTTTATGTCTGCAGTGGGACCCACACGATGCCGACAACTGTTCGGCTGTTTCAGTTTTGCTAAGGAGAGCTTGGCAAGCGATCACAGACTCCCAGCCATCTTCCCGAGCTGCATTTACAAAGGGGCTGTAGCTCTTCCACGTGGTTCTTGGATGGAAAGCGTTGCCGGTTCTGCCGAGGAAACTTGCTCCAGAAGCTCGCTAGCACCACTCCCCCGGCTTTGGGCACGGTTGTTTCTGCTGCTTGTGTCGACGCCAGGACTTAAACATCAGGGAAACCAGAATGTTTGCACTGTGAGCTAATCTACTCTTTAAAGATGTTAGATAATGTAATAAAATAGCTCAGCGGTGCATTGCAATTACCTTTCACATTTCGTCATGCTTCTAAAATTTTTGTCTTCTGAAACTAGGACTATATTTTTAGTACAGTGCAATCAAAAATGTCTGGCCAAGAACCTGATATAGTACCTAAGAAAATGGAAATATTCCTTTAAATGTCTTCCAGAGCTGTGGTTTCCTTTTGAGTATTAAAATCCGTTTGTTATGTCCTGATTACATACTTTGGTCTGGGTTATATAGGGCTTGGATTTATAATTCCATATATATGGACAGTTTGATCTTTTGGTTTTTTAATAGCAGAAAGAACAGCCTAGACTTTTATTTTAGCATGATGTAAGCATAATTATTAAGTAGGCAAGAGAATAAAGATTACATTCTTTTGTTTGCCACTGAGGCTTACAGATTGTTATTATTTTTTTTTTCTCTTCATGGTTATGACCAAAAGATTCATGCTGTTGAAATCCTAACCATTATGTCAGGGCAATGGTTTCTGTAACTTGAAAGTGAAGAAAGAAACCTAATATAGAGCCGCTTAACTAACCAGTGGAGTGGATTTGACATTTGGATTTGGCATCATTCAGCAATGACATGAATTGGTGCATCTCTTACAAACCTGTATCTTGGTGAGTTCACACAGTTCACTCTTCCTGGCATTTTGCAGCACACGGGGCACAAATTATTAGCAGTAATTCCAACTACTCTCATAAACTATGACCCCTTACTGTCTTCTGCTCTTTTCAAGTCTTCAGCATATCTCTTTTTCTGTAAGGAAATTCCCAAGGCTGGCATTTATCACACAACTTCCTATCTAATGTGGTTTCTGTGCAGAACTGCTGTATGATCCCTTGCAGCTCATAAAGCTCCAACTGCCGCCTTGAGCAAGTCATCCGCTGTCGTTACTGCACACTTTCTGTGTGCAGAAACCATCTGATGCCTGTCTAGTTGCTCTTCTATGGAACATAAAGCAAAAGCAGAGCAGAGCACACCAGCTCAGTAAATGTCCTTCCAGGACAGTTTCCAGTCTCAGTTAGTACCGAGTGGGAGTTGTCTGAAGGATGAAGATGAGAAGGGTGTTTTGGATAGGGTTGGTTTTTGATGTGTGCTTTTTGATGTTGTGGGGTTGTTTTATTTTCCCAATGTATTTTAGCCCTTTGACAAAATGGAGAAGCTGACATTTATTGAGTCGGGTGGTTTCTTTCCCATTCAAAGTGGACAGGAGGGCTACACCACAGAAAAAAAACCAGCCTACGAGGAGCCCAGGAAGCTGGGCTTTCAGGGCCAGGCAGACTTGCTTTGACCTCATTCTTGACTTGTTGCAAATAACATGCTACGTCTGTAACTTGCTAAGATGATGCTGTTACTCTGCTAGTGGGTTACGAAACCTGGACACTCATCCTTGCTGCCAAAGAGAGCAGTGCTTTGCGTAATGGGAAGGCAGCAGCGGGCAGGCGCCGAGTGTGCCAGGTCTTCAGGTTCAGGCCATGTCACTTTGGTTCCAGCCATAAAACCCTTTTCTTAGCAATCCTCCAAGTGTGAAATCCCAGACCTCAAGAACAGGCAGTACTTTTGTTCAAAAGCAACATGAAGCAGTGAGCAATGCAACATGTTGTGTAAATCACGTGTGTCTGTCTCCTCACCCATCCTAAGTAAGGCAAAGAAGTATCCTTTCCGAGTTGATGGATTTAGTGGAGTTTGTATGTGATTTCTTTTAATCTGCTTCAAATTAGTCATGGTGCTTTATTTCCTAGGCTTCATTAAGCCTGTGGTCTGACCATATTGTGATAGTCACTCCTACCAGTTTACTGAATACTAGTTTTAATATCCGGATATAGATTTCTTCAATATCCTGCAATGCATTTTTTTAGTGCTTTTCTGGATAATGCTAATACTAAACAGTCTGTGATGCACCAGGCCCCCGAGCTACATTTTAAGGTTAGCATAATGCTTTCCATCTTTCATCTTTGCGCAACACAGACTGCTGTTATGTTTTGGGGTTTTTTTAGGACATAAAGTACCCGAAAGGAGCATGTTGCTTAAAAAGTACGATAAGATGACATAGTGGTGCTGCAGACTTGCCTCTTCTGGTCTGCCATTGTGCCTTCTCCCTTCCACTCACTCTCTCTTTGCCCATGCTTTGCTCCTCTCTTTTTATCTGTGGGAAATACTGTAACGGTGCACTGTTTCCATAGAGCGCCAAACACCCAAGAGATCATCTCTGTAATTCCTCTGGCTTAAAGACTTGTAGAAACAAATGTCATACCGGAGGGGAAAAGAAAAGTTCTCTTTCGACAGTTTGCCAAATAAATAGATGGCACACTGAATAGATTGGGCTCAGTTTGTCACCTGTGTTCCTGTGGCACTACTGAATTAGCTGTTAAAATTTCTGTGAAGGTAGAAAACACGTATTTTGCAAGTCAAGAGGACAAACTTCCCTCAGAGACAGAGGTTGTTATTCGCTGGTGTGTATTGAAGCAGTTCTGGACCAGGTGTATATTTGCCTTCTCCAAACAGAAAAAAGCCTTTGAACATATATTATCGTTGCCTTAAAAATAAAAAAGAAAACTATCCCTTTGGGTGTTTGGCAGGAGGCCAGACCTCAGAGGACAGCTGAAGAGAGAGACAGACAGGTTTCTAACATCTGTTTCGGGTGGGTGGATGGATTGTATTTGACTTTGGCGTTCGCATCAAGGCGAGGCAAAGGCAGCAGAGGCACGGCTTGATGAAAAGCATGGTCCAGCACCCTGCACGCTGACCCGCTGGCTCTTTGATTTTCAAAAAACCAAACAAAGCAATGGGCAAAACAGCCATGAGAGAGGAGGGGTGACAATCCTGGGGTACGTGCATAGCTTTTTCTGTAGGCTTTAGAGAAAAATACTAATGATGCCAGATTTGGCATCCCAAATCAGGTTGTTGCTACGGAGGATGTCCTTGACAGATGTCCTTGGGTGAAGTGAGAGCCTTCTTCCCACCCTGAGCGCTCTGGGTGCCTCCAGGCCCTGCCAGATGAGCTGTGTTGAACGGTACTGCTATTTTGAGATGCAAATAATGTGTCAGTGCCTACTTTGCTTTCTGACACAAGGTGCCACCCTTGGGGCTGAGTCAGCAATAGGGAACATGTCCCTCTGTCGCCAGCTGAGCCTGTTTGCAAAAACTTGCTCTCAGTATCGGTTTTAAAGCCTGCTGTGAGTTGGGAGCACACCTACTTGCTCATCGGGTTCACGTAAGAGCTCTTATTAGCTCCGGCTCAAAACCGCACTGAACTCGGGAACAACCTGCAGTTCAGATGATACAAGTATATCTCAGAAGAGTACTAAGGAAAATGCAGCAGAAAGTAGTCCTGTGTGTCCCTCTGAAAGCCCCATTGAAGGGCTCTGGCTCCCTCGTGGACGTGCCTTGGTGGGACAGGAGAAGAACACAGTCCCCATCCATGCACCCTGCCCTCCTGGGCCGGTGGCCCGCCTGCGTCTGAACCGCGGCGATTTATAACGCCCCGAGGAAACGAGTACTCGTTTCAATGCAGCTTTAAGCTGTCAGGCTGTAAATTGTCTTGGTTCGGGAGCAACTTCAAAGCAGCCTTGCCTTCCTGCAGCAAGGAGAAGGCTTTTTGGCAAACCGAGCTGAAGTCATTTGCTATTCATGAGTCAAATCCCTGAAATGTCCTCGATCAACAACTAAAAATGGGTCATAGGAAGACAAGGCATCGCTGTCTGGTGAACAAAGCTGCTAACTCGACCAGCCTTCTCCATCTGTTGGCTAAAGCTGCTTCTGCTTTCTCAGCAATGGCTTTTCCTCCCTCCCTCCCTGCCTTTCTCCCTTGTGCTCAGCAGCATCGAGCACCCGTAAGGTTTCCTGAAGCAATGGGACTTTGACCCAGCAGGGCAACTCACCCAGAAGATCGCCACGTTTCCCTGCGCCTCCCATTGCCCTTGTTTCCCAGAGGAGTGAGAATTGTCAATGGGGTAAGGGAAAGTCCTGAATGAAAAAATTCCTCCAAGCTGCCTGCTTTCCAAATCTAGTAGGGCTGCAGTGCTCAAGGCAGAGGGAGAGAAGACACTAGGTGGGTGCAAGCGGAGACTTGCAGGCTGCAGGCTGGCTGCCGGAGGGATGGAGGGGCCAAGCAGCGGTGGCTGCAGGTAACAGGCACAGGTTTTAGAGCTGGGTCCGCTCTCCCGAAACTATACCTGTGGCAGCTTGGTCGCAACCAGCAGAATGAAGTGTCTTCCAGGTCGGGAGCAGAGGAACAAAGAAAACCCTACAAAGGGACTAAAAACTTCTTCATGTGTGCGTGGCTAATGTTCAAAAGAGAGTTTAGCGTATTGTGTGAATAGCAAATCCTTCACCAAGCTTGGGAATCTTTGAGACAGCGTTTATTTTTTTCCTTCCCATTTCTAATGGTGCCTAGCGCATTTACATTCAGCATAACTGCATTTATCGGTATCCTCATCTCCTGCTTTACTTTAGGGCATTACAAAAGCAGCAGTTGAATATTCTTTTTGCCCAAGCTAGATGATGGATGGCGTACATCAGCAAAGTTTAAACACACCCACTCGGAGGTGAGCCCCTTGGTTTGACAGACCATGTGTAATGCAAGAGGCACTTGGTTACAGAGCGCTGCAGAGTAACACGGCTTGTTACTTTTCCAAACTGTGCCAGACAGCAAACTTCCAGAAAACCTCAGACCATATACAGTTAGCCAGCAACACTATGTGAAATCTTTAACCATATTTGAACGAACGGGCTAACTTGGACACGGCGAGGAGGGAAATGCCAGTCTGCCTGACAGCTCGTTTTAATAATGAGAAAGTTGTTCCACCGACAGGAGGACAATAAAAGCTGTGGCTGCATAGAAAGATGTTGCGTTTCTTCTAGTTCAGAGCGTACATGAAACTGCAGAGGAATGGGCTGGTCCCAAAACGGTGCACGTGCAGCTGTGCTTTTCCCTTCTTTCACTGCTTTTCTCTTCTTTCACTGCTTTTCTCTTCTTTCTGGGGTGTTGAATCTGCACCCAACCTGCCAACCCTATCAAAATGAGGCTTCAGTTTGCATTAGTAAATCACTACTTTATCCTAAAATGTTGCCTTACCATAAATATATTATCCCTTGTGCTCCAGCGAAGCAAGTAATAAAAATAGGTGGTCTTTTTAGTTAGAGCTATTAATGCACAATTTATTGGGCTCTTGATGTACAGGGCATGAAAGTCAAATTCTTGAGAGATCATCAGCCCTCTGAATGGGCAAATTTCCTTTGCTGATCCCCCGGTTGATCCAGGAGCTGTATCCTTTATAACCAAGCTACTGTGCACTGCACGTACCTTGTCATTTTATGGTTTTGGCAGTGCCACGTCTATGCTGGATGCAGTCCATATGTTTTCCAGCAGTGAGACAAAGGGCAGATTTTGCTTTTAAACTCAGCACAGAATAGTGGGCAGGCTTTAAGTCCTGCATGGTAACGATACAAGCGTTAAGAAAAACACTTTCGCAATCGTGGCATCTCACTGTGGAAATTCTGTCTGCAGCAGCGGTGTTACCGCAGGATGCGCCTTGCCATGGCAGCCTCCTAAAGCTGCGTTATCCCAGGGCCAGGGCTCAGCTGCAGGATCCTCATGGGCTGACTGAAACATGTGGCTTCTCCACATAAAACAAGGGTTTGTGGCTTTATTTCCCTCCCCTCCTCTGAGCAATTATTAAACAATTCTTTTGGCGAAAAAAAAAAAATGTGCACGCGTTTAAAACGCACACTTCGGAACAATGCTGTGCAGCTTTAGTGAACCCTGGAAGCTGTCATCCTGCGCTGCTCCCCGTGTGAAACAAACTGGTGATTGAGTCCAGGCCCTTGCAGACAGTCTTCAAACCAGCTCCAGAAATGGTGGCTTTGGCTGGAAAAACAAGATTGAAGATGAAGAACCGATCTGAGCTCACAGGCTGGTGAAAGAGGAGCAGTGAGACCATACGCCTGGTGTCACAAGTGTTACGTCTGTACTGGGCACTGGTACTGCAGGAGTTTGTAAGGAGCTGTATAGCTCCTTCTTATTTTTCACCAGTGGGAAAAAAATATATTCTTTTAAATCCAGCTTAATTCAGGAGAAGCAGCCAGAGGATTGTGGAGTGAGTTCCCGCTCCGTTGCTGGATGCCTTGGAGGGGTGTCCTGCTGACACTGGCCCACGGCAGGAAAGCCGGCGTTGCCTCATGCTGCCGGCTCCCCTCCCGGAGCGGGTCAGCCTTCAGCAGCGGCTAAGAAAGGCTTGCTGCGGCAAGCAGAGGGAGGTCATGGTGCTCTCTGGGAGGCTTTCTGCTTTTGGGGACCCTGGTGCCTTGTGCTCAGCCACAGTGGCTCTTCCGAAGCTTTCTGAGCTGGGGGTGTAGTGGGGACACTTGGGATGGCCAGTGGCCTTCAAACTGTGCTGAATTACCAACAGGGCTGGCTGTCAGATAGGGAGAACTTTTCATCTGACAGAAGTCAGCTGAATTCCCCTGGAGCTCCCCATCACCTGCAAGCTCAGAGCTGCTGCATCCCCTTTTTGCTAAAGGTAGGTATTAAATCACCTGAAGTATTGGGTGTCTTCAGCATGACCCTGGAAAAAGCAGTTAGTGAGCAGCACGTTGGAGCACTCATCAAAGTCCAAGCCTGGAGGAGAGATGGCTGTGCCATCCGGTTAACACGACAACGATTCAACCATCACCTTATCCTTTGTGCTGTTGCAAACCAGGTGACACTGGTGAGACACGAGCAGAGCCAAGCATTGACCCAGCACACCCATGTGGATCCAGTGAGGCCAAGTGGATGGAATGAGCCCACTCTCAGAGCTTATTTAAATGCCGGCTTGCTCTGTGTTTCTGACATCCCTGCCAGCACGAGGTGGTATGCAGCTGCCACCTCCTAGGGACAGGTCACCACCAATTTGGAAGGAGCTAAGGTTTCAAGAGCGTGTCCTGAACAACATCCCTTTTTCCAGCTGCTCGCCTGGCAGAGGTGGAGAGCAGCAGCACCCACGAGAATGGCTGTTGTGGCAGCTGGGAGGAGTGCTCGCTAGCAGAGAAATCGGAAATCTAATATTTTCCCAGTTTTCTGTCAATTTTCATTAGCTGATATTGATGCTGCTAGCAGAGAAGTGGTTGTTAGGAAAGCGTAAAGCAGACAGATTTCTAAATGCAGTTATGAAAGATGCTCTGTCACTTCCAGGCTGTTACTAGCACTGCGGGTTCGGAGGGCTGCAGCTTTGACACCGGCAGTTCAGCAGTTGGCCTTGTCTTGGGGATTTTATTCAGCGTTTCCAGCTCCCCTCTCATCCCTTTCCAAAAGATGTGTTCCTGCCACAAGTCTTTGCGAGGGATCAGAAGCAGCAAGAATGGCCTTTTGCCATAAAAAAGGGAGCGATGTCCCTCCCCATCTAAATTTGGCGAGCTTAAGCTGGAAGTGCCGAAAGTCTTGAAAATGAATCTGCTTTTTAAAATACACCCCCACCTTTTTACACCCAGGGAAGAACTGCAGCAGTAGCTATTATGAGGCAAAATCTTTGCCTAATTATATTCACAGTAATCTCCTGTGAAGGCTCAGAGAGATTTAGAGCTTTGCGCTGATGTGACTGCTTCAGTACTGTCCTTCAGCCCAGACCTGTTACCGTGCCGTTGTCTCCATGTAGGGTACCATGTACCTACTCGGGGGTGGGGGTTCCTGACACATCTTGCATCAAAAGAAAGCTGTGGTGACCTTGTGGGCAAGGCTGAAGGGGCTGGATCCTGCAGCCGGATCCACTGGGGCCCATCCTTCCTCCAGGGTTCTTGCGCAATCTGGTGTTGGCCAGAGATCTGCAGATCTGGTCTGGTGTGTGCTACAAAGTCGCTGGCTGAGAGGCTACACTGCTCCGGCTTTATTTCTGATGTTGGGCTGCTGTTGAGATGATGTGTGGATGCCTAGGCTGCAGCTGAAGTTTCTCCAAGCAGAGGGTTTCTTCTCGAGCCCCTTGTAAGCAGCAGCTTGTGGTAGCTTTGCCAAGTGTTTTGGGACCAAAAAGGCTCATCATCCGTCATGGCTTGCAACTCCTACAAAACCACTGGATGTGGAAAGTAGCTCCCAAATAGGAATCTTTGAATTCCACAGACAAAAGTATTTCTAAATGATTACATTACTGCCTCTTGAAAACGCATGGAGGAAAATCACGCAGCGGTCCAGAAGAGGTCTTCTCTTCTGTAGTCTCTGCTCAGAGGAGACTGCATCCCTCTAACTCTGTTTCCAGCATTCAAAAAAATATTTGCCAGGGTGTCAGAAGCTTTCTGCTCCTCATCTCCAAGAAACTACCCTCCAAGGGTCATGTGCTGCTCCTCTGAAATCTTAACGCTTTGCATGAGAAAGAGCAGATACAGACTTTCAAGGCTGCGGCTCTTTCTTTCATGGGCCTGTTGAAAGTCATAATGAAAACCAAGTTTTCCTTGTACTCTGCCTGTACTGCAGAGTCTAAAAGTGCGGAGTTGACAACAAGGAAAAGAAATCCCGAGACACAGTATATTTGGTGGAGAAGTAATTTGGCGTCATCCCTGAGTCTGGCCTTTAAATGAACAAATCAGTGGCAAGGCGCTGTATTCCTGGTTTTGTTTGGATGTGGGACAGAGGCAGTCCCTCTCTGCTGGAGACGGAGAGCTGAATCATTTGCCCCGTGGGTCAAAGCCTTAACTTGAGCAAGGGAGAGCCATGTGCAGAGCAGCGGTTTGCACCAGGACTCATAATTTGGAAATTACGCTAGGAACAAATTTCGAGCACACTTTCTCAAGCAATAGCAATGATAATTAGTCATTATCACCTATGATGTTCTGCTTCTTTAATAGCCGTAGGATAGAACATTTGTTAATATTTAGTGGTGTTTTATTTGGTTTTGTTTCTGTTAAATCAGAACCTTTTGGAAGAAAACCCTGCAGTTGCATCCAGCTCTCCTAAGGCTTGCACAGTTCAATCTAAATATCCTAAAATGGCACATTCTGTTTTATCTGGTTACTCCTGAGGTATAAACTGCTTTCAGGTTATATTCTGGTTTATGCTTTAAAAACATAAATCTGTGTCTGGAGAGAAGCAGTGCCAGGCTTTATGGAGTGCACAATGGCACCTGTGTAGTGTGTGTGTCAGATGCACCCATGGGGAAAGATGTTTCACTAAATGGGCAACTGTCTTCTTTTGAAAGTGTTACGCGATTGCACTAGTCTTTCTTTTCTTTACACACCAGGTCTGATTCAGCTCCCCTTACCCAAAATAGGGGAGGCCCGAGGAAGGAATCCTTGCTTCATGACTAAGAGGAGACCAGGATCCTGTATCCTTGTTTAGACCAGGAGGATGAAGCTCAGCTTAACGCAGGGCCAGGAGGAGGGAAGTTCTCCTCTGCTTCATAGCTGGAGGATCTCAGTTCCCAAGTACTGGGGGCTGCTCCAACGTGTAGGTTTTGGGTAGGCTCAAGGACAGAGGTGAAGTACATGATGCCAGTTGTGAAGACACATTCATTTTTGCGGATTTTCTTCTTTCTGTTGCCAAGCTGGGAGTACTTTAAAGGCTGCTTAGTTTGAGAAACTGTAAATGAATAAGTAATTCTTAAGCTCTTCTACTTGCTTAAACAAGAAAGGGTTGGGAGAAGGACAGTTGCTTAATTAAACAGCTACTTGGTATTGTTAACAAATGATTGAACTCCAGCAGTAACCCTCCTAATTCACAGATTCCTTGGGAATTCGGTGACCTTGAGTTTGCTGTGCTTGAAACTTGCCTTAGATACTTGGCTTCCTTTTGCAAATACTTTGGAGAGGAGAGTGGTGCAGAAGGCACTGCGAGGCTCTTGAGTGAGACAGGCCCTGTTTCGCTCAGTATCATATAAGAAGAGGCAATTGTGTTGTACAAAATAAACTTCTTGCTTCAGAGCATGCCTGGAGTTACTGCACTCAGAGGTCGCAGTATATCACAGCTGGATCTGCCACTGCTTCGCTAGCAGTCTGCTATGGAAATGTTGAGTACTGGCTGTTCGGGATGTCCAGCTGATTTTCTTGCCCCTCTTTAATTTATGAAACAAAGCACATGCGAGCCAGTGGTACATGAAGAAATTTGCATGTGAAGTAACTCGTCTGAGGAATCACATTTAATCGTGCTCCAGAGCTCAGGGCTTCACTTGTCAGCTGAGAGGGAAGTTTGATCGCCCAACGCCGAGTGCCGTTTCCTGCATCCTTTCCTGTAGTGGCAACTGGGGAGGTTACAGGGATGAAAGAGTAGCCAAGTTCACTGGAAATGAGTGTTTATCCATCACTTCCCCGTGTTTGTCTCCACCATAATAAGTCTGCCCAGGAGTGACTTCAGTCATGTCAGTGGTTAGCTGTGGGATCGCACATAAAGCATTGGGATTTAAAATGGAAAGCTCATCATTAATAAGAACCTGAATACACAGACTTGTATCCAGGGAGGTCTCTACAGTCTCCCCCTCCACCATAGGCAAGTCAGCAGCAAACGAAGACCCACTGCTCCTTTCCATTGGATCTACATGCAAAATATTTTATCAATTTAGCTACACTGGTGATTTAAAAAACAGAAAACTGGTGATCTGTTTTCGTCAATCACTCCAAAGTGGCAAAGCTGCGTTAGTGCAGCTTGGGATGTGGCTGCAAAATGCCTTTCATTTCACTTCAGCCAGTCAACAGGAGCTGCCCCCTTGCACCGCTGGCGCCGCGTTTCTGGAAGGAGGAGATGGGGGTGAGCATCTTGCGTCATTTTGGCAGCAGAGCTGCAGGGCAGGGTAAGGGCTGTCCGGGCACCCGCGATACTCCAGTAGGAGAACAGCTCTGCACCAGCTGCGGAGAGGAACCTGCATGCCCATCTCCTCCCAGCTGAGGTGCTCACGCGGTAGGTGACATTAGCCATCTTTCGAGCTATTAATTAGTTTGGCTTTGTATTTAAAGCACATCTTGGGCATTTCGAAGCCTGCCATACAACATGTCTTGTCCACGATTGCTTTTCATGAGACTTGTGGGGCTGTGTTTTCTGGGCTGTGGCAGTACAATCTGGAGCTGTGAGAGAAAGCCCTCGGGGGCTAATCCGTGGCTGTGGGCCAGTTTCTGCATAAACTGGTCTTATTTTTAAAGTCCATTTTCTCCAGTTCACTTTTTTTGGCCTGCAAAAGACTTCTTCATTTAAAACGAAGAACATAACACTCTCTCCTTTCAGTTGGTCTTTTGGACACGAGCCAGTAGTGCCCACAACAGCTGTACCACAGTTTAAACATTCAGTCTCTAATGGTTTGGGGAACATTAGGGTTTTTAAGGCTTCAACAGGTCTAGAGTAAATAGTGGTCAATAAAGAGTAGCTCTTCTTTGTATCCCTACGCTCTCAGTGCTCTGCACTAGAATAAAGCATGCTTAGAATATAATTATTGCAAAATTAATATCCATGAAAGGTTCTTTTTTTTGAAAAGAATCATAGAGAAATGTGTTTCACTAAAAGAAGAGTTTGCAAGAGTTCAACTCGCAAGAGTCTGGTAACAGGCATGGGGAAGTTTGCACATTCTGGGCTTGTGTTGCTCCCGACGTGTATATTTAATGGCTGCTACGAGGGAGGAACAAATAAATTACAGGTATTACTTCCTCTGTTGTCTTCTCCCACCCACCTATTAACGATTTACACAAGAGGTAATTGTGATTTTTTTGTCTTCCTCACGGCTTTCCAGTATTGCGTGGAGTCAAAAGCCCCTGTGTGCTAATAGGTAATATTTAGCAAAGTGTTTTGGACCCAAATGAGATAGAAACTACGTTAGCAGCAATGGGTGGTAGTCAGGCATTGCCCTTGTTAGTGATTGATCCCAGTGCCCAGGACTAGCGCTGCCTTAATGATTTAAGCCAATTAATGTTGGTGGCACAGTGAAACTGTATGGAGGGAACTGCTCATGGCTTTCAAGTTTTGTAGGTGTGGGTGAGAACACGCGATCCATGTGGGGCTCCTTATTGTGAAGGAAAGTCCATGGGCATCGCAGCGCTTCCGCAGCGTTGGGTCAGTGTCCGCAGGCGCCTTGGCCCAGGAAGGGTTAAATTGCTCTGTTGGCTGCTGGCCACTTGGCCTTCATTTACAGTACTTCATGCCACTGTGCAAAAATAGTTTGTAAGTCATTATACTCTCTGTAGGGAATTGATTAACCCCTTCCGATCCCCTTTCGTGTGTTTCCTACGAGTGTGGGGGGTACCTTGGTTCCTCGATGGGGTTCAGGGCTGCAGGATGCTGGCCCATCCCGTGCCTGTTGCCGCTTGCTGAATAAGGAGACCAAGAAGGATGCTGGAGTAGGAGAGGGGGAAACTTCATAGGAAAAACAATGAAAGTGCCAGCCTTGCGAGGCATTCTTTTGAATAATAGGATTATATAAAAGCCTGGCTACTGTGGTGCTTCTCATTAGTTGCACTGCGGGGTTGGCCAGGGCACAGGGTTTGTTACAGTTGTCACCTTTTTGGCTGGAGCAAGGTGGCCGTTAATAGATGTTTCAGTTGAAAATTGCTTTGAGTTGAAGCACCAGTAAAGTCTTGCTGAGATACGTTTTATTTTCAGTTCAAAGTTAGCTAGTTTTTGGAAGAGGCCAGTAGTTTTAAAAGTTCAGCAGTTAACCAGCCTAGCTAAGAGGTTACTCCCGCGTGGCAAGCCAGAGCTTTGAAATACACTCATTAATTTTATTTAAGGCCATTTGCTAGGGGTTCGTATCTTTACTTCCATTGGGAAGTTTCATAACATTTTCCTACCCATCGGTATCCTATTAAAACTTTGTTGTGTAATCTAAAAGCCTTTCTGCTTCTCATGGTTTCCTCTCGTAGCTAATTCAGAATGCCCTAGATGGCAGTTTGGGAATAAATGCATTCAGGCTGCATGGTCTTGGTTTTGTTTTCTTATAAATTGAAAACAAGATTTGAAATTAAGTCCTATTGTCAATTTTCCTTTAAATAATAGTTGCCTAATGACATGATTTAAGAATTTTTATCTAGTGTCACAATACTCTTGGGAAAGCCTGTGCCTATAGTTGTATTGTAGCTAAAATGTCAGTGAAATCTCCAGCCTGTAATAATTACAGCCTGTGTTGTAATACTTCTAGTTCTCTCTATATGTTGTGTTAGAGAGGATAGATCAGAGGAGTCAGTAAAAATAGGCGTGTGGGTCCTGCAGTGTTGGACTGGTCTTGTTCTTGCTGTGCGAGCTCGCCATTGTAATAAATCGTGCTTACAGGACTGACTGTAAGTGGGTGTGATCTGAGGTCTCCTGGAGCCCTTAACAGAGGCAGCAAGGTTCAAGGTGGACAAAAAATAAAGTGTTATTAATAGGGGAAACAATATAGGGATACAAATGAAGAACAGTCTTTGGGTGAGGGGAAAAACATGCTTTGAGGAAAGCATGAGGTTCATTCAATTTGGATAACTGTCTGCTGAACGCAGGGTTAGACCAGCTAACCTCTGCCCATAGCACTCTCAAATCTTGCGTGACTTCTAAAGGGATATACACCTTGACAGGCAGCTCATCTGACTTGCCAAGAGGCCATGGCCAAGGCGTTCTCCTTTGGCTGCGTTGCTGTATGGGATCTGTCTAGTAAGAGGCAGCCTCTGGCCTGAATTGCTCACAGACAGCGTGAAAGCAGCAGGAATCCCTTGGGGGAGGGCGGGCAATAAGGTGAACTTGAGCAGGAGTGGGGAAGGGGTGGGGGAGTGGTGATGACCCGTGAAAAAAATGGGTCCTTTCTTTCTCAGTCCAGCTGAGATTCCTCCCTTCCTCCTTTAAAATAAATTACATTTCTTCAGATGAAAATCCACATGAGCTGTCTCAAGTATACACAGCTTGCTCCTGTGCTGTCCGCAGCGATACGCTGAATTTCAGGTTTCAATATGCGCACATCTGGTTTGTTAAGATAGTGGTAGTTAAATCCAGGTGTAAATATCCCTTAGATTCCATGTCTGTCCACAATAATGGGAAAAATGCAACTGAAGGCCTAATAAAACAGGACTTCTGCCGGGTCTGAACAGCTGGTAGAAGCATCACTCGTGCTGTCTGTTCAAGGGCAGCTTTCTGTGCCTGTGATTTTCCTTTTAGTGCTCCCTTTAATTGCCACCGTGTTTGAGTCATCCTCTCTTCTGTTTGTCTTTTGGATTTTACCTCTTTGCTAATCTTTATAGCCTTTTTACATGTGCTTTATTGACTGCGTTACCCATAGCAAATTCTGCTGCCGATAGCAGAGATTGGATCTTATATCGAATGAAGCTCTTGTGTCAGCTCCTCTGGCAGGTTAATGACATTTGTGTTATGACATAGAATCAGCCTGTGATCTTTTTAAATGTCCATCGTCTAGGCTGGTATATAACTTTGGGCATGTGAGGGGTTTTTTTTGTCTTTTTTCGGCTTATTTTCTACATTATCATCCTGGTTTCCACATGCCTTTCATTGTATCAGCTACTGCCTGACCTACCGAAAACTCTAAAGCTGGTTTGCTGGCTTTTCTCAAGTTGTGGCTTTCCGTAAGGCTTCTGAATCTAATCTTAGTTCACTACCTTCTTGTTTTGAAAGAGCAATTTCCACTTTAAGGATGTTTTTATTCTAGCATACATGTGCATCCTGTGTTACCTGCCTTCTGGAACTGCTGCTAGGAGTCTCAGGTACATTTTACTTTCTGTTGACATTTTAAAGCGACGGGGGAACCGTAGCTTTGCATCGCAGCACTTGAGATAACATCTTTGGCATCTTGACTAAAACATTCAGCAAGCTGGATTTTTAATGCCTGAACAGCCTTTGGGTGTAACGGAAAAGGTGTCGTCATACTTGCTTACTATGTATATGGCATCCTTTTTTATTGTTCTTTATTACTATTATTATTCTTAAAGCCCACGGGAGGCAGAAGAACAGTAAGAGTTTTGTAGTGAATGCTTCATGGTATTTTTTTCCTGGTGATGCTGTATTGTTGTGAAAAAATGAGCTTACAATCTACTTACTGCTCAGTTGTTTGGCCGACGGTGATGTCTCTAGAATGGGCTGTGGTAATCCCAAATCCATGGTGGATGTTTCTTTTACCAGTTTACAATGAATAATCCTCTTAATTTCCTTGAATAGCAGCTGGTATTGCTACAACCTGTGCCTAAAACCAAGAACAGCTTATTCGGAAAGCCTTCTGGCCCTGCGAGCAAGGAGGAATTTGCTCCCAGCGGGGGCTGCGGGGTCTAACTTTCACAAGTATGGCACCGCCGAGACGCTAACTTCTCTGTTCTCCCTTCTAGATGCAGCAGCTGTTTTATGAAAATTACGAGCAGAACAAAAAAGGCTACATCCGAGACCTGAGGAACAGCAAAATACACAGAGCTATAACGCTGCACCCCAATAAGAACCCCCCCTACCAGTACAGACTTCACAGCTACATGTTGAGCCGCAAGATAGCAGAGCTGCGCCACCGGACTGTACAGCTGCACCGGGAGATTGTCCTGATGAGCAAATACAGCAATACAGAAATCCACAAAGACGACCTGCAGCTGGGGATGCCACCCTCCTTCATGCGATTCCAGCCCCGCCACCGGGAAGAAATCTTGGAGTGGGAGTTTCTTACAGGAAAGTATTTGTATTCGGGTGCCGATGGGCAGCCCCCTCGGAGAGGAATGGACTCTTCTCAGCGTGAAGCGCTGGATGACATTGTTATGCAGGTCATGGAAATGATCAACGCCAACGCTAAGACCCGGGGGAGGATCATAGATTTCAAGGAAATACAGTATGGCTATCGCAGAGTGAACCCGATGTACGGAGCAGAGTACGTTCTTGACTTGTTGCTTCTGTACAAAAAGCATAAGGGGAAGAAGATGACGGTCCCCGTCAGGAGGCACGCGTACTTGCAGCAGACCTTCAGCAAGATCCAGTTTATGGAGCACGAAGAGATGGACTCCAAAGAGCTGGCCAGCAAAATCAACCAGGATTCTGGATCCTTGTCTTTCCTCTCCAACTCGCTGAAGATGTTTGTTCCCTTCCAGCTCAGCCGATCAAAAGTAGAGAGGAAGGAACTCAAGGACAAGAAGATCAACATCCTGATTCCTCTCTCTGGACGTTTTGACATGTTCGCAAGGTTCATGGGGAATTTTGAAAAGACGTGCCTCATTCCAAACCAGAACGTCAAGCTGGTTGTCCTGCTTTTCAATTCCAACTCCAACCCTGACAAAGCGAAGCAGATCGAGCTGATGAGAGATTACCGCTCCAAATACCCCAAGGCTGACATGCAGGTTTTACCGGTGTCGGGGGAGTTCTCGAGGGCGCTGGCTCTGGAAGTGGGATCTTCTCAGTTCCAGAACGAATCTTTACTTTTCTTCTGTGATGTTGACTTAGTGTTTACCACGGAATTCCTCCAGCGCTGTAGAGCCAATACAGTTTTGGGTCAGCAAGTATACTTTCCCATCATTTTTAGCCAGTATGATCCAAAGATTGTTTATAGTGGAAAAGTTCCTAGTGACAATCATTTTGCCTTCACCCAGAAAACAGGTTTCTGGAGGAACTATGGCTTTGGTATCACCTGTATTTACAAAGGTGATCTTCTTCGAGCAGGTGGCTTTGACGTCTCCATCCAAGGTTGGGGCCTTGAAGACGTAGACCTATTTAACAAAGTCATTCAAACTGGCTTAAAAACTTTCCGAAGCCAAGAAATTGGAGTAGTCCATGTGCATCACCCTGTTTTTTGTGACCCTAATCTTGATCCAAAACAATATAAAATGTGCTTGGGGTCCAAAGCTTCAACTTATGGGTCCACACAACAGCTGGCTGAAATATGGTTTGAAAAAAATGACCCAAATTTTGGGAAAAGCAGCAATACGAATGGCTCAGTGAGGACAGCCTAATGTCCAGCTATGCTGGAAAAGACTTTTTTTTTAATTATCTAATTTATTTTTGGGAAAATGTTTTTTGATAATTCACTTTTAAAAGACCACACAGGATATATTTTAGAAATCATCGTTGTTTTCTTACAAAGCGCGCATTTTGAGAAGAACAAGGCCGTTGGTTTTTTTTGTTGTTGTGTTTTTGGTTTTGAACAAAACTGTGATCAATATTTGCCTTCAAACAAAAAAATTGTTTAAGAGTTATCTGACCGATCGGCGGAAACCTGACTTGAATTAGAATTTCCTTATGAACAAAAGGTTGTTTCCTACCTTTTCCGTTGCTTTCTTCGTTGCTGGGATTCTGTAAAGTGGGACCTGATGCAAGCCAAGTGACAAAACGCTGTATCTCAATGTTTTGTTGTGACTGCTACCTTGCAGAGATTCTGCTTCTTTTGTTAAGGATAGCCATTCTTTTTTTAAATTGCGTTAGAACAAAAGAAATCGAAGCGATGACAATAAGGGTATTAATCGCAGGAGGTTTGGGGTTTTTTTTTTTCCAAATGGCTGATTATTTCAGTTTAAAAATACACTTTCAGTTATTATGGCCAGGCGACTTCAAGGGAGGGAAGAAAGTAAGCACAACCGCAACCTGGGATATCCCATTATCCAGTTAGTCCTTGTACAAATTTTTGTCTTTTCTATTTGGTCCATATATACATATATATACACACATATGTATATATATATGGATGTAATGTTTTAAGAATCCGTGGTGGGTTCTGTGTATTATCCTCAACCGCTGGCCTGTCTAGAGCTGAGACGATGCGATCAAGAAATGCCGAAGCGTAACGAGGGAGGGGAAGAGGATGGGAAACGCGAATCTCTTGCAGCAAAGCGACAGTACGCAACGAACAATTAGACATCCCTAACGAGAACTTTTGAAAAATCTTCTGTACCGAGTGTACTGCACCTGATTGCGTTGAGTTTGTTCAGTCGGTTACGTGATGTTAACGGGAACAATTATTACATTTGATTACTAGTTTTGTTTTGGGATTATTTTTTTCTGTATCTGATAGACCGTTAATTTATTTAAGATCCATTGGTTTAGGTTCTTGACCTTTCCTTGAATATCTGTTAGTCATTTTAATATTTTATATATATATATATGTGTGTGTA
Source organism: Dromas ardeola (assembly GCA_013398915.1). Taxonomy (NCBI): domain Eukaryota; kingdom Metazoa; phylum Chordata; class Aves; order Charadriiformes; family Dromadidae; genus Dromas; species Dromas ardeola. The sequence continues at coordinate 603,238 of VYZM01016294.1, read as the reverse complement.
AATATATATATATATATTAGGAATGTATTGCATCTTCTCACTGATAAGGTAGTGTACATCATACTTGCAGTAAATGATCTCCAAAGATTACTTTCTAAAATATTTTTTCATGAATCTTTTTTTCCCCAAATTTCTTTAACATTTTTGGAAGGACTTCAGCAAGCTTAGGAATTTTTTCGGTATTCTAAGAGGAGCTGGGGATGGGGAGGCCGAATACGAGGGAAGCGTGATCCCTACGAATTAACACCTAGCAAGGTAAGAGAAAAATACACAAAATAAAAGTGCCTTAAAGCCAGAAAGGGAACCCTTTACACTGAGACTTAGACAGTGAATGGACATTGTCGTTGAAGCAGATGATCTGTTGGGACCTACCTACCTGTAAATATCTTGCGCAGCAGAAACAAAAAATAAAAACCAGCGAACGATATATTTTTCTATCGTATCCTCCAACGCCATTTCGTCTCATTGCTCTCAGCTCCACTTTGCCTACTCTCTGGGAAGTGGAGACTAGTGAAGGAACGGATTAAAAACCAATGCGTAGGTTGTTGCTGCGTTTGAAGGGATCTTATGGAGTAATTGCTATTCCAGTAGAAAAGATAACCATTGTTTACACGTGTATGGAATATGAACTGCAACTAGTGTAGAGTTGATGTCTTATAATGTTCATCGTTTTTTGGTGACAGTCCCAAGGATGTAGGTACTTGGATGGATTCAGTGCATGGAAAAAAATCTTTTTTTTTTTTTTTTTTAAAGACTTGCTTCTAAGATGCAATAAAATTTTTTTTATTTGCAATCGGAGCTCCTCATGTCGTCTGCCTCAGTGCGTATCTGTTCGTACAGCCACAGCACAGCCACAAAGCTTGTGGGAAGTAAATCCAGGTAACGGAATCTCCCTCTTATAAAGGGTTTTGACCTGGAATAAATTTAATGCCATGTACCTTGGCTCTGGGGAAAGGGAGAACATCCCTTCGTCAGACTGGCGTGTGCCCCCGTTGCTGCCCGCACCGATGAGCTGCGCGTTCCCTGGGGCAGTTCTCTAACAGCTTTTTGACTTTAAAGCGGTTTTGCTGTCTGAAAACATCCGTAACTATACATTTAAAATGCATACGATGACAAGGCTGAGTAATTGAGTAATGTTTTGTGTATTCAAAACACAGTAAAAATAATTATTATGTGTGTCGAGCACTTATTTTTAATAGCTCTGCCAGTTTTATCACAGTTATTCAATATTGGCTTTTTAATGTAAAAATTAAGTCCCAGAGCAAGAATCTTGGGGATTACAGAAGTGTTTCTTCACACTAGGGAAAGAAAAAAAAAAAAGCAAATAGTATTTGTGGCTGGAGAAAAGAGCTTGAAGAATATGAACCCTGAAGAACTGTACCAAAAGACGGGGGGAAAAATGCCCTGTACTTATACTGTATTTATTAACATTTATGATTGTATAGTACTTCTTTTAGCCCTTAACAGCCGGTAAAAGCAGAATGCATGTAAATGGAAAAAGCCGTTTAATGAAAAGCACCCACCTGGTGTTGGGTTGGGTTTTTTCGCGCAGTTCTGATTCGGTTACTGAATCTGCCCAAGCAGCATTAAACGCGGATTTTTACACCGAGCTCGGAGTCAGCTCTCGAGGCCCCACATCTTAATTGACCACATATTTTATGGACTTGCGGCTTAAAAGTAAGCCATTTTAAAGTTAAGTTATGAATTATAACCGTCTATGATAAAGTCTAACCTTATAAACCCCATTTTATACTAAAATAAGCCGTATTTGCTGCTGCAAGGTATAAACTTGACCAGGTGGAAGCCATCGGCTGGCAAGTGCTAGCCCAGCCTCCGACAGAAGCCCCTTCTGGGTCCGGAACGTTTCGTTTGCAGTTTGCTCCGGTGGTTTGCTTCAGAGGGAGGTTCCTTCCATGCTGAGAAGCCAGTTGGCCTTGGAAAACCCAGGAGTGTTTGCCTCTGGTCCATTAAGAAAAACAAGGTATGAGAAAATGAGATGGTGTCATCCTCAAATTGAAGAACGTGGTGACCGAGAGTCATTTGCTGAAGTTTGCTGTATATTGAGATGCCTCTCTTCTTCGTTAAAGCAATTACAAGTGCGAGACGCTGCTTTCCCTCGTTCTTCCAGTGTATGTGACCGGTGGCAGATGCCGTGCTGGCCACGGGCATGCCCACTGCAATAAAGCTCCCGCCCAGCAGAGCTTTGCAGCCTTCAGCACTCGGGTTTCAACCCTGCCACCTCCTCTGGACACCCACGGGTGTGAGCTCTGTCCCACGCACCCGCGCGGAGGGTGAACTCCTGGGTCAAAGCTCAGACACACTTTGCCATTCCCGTCTTCCTGGTGCTCATGGTGAGAGACGGGGTCACACGGGGGTTTCTCACCCACGTCGGCTCTGCTTGCCCCGGCCCGTGGTTCGTGGGTGGCAGGTTGGTGGCTCTGGAGGGCTTTGGGGGTCCCTTGCGTGTGCTGAGCAAGACACAGGAGTGGCCATCTCCCACCAGTGACCGGTGAGGGACCGTGCTTTGAAGCACAGATGGGATGACCCATCACCATCCTCACCCTTCAGATGCCTTTGCTCCCCAGCCCCGTGTTGCTTCTGAGGGGCTTGATGTCCCCACCCCGCTGGTCCCCAGGGTCTGATCTCTGGCAGTGACTGTCCCCAGGGGCTGTCCTCTGGCAGCCACTCAGCTCTGGGGTGGAGTGTCGCCTGCAGAAGACGAAGCTGATGAAGAGGGGGGGGGCTGAGCCTAAACCCAGCCTTGGTCCTTCTTTCTGGTAGGTACGTTTGTGGGGTGGAGAGAAGAGCCGGGTTGTCCCATGGGCTGTCAGAGAGAACAGCCAAAATTCACCATGCGCCTCGAGCTGGGGCGTCTTTGAGGCTGCGCTGGGCTCTTTGTTCATGAACATTCATCAGTTGCCGGAGTTAAATTGCAAGTGAAGCTTCAGGGAGAGGCAACGGGGCGGCGGGGAGCTCTGGATTTATTACCCCTGGTTTCTAGAAGCACTTCCCTCCCAGCAGCTCCTTTCTTTGCTCAAGGCTCAATGATGGTGAAAAGAGGCAAAGGACAGGGGGAAAGCGCAGGTCAGGGAAAGGCGGCGCGATGCTTCCGGTGACCGTCGCGCTTGGTGCGACTATTTACAGGTTAAATATTTATATGGAACTTTGCAGAGTCACAGTCCGTGGAAGGATTTCAAGCTTTGGACTTTGGGGCACCGTAGGGTTTTATTGCCCTGAAAAAAAATGAGTGGGCAGCTCCCCTGGACCTGGCTCCACGGCACCTTTCAGCAAACGCAGCGAGAAAGTCCCGCTGACCCCAGAGCTGCTCAGCCAGAGTTTTTGCTGAAGCTCCAACTTTACATTGCAAATTATTAGCCTGAGTCGTTTCGCATGAATACTTGCTAAAAATACTTCGCTCGCACAGCCAGCCTCGCTCAAGAGATTTTTTTTTTTTTCTTTCCAGAAAATCTTTCATGGGCATTAAAACTGGAGAGCAGGTTAGCGCCGTGCCGGGGGCAGATGCTTCCAGGTCCCACCAGGTTCCTCCTGCTCTGCTCTGCTTCGGGACGTGGTGGTTTCTGGGCTGGTGGGACACTGCCCACGTTAGGACCTGGTTTAATCAAATCAGTTTGTACCCAGGGCTGCAGTCTCTCAACATGAGTTACTGCGCTGACTGGAGCAAATTCAGGGGGTTTGGTCCAAATCGGAGCGCCAAGGCCGTCTCCTCTGTGGGGCACGGGCAGCCTTGGAGACATCCTGGCCTCCCCCGCCAAGGCACGTTGAGCTGCAGCGCAGCCACATCCCATGGGGTTTCCTTCCCTGAGCCTTTTACGGGATTTCACCTGGCGGCTGCTGCCAGAAGCGCTTTTATTCCTCACGTCCAAACTGCTGCCGACGCTTTCCCAGGTGCAAGAAACCTGGCCACGTCCTTTCCAAGCTCCAAAACCCATCTCCCGGCTCTCCTCCAGCCCAGGAATGTCTACTGCCTTTTAAATCACATTTATGAGTGGGGGTGAAAAAAATTGAATTAACATTAAAAAAAAAAAATAAAACACCAACCAAAAAAACCCACCCCTGAACTGAATACTGGGCTGGCTGTATTTACTTTCACACTTTAATTCAATAAAAACCTCAACTTTAATTGACCTGAATGGGCTCCAATGTTTCCAGCGCACTGGGGTCCAGTGTCTTGGAAATCAGGGGTCCCCTCCGTGGGGCTGGGGGGGAACGGGAGGACTTTGCCCGGGTCCTGCTATGCCTCTCGCCTTCTTTAGAAAAGGAAGACAAAAAAAATAGCAACACCTGTGCTCTTTATTGACTTTTCAATGAGAGGGCTCACGCAAAGGGCAGTTTAAAGTAATTCTGCAATAAAACAAACTTCCAAAGCAAACGAGCTGCGATAGGGGCAGATAAAGGCTGTTTGCTCTGCTGGCGTTGGCTCCGCGGGCAGCGGTTTGGACCCGGGGAACCCCAATTGCCGCAGCCGCGCGGGGCGGGTGCGAGCCCTGGCCGGCTCTCTGCTGCCAAAAACGCCCTCCAGTGATTCCCCTGCTGCTGAGCACCTGCCCTGGGCAGGCTCAGCCCCCAGCTCCATCCCTGACCCCAGCTCCATCCCATCACCACCTCNNGCCCATCCCCGACCCCATCCCCAACCCCATCTCCATCCCATCCCCGACTCCATCTCCAGCCCATCCCCAACCCCGTCTCCATTTCCATCTCCATCCCCGCCCCATCTCCATCTCCATCCCATCCCCGACCCCACCTCCATGTCCAGCCCCATCCCCATCCCCGACTCCATCTCCATCCCATCCCCAACCCCATCTCCGTCTCCATCTCCATCCCCATCCAGGGCAGCCCCTGCAGCGGTGGCAGGTGCGACACAGACATGGGTGACATCTTCAGCCGGTCCCCATCAGACTCATCTCTGCAAACTGGGGGGGTTCCTTCTATTCGCTGCGCTGCTCCTCAGACCCCAAATATGCATTAAAAATCCCTCATCTCTCCGAAAACCCACCCCTCCCTCCGGCACTGGGGCTTCCCTGAGGGGCAGCCGAGGGGTCACCAAGCAAGATGTCCACCTGTGTCTCATTTTGGTCCTTGCCATGGGGACGGCAGAGTCCTGGTAAGGGGACAGCAGTGTCCCATCATACCCTGGCAGAGCAAACGGATTTTGATGCGGCTGCTGAGGATCCTTCCCTCCCTGCTCCCTCCCAGACAGCAGCAAGAGGCTGCCAAGCTGGGGGGGGGGCTGCCGGCCCCTCCCCAAATCCCTGCCGCAGCACAGAGGGGTTTTGCCCTACGTTAAATAAAAAAAAAACATTAAAGAAAAGGGGCAAAGCTCCAGGGCACTGCAAGGGTCCTTCCCCCGCACTGGCTCTCGTGCCACCCCCCACCCAGCAAAGGTAACGAGGGGCCAAGTGCAAACAGCAGGTGAAGCCTCAGCCTCGTCGGGAAGGACATTTTTTTTTTTTAAATAAAATTGAAATTTTTTTTACTTGCTTTTTGGCCGAGCAGCTGTGAGCCGAGACAGGAGCCAGTGCAGGAGCAGCCCCAGCCCTTGGTGCCGTGGGACCTTCGGGTTGGGGTTCCCTTTGGGATCACTTTGGGGGGCAGGGGTGCACTCGCACCACCCCTGGATGTAGTAGCGGAGGTGGCAGCGATGCTCAGGCACCTCCAGGGCCTGGCCCCGCTCCCCGCCACGGCGCTCCTGGGGGAAATTCTCCACCCCTGGGTTCAGCCAAAGCTCTCAGGGTGGATTTTTGGGCAAAGCTGAGCTGGTTTTCCCCCACCCCACGGGCTGTGGGGTTGTGCGGAGCCGGCTGATGGCTGCTGCTTCCCGGGACATCAGAAGCCGGGTTCAAACGAGGAGCTAGGCAGCGTTTGCACAAGGAGACCAGGCAGCCTTATTCTGGGGGAAAAAATTCAGCACAATTTAAATTAAAGTCCTGGTCTCGCATGGGGCCCCGCTCGCTGCAGCCACAAGGGTTAGATCGTCGGCGGGGTGGAAATCAAAGGGAAACCCGCTTTTCCACAGGTCAGACCAGCACGTCCCCGCAGGAAGGTTTATTCGGGCTGGAAAATTGTGCCGAAGTGTTTAATAGGACGGAAATTGGCCCGAATCGCCACCGGTGCAATAACCAGACCTGGGGGTGCGGGGCCGGGACCCCCCTGCTGTGCCCGGGGTGGGGGCTCAGCCCCGGAGCTGCGGCCCCAGAGCTGGGACCCCCCCAGCCAGACCCACAGCACCCGCTGGCGGGGCCTTTCCAACCTGCAAAACGTCTGCCTTTTTGTCAAAAAAAGAGGAAAACCAAAGCAAAGGGAGATTAAATTGCATAGAGGAGCCTCCAATGTCTAGTATTTGTCCCAGGGAGCGTGGCCCTGTGGCAGGACGTGGCCGCCTCATCCTGCTCCCCATAAAGCCCCACTGTAGGGCCTGGGGGGGACTGGGAGGGCCGGGGACGGCCGGTTTGGCCGGGAATGGTGGCGGTGCCGGGTGTCCCCCACCTGGGTGGGAGCCGCTTGCCCGCTGCCGAGTGCGGCCAGGCCACCGCAGCCAAGGGACATCATTCTGGGGGCTGAGTCTTCTCCTCCAGTCCTGCAAATAGGACGGTGCCGTGTAATTTTTAAGAAGGAAAATGGAGAAGGAAAGAGGCAAATGTGTGGCACGGGTCAGTCAGCGGCTCCCGCGGGCGCGTGGGACGCTGAGCTCCTCCTGCCCCCCGCGGAGCAGACGCCGGCCTGGGGTGGCCTCCACAGGGAGCTCTCGGGCCCTGCCGGAGCGCGGCAGCCGGAGGGAGGCAACTGGTGCCATCGCACAGGGAGGAGATGGTGGATGGGGACGGAGCCCTGGCGGGTCCAGGCCCTCAGCTCCCCCCACCAGCTCCTTGAGCACACGGCGGCCACTTCCCTGTGTCTGTGTGTCACCAACGCCACTTCTGTCCCTCCAAACTTCTGTGTCTCACAGAATCACAGAATGGTTCGGGTTGGAAGGGACCTTAAAAATCACCCAGTGCCACCCCCTTCCCCGGGCAGGGACACCTCCCCCCAGCCCAGGCTGCTCCAAGCCCCGTNCCTCACAGCCAAGAGTTTCTTCCTGATATCCAATCTAAATCTCTTTCAGTTTGAGGCCGTTACCCCGTGTCCTATCATTACACTCCCTGATCCAGAGTCCCTCCCCATCTCTCCTGGAGCCCCTTTAGGGACTGGAAGGGGCTCTGAGGTCTCCCCGGAGCCTTCTCTTCTCCAGGCTGAACCCCCCCAGCTCTCTCAGCCTGTCCTCACAGCAGAGGGGCTCCAGCCCTCTGATCATCTTCGTGGCCTCCTCTGGACCCGCTCCAACAGCTCCGTGTCCTTCTTGTGCTGAGGGCTCCAGAGCTGGACACAGGACTCCAGGTGGGATCTCCATCCCTACAGGCTGCCGGCCTTCCATCTCTGCATCCCTCGAAACCTCCATCCCCTGAAACCTCCATCCCTCTGTCCATCCCTCCATCCCTCCCCAAGCGCTCGCAGGGTGTGGGAGGACCCCCCTGGTTCACGGGCTGTTGGCCCCACACGTGACTAACGAAGGGTCAGACCCCCACAAAAAGGGATGGGGAATAAAAAAGACGAGGGAAGGGCTCAGCACGGCTGGAAAGAAGCATCTTCCCAGGGACGCCAGTGCTGGGCTGGGGCAGGGGGGAGAGGGACCGGGGTGTGTAAACCCAGCTGAGCTCTTTGGGAACAGGTCTTTCCTAGGGGTTTTGTGGGTTTTTTTTGTTTTTTTTTTTAATTTTGGTGTGATTTTGTTGGGTGTTGGTGATGAAGACAAGCCACCCGCCCTGGCAGAGCAGGGGCTTTCTCCTGCCGGCGGCAAAACAACAGCCACGGCCCCGGTGCCAGCTCAGCCCCCGAAGCTCCGCGGTGCTCCCCATCCCACCCCCCCGGGCCCGGGGTGAGGCGAGGACGGGCCGGCGGCCGAAATAGCCACTGTATTTCCTGCCCTTTAAAGTTCGCTTAAAGAAAACTAATTTCCTCTGTCCTTTCTGTAGCAGAATACAAAGCAGCCAGCGCTGCCCCTTTCCCCACCTCCCTTAAACACAAAAAAAAAAAAAAAATCACCTTATTTCTTCCTTACGCTGAAGCCGAGCTGTTGGTGCAGTGCGGGATGGGGGGAGCATCCCTCTGGCGTCTAACTGTCCACCTGCCCCCACGCTTGTCACTGGGGCACGACAGGCGGGTTTTGCTCTAATATATTAAATTATGATTATTTTTTTCCTGCCTGTTGAATGCAACAGAGAAAAAACATTTGAGTCGCCCAGCTCTTGGGAAAAAAATGAAGTAGAAAACGGAGGTTTTGAGGCTCAAAACCTTGGGGTGAGCACGGGGTGTTTTAGTGCCGGTGCTCGGTGCAGCGCGGTGTCGTGGCGAGAGCGAAGGGGAGCAGGAACCGGCCCCAAGGGCCGCTCGAGCCCTGCCCAGCCCCGGGAGCTGCCGCAGAGGAGCCGCCGAAGGGCTGGGCTGTTCAGGGGATGGGGAAATAAAGTCCTGCTTTTGGCTTCTAATCAGGCGGCAGGACTAGAAAATAAGATTGGATTTGCCATCCTCCCTCTCCTGCTGCCTGACGCCCAGCCGCCGCTCCCGGTCCCTGCAGCATCCCCGCTCCTGCAGAGCTTTTGGGAACCACAGACACAGGGATGCTGCGGGGCTGGGACCAGGCGGTGTCGTTGTGTTGGGTGTTGGGGCAGCACCGGGCACGGCACCTACCTTCTGCCAAGGTTATTTTATCCGGCCAGGACCCGTGAAACCTCTAATACCGTTAAATTGCCCTTTTCGTGGCTTTCTTTGCAGGCAATGCCTGGATAAGCTGGAGGCGTGTGCCCGGGGATGAGACCCGCAGGGTGTAATTCCCACCAGCCAGGCCCAGGAGCAGCGGGATGGGACCGCGGGGCTGCACCGGGCCTTTGGGCCTCATCCTGCGCCGCTGCCCGGGGCAGCCAGAGCCACGGGGCAAAGAACCAGCCCGCCTTCCCTTTTCTAGCAGAATCAGCTGTAACATTGGCCCATTTTGCTGCCCGGTTGGTTTTGGACAGCCCCAGGCTGGCAGGGTCAGTGGACCAGCAGTGCTGGGGGGGTTGTGGTGGGTCCCCAAAATGCCCTGAGCGAGCACCAGGACGTGGGGTCTCAGAGACGGGGTGTAACCAGCAGATTGCCCCGAGCCCCACGGGGACCCAGGTGCTGGGCACCGCAGGCGTTCTCCAACCCAGGGCCCAATGCTGCATCCCGCTCACTGACCCTCCGTCCTGCTCTCCGGCCCTGCACCCCGCTCACCGATCCTGCACCCCGCTCACCGATGCCAGCAAAGACACAGCCAAAACCCAGCCTAGGAATCAGTGTCCGGCTGGGTGTTATTTTTATTTCTTTTAAAGCAGGTAAAGGACCGCCGAGCAGTTCAGGGCAGACCCCAGGGGCGCAGCGTGCGGCTCCCGGCTCGGGGAGGGGTGAGCCGGGCGAGGGGATGAGGCCGGGGGGGGGGGGGGAGGTTGGGCAGCCGCTGC
>VYZM01016294.1:508757-584058 GCA_013398915.1 Dromas ardeola | reverse complement strand
GCACGCTGCGGCGAGGTCAAAAAAAAAAAAAAAAAATAAAATACAGCCCCCGACACCATGGCCGCGGTCACCTCCTCCTCTCCTCCCCACAGGGTCTGGCACTGCTGGCACCGCGCGCCGCAGCAGGCTGCAGCCTTTAAATGCAGCTTTTGTTTTCGTGTGTTCCAGGTTTTTGCAAGAGGCCAGAGGCTCGCACCCATTCAGATCTCTCTCCCCTCAACATCTCTTTGTGAGAATGCTGCAAACCAATTCAGAAAGCATCTTGGTTTGCTCTTTTTAACCTGTTTGCTTGCCTTTTTTTTTTTTTTCTGAAAGGAAATTTACTGAAAAATTTATTGTTTGCCAAAAACAATGATACTGGTGACAGAAAGCATGCAACAAAAAAGCTTAAATTGTACAAGACTTTTCCTTGGCGGGCGAGCTTTGGATTCTGGGCCCCTCTCTGCTGCTTTTAAATTTCCATGATGCTTCCTTTGGATGAGAAACCAAGTTTTGGAAACTATTTCTTTTGGATCAGTCTTCCCAAGGCAGCCGTAAAGAATTCCCCTTCCCAGCAACATCCCTCGGCAATTCTCTGACTGCTAGTTACCTCACATCTCATCAGTTAAAGGCTTTCTTCCCAGGGAAACGCAAGCAATTCTCTTCTCCACTGGACAATAATGACTATGTGATAACTCTGATACAGCTCGCTGCGCCGTACAGCGAGTTTGACAAGTGTAAGCTTTCCACTTAGCTTTGCTGGAAGAACTGGCTGTTTCGAAAAACGGTTTTATTTTCTTGCCAACCTGGTCTGCACATCCCTATGGCTGCTGCTCTGGCTATTTCACTGCCAAACTCATTCATAGAAAGGAGAGAGGAAAAAGTAAGTCCAATAAACTAAGAAGGAGTGCGCCGAAGGGATGTGGATTTCTGGAAGGTTGGGTAGGGTCGGGGGAGGAAGGGAGGTGTCTAGACTCAATATTACTATTGTAGAGCCTGGCATTATTTATGACATTTTCTAGGCAAGCCGCAAACTGAAAATAGAAACCAGGAGACATAAAGCCACTCGTAACCCCTAAGGAATGGCTTTGCAAGCTGTATGACAGTGGAAAAGCTGAAAGTGAAAGACTCGTTTCGACTGTCCTGGACAAAACCTCAGGCAGCATGAAAAAGAAATTTGCCCTACACATCAGAAATGAAACTCCACGGCAGAGAAACCCTGCAGGTCTGGGAGCCAAAGAAAGCCGACAGATACAGCCTCCCGGCGGGTGAAACACATCCCTGGGCCAACTTTAGCTCTATGCCCTACTTTAGTCCTACTTACACCCCGTTTGGAAGCGAAGCAACACACCTTACACTAACCATCTGCCTCGGATTCAGTTTGCAGCGATGCAGCGGTCCGAGCAAATGAGCCAGAAATGGATAATGACGCAGAAGGGGCATTTGGTATAAAACAGGTCCATGGTTGCTCCAAGAGCTGCTCCATATTAAGCTTTTAGACACATACCAGTCTGCTGGCATTTGCAAAAACTACACAGCTACCAATAATGTTGGAACATAATTATATGTTTGTACTTGAGGTGGCTGTAAGCAAACCGGAGGTAATTTAGCCCGAAAACAGTTTTCATACATCTCTCAAGACTTGCCCGCAATAGGCAGTCACGTCAAGATTTCTCTTGCCAGTAACTGGATGTTAGCAATTGCAGAACTAGAGAGATAGTATATAACTTTTGTTATTACCAGTAAGAGGCAGTTCTTGGACTGCCTGTATTAGCTAAGTGTTCTCATTCAAAACCAAAAAGAAGCGTGGCTGAGACCAGATGATATTTAAAGAGGACTGTGCACACAAACCAGGAAAAAATGGGTGCAAGAGCTAGGAGATACCCAAGTCCTGCATTAGCAATTAACAAATCTCTATTCCAATTATTGTTTCATGTCCCCTCTACTTTGCTTGATCAGTCTAAACCCTGTCTTCCAGTGATGTGGAAACGCAGCTGGAAAACTTCCTTGCAGAGGAATTTGATCTATTTTGACTATTTTCCCAGCGGGCTTGGAAGTGCCAGCCTCGGTCCCCTGACTCAGGTTCTTGCCCACACCTCTGTCTTCTGGCAGAGGCACAAAGACCTGGAAACCTTCTCCTTGCACTGCCAAAATGTTCCTGGGCATTGCAAAGTCCTTCAATGCTCGCTAGTGACAAGTCACACAGACGCCGGCAGCTTGGCCTCGCAGCAGGCAGCTTAGTCTCACTAATGCCCCTTTTCCTTTAGGTTCCTCCTTACCTTTTTGACAACAGGCATTACTAGAAAGCAGCTCACAGTAGCAGGAGTGTCTAAACCCTTCTGCGGAGTCTTTAGAGGACACATGCCCTGCAACCTGTACACAGAAATCTTCTGGTCCTGTGAAAGAGCACATAAAATTCAATAAATTTCAATCATCTTCCATGCTTTTCATATTTTGATAACTGAACAAGACCAAATTGGTTCCAAAACCAGTTTTTTACTTGTATTTTTCGATATCCAAAGCCTGGATTTGTCTTTGTTTTCCCTGGAGAGCATTTGCTTTGTCTGCGGGTAGAAAGCAGGTACTGCCTTGCCCAGAATGTGCTGTGGGCAACGTACACACTATCCAAAAGCCACCAGAATCACCACTATAGACGTTTTATCACCACATCTAAAAGTGGCATCTGACAACCCTGACTGCACAAATCCCAAACGGGTCAGGACCATTGAAACATGTTATATGTTACTTTGCATTAATCTGTCAATACAAGCAAAGCTAGCATTACATTGTACCTGGAATTACACCTGCTCTACACCTCATAAATCTACTATACTGACAGAGAGCACCCAGTTCAGGGAATAGCAACACATTTCATGTTGATCAAAAAGGTAGAAATAAAATGCTTTAAGATTTCTGAGTTCTGATTTTTCTACACTTCTTGTTATAAATATTTGAACTTTGCCTCTATATGGGAACAGAAAAAGTAAAAATATCTTATTTTCTTATGGGGAAAAAGATTTATATTCTCACTCAGTTACAGCATCCACGCTAGGGTGAATTAATCAACACAAATTATTTATTCAGCAAGCGTGGCCTTTTTTCCTCTGTCAGAAACACCGAACTTCAGGAACATTTCAATTTTTTTCAGCTATTTTTTCTTTGTTTTGTGTCAAACAGTTGTGTCACAACTGGCTGACACTTAACACAGCCTTTTTTGATAGGCAGAGAGGGGCTCTGAGGGACAAATCAGCCATGCTCTCGCACTCTTATCTTTTTAGCTGCAGTTTTCCACAGTGATCACAAAACTTGGGTACCCATTTCCCACCAACTTGCAAATCCCTCGAGTCTCTTTCAAAACCCCACCCTTAAACGCATGGTTTCTTTCACTGCTTCCCTTTATCGCTTACAGATAAGGACATTTCCCAGACGAAACCCTGGGTACAGATATGCTACAATCCAGAGAGTTTCGCCTCGGAAAGCCGAGGTTCCCACGATCGCTTTGAACACCAGGAGGTATGATTTTGATCCGGATATCAGCTAAGTAGCGGGCAGAAACAATATACCAGGAGACAGTGAAGTCACGCTGCTCATCTGAGATGCCCCTTGGCTCAAACACTCTTAGCTTTACTAATTTAATAGGTTCTTTCTCTTCATTTGAGTCTCTTCTAACGAGGCCCCTCTTGAGCGGGGCACTGAAGCGCAGGCAATGCTCACCTCTGTGGCAGCCCAGAGGGCATTCTGAAATTTTAGTTGGCAGCATAGCTTCATTCCTGGGCAGCTCATCCTCTCCACTTCTATGACCCCTTTCTCTGGGTTCACCACCGTGTAGTTTCTGAAAGGAGCAAATCACAATTTTCTATAGCCAATATTCAGCCTGCGAACTGCTACAGGATGGTACTCGGCACTTTTGGCCAAGCCGTAACATGACTGTCCAGATGTGGACGATGCTGCAAGGCTCTCCACCCCTCCAAATGGTCTTTGTAAAGGAAGAGAAATACAGATGTGCCACGTATCTCGCTCAGGGGACAGATATGCAATTGCCTCTGTTAAGATTTAAACTCAGCTATCTGACTTTGCACGGAAATGGATTAGGAGAACTTACGTGGTCTGTTACTATAATTCAGCTGTGAGACAAACAGCTCCAGCTGAATAGCAGTAATTAATAGCTGGGAGGTCTTAGCCCATCTTGCCCATTAGGTTCTCAAGAGAATATGTGCTCATTCTCCAAGTTCACTGCTGCAGTATTACCTGGCCTCATTGCTTATTCTAGTACATAAACAGAAAAGCACGATTCTTCCAAATAAGAGCAAAGATCTGTAACCTGATAAAATAATTTATAAATATGACGAATTAATACTTTTGTAACTAAAAGGATTTTGTTTGTTTGGGGTTTGGGAAAGTTTATTGGGTTTGGGTGTTTGAACAATAACTGGATATTCACAACCACATCTGTGAGCCCCAGATGTTTTACCAACTGCGGCACAAGCAATTACACATCCTGAAATCTGTCACATATAAGTAATTTGTTATTCCGCAGTCTCCAGCAAGTGGATTGTCCAGTCAGGAAGCAGATTCACTGAGATACATTGCTGTGAATATTTGGACAACATCCACGTATTCAAAATACATCTGTGACTCCCATGTGTTTCACCAGTTTTAGCAGGAACAGTTATACTGTCTGCACTGAACGACTGACCAGGCACCGCAAATAGCAAAGCAAATCGTTCATGAACAGATCACGTACCTTTCCCATTACGTTAATGGTTACAAATAATGAACACATTAATATAAATTTCAGATCAGTTTGTGAATGTTTCCAAATAAGATTGTGGCTATAAAAATCAGTAACATCCATAAAAATAAACCTAACTAGCCATGGGTCACATGTGGCTGAGCAAAATACCATCATCTCAGTCACAATTTCGTAACGTTTAAAGCACATGCCTATTCAGTATAGCACACATTTTACTGGCAGTATACACTTGGATGCACACACAGCTTCGGGCATGTGGTTAACTCCTGATGATTTCAATAGGATTTAAGCATGTGCTTAATTGCTTTGCAGAACAGAGATGGAACTGCAGTCTCAATTAGGAAAGGTTTAGTGTTAAATGGCCTCATTAGGAAAGGCAGAACATGTCTGTTCTCATGTGCAAATGCTTCATCCTGTGTGTGTGAATCATTACACTGCCCTAATCTTCTCCTCATATTAACTGAAGCAGAGTTAAGCTCATTAAATATCCTTTATAAAGCAACCACTGTTCCCAATTAAAAGAGTTTGGGAAAACAGTGTTCACCGTATCCTTGGCATTCACCCAAATTCACTTTCACCTTCTTTACCTCCCCCTCCCAGAGGCGTAAGTGAAGACGCTGAACAGAAGAAAGACATTACTAAGATGAGCCATCTCACCTGGTGTCTTCCTTCCCATCCCAGAACACCACGGTGTACTCCTGTCCTTGGGAGCAGAAGAAGGAAGACTGCTTCCCACAGGACAGCAGGTACATAAATGTTGCAAAGGTAGGATCTTTCATCTGTCCTACCACGGAAATGGCCAGTGGACGCTGTGGGGAAAGGAAAAGAGAAAGACATATGTCACACAAGACATCTGGGGGTCCAGACGAAATAAAAGAATCGTAATAATCATTATTTATTAAAGCTAGAGAGCCAAGAAGTAGGACTTCTTTAATAAACACTTCTGCTGCTTTCTCAAATCTACACCAAATTCTCCTTGTAAATCCCACCTGATTGTTTCTTAGCATCCTCCATACCCCAGACACTGAAGCCAAACATCTGTACTTCCATGGTTTGGTCGGTGTTTCTCTTACACGTTTTATTGATTCATTTCTTCAGGTTTACGAATTTTGGAAGATGACCCACTGTCACGACAGCATCTAGCTGTTTGTGAGTCAAGCTGACCTTTGTCTCAAGGACAGAAGCTCTGAAATGCCAACTTGTAATTAATGAAAAACATAATGCAGCATAATCCTTTTCTCGTACCTTGAACCCTTTTCTTCCTCATACTGCCTTTTATAATCTTGGGGACTTTGAAATCTTTGTAGTTACACTCACAGCATGATACTGTAGCTGTTTCTAGAAATTACGGGTAATGTCTTGCCCCGGTGAAATCAATAGCTTAACTGCCACCGACGTCTAGGGACCTTCATGTCACCGCAGATGTCTAAGGCCACCAATCTGCCATAGTTTCATTCATAAAACTATCATGTAAGTCAACAGAAGTTCTGGGCCACATCAGCAGGAGGGGTAAATGGGCAAATGAGCTGTTCTGCTGTATCGAGAGTGAGCCTAGCTCTCCTGCGTGAAGAGGGCTGACAGATCTCTGCAGCTACATGATCAGAAAACACTGGTCATGAGGGTTGTCTTGTACCTTTTCTGGCTTAGTGTCCCAACACTCCATCATGAGTGCCTGCATCCTATATAGCTGCACCTCCTCCGGCTGCCCAAGAACAGGACGGATCCCTTTAGACAGCTTCTTTGCAATCTGGAGCTGGTGTTGTCCTAGCACAGGCCGCTGACCAGACAGCAGCTCATAGAGGACCATCCCGTATGAGAACATGTCAACCTAGAGCCAGAAACGAGAGGAAAAAAAACAGGGTAAACCTGCCTTGGTGGGTGGAGAGGAGAGCAAGGAAGGCCATGGTGGGAAAGCTAGTGCTGCACCACGCATGTGTAAGGGACTTCAGCCCCATGCATGAAGCCCGCCACCCACCGCTGTCACGCAGGGGCTGCGCCCACAGGTAACACCGCCGTTACCTTCTCATCGTAGACTATGCGAGGCCTGATCTCAGGAGCTTGGTAGCCCGGCGTGCCTTCCACGCCAAGCGCGCCTTCGTGGAACGACTGTCGGGAGATTCCGTAGTCGGAGAGTTTGATATTGATGTGCTCTTTCACATCCAGAGACCACACCAAAATATTGTCTGACTTCAGGTCACAGAAGATGATGTTCTTCTTGTGCAGGTAGGCAAGGCCTGTTACAATCTGATACGCTATTTTGTGTGTCAGCATGTGTCCCAGCGGCACAAAGGAAGACCCTGGCACAAAGCAACAGCCTAACTTCAGTTCTTGTAATTGCAGTAACTGCTGCTATTTTTTTTTCCCTTTTCTCTTTCTTTTTTGAACTCCAGAGCAATAACTAACAACCTTTTAAAACATCACTCAATGCCACGATTTGAAATGACACTGTTCGTGTTACTATACACGTCTGACAGTTCTATTAGATTCTTTTTTTAAACCCTTTCACTTCTAGACCCCTAAATCTTCTGGTGAAAATTAGTGTTTGACTGAAAGTTGACACAAAGCCAAGGCGCCAAGAGGGTCAGATGGCCTCACCCTATCTTGGAATTAATGTCGTTCATTTGACAGTGACAGAAACACGGATAATTATGAGAGAACTTAGAGTGCCAGACACCCATCTGCAGGGCGAAGAACACAGCATTACCCATGCAGCACTGAAGTGAGATGCACTTCTTATTAATTTGTAGAGAAATTGAAAATACAGGTCTCCAAAGTGGTTTTGAAAATCCTGAGCATCAATTTTTACTAGGTTCCCAAAGGCACTGTTTAAGAGCAATTCCATCCCTCCCACTTCCCCTAGCCTGGAAAAAAATCCTCTTCAGTAAATCAAGCAGTAATTTAAATGTTGTTGACCATTTGACACTACCATGACTCAGAGAGTGAGCTCTCCCAGGAGGGAGACCCTGTTTTTACCTTTGGCGTTTTCAGACAATACAGTGGTGAGGCTGCCCAGAGGGGCCAGCTCTAGGGCAAAGCAGAGAGGATGGATGCTGATGCCAATGAGGGAGACAATGCAGGGGTGTTGCAGCGAGTGGAGCATGCTGGCCTCCTGGCGGAACTCGGAGAAGTTCTTCATGGCATCCATGGCTCTCAGGTGTTTCAGCATGGTATCTGGCAAGACACACAACCCCCTTCTCACTCCCCAGTTGAGAAACCAAGTCAGAAACTCTTTGGAAGGTGCTAATCACTGAGCAAATGCTGCAGGAGAAAGGCAGCTTGTGGGATTATGCCAACAGCAAGTCACATCCTCATGTTGATGCGTGAGCCACTAACAGACACTGGCTACAGGCAGGATATGTATGGCTGCCTCAGGAAGCCAGTGCTCCCTTGGTTCTTTAACACCAACCTCGAGTGTGTCTGGCACACACTGTTCCCATATATCACATGGATGATTTTGGGAAACACATGCTGTGCTTTTTAAAGGAGGTACTCTCTGTCTGTGGATGTGGTGGAAGGAGTCTTCCCTACCCTTTCCCAGCTGTCCTGCCAGAACAGGACGTTTCAGAGTAATTGTCCTTCTGCCATGGGACAGCACAGGCTGCTCAGGCAGGTCTGGTCTTTCCAAAGGTTATTTGTCACAGGGACAGCAGCTGGCCTCTTCCACGGCTCAGAGGTTCGCTGCATCCTTTTCTGACAAGAATGAGGAACTTCCCCCTTTCCTTCGTCCGTGGACTGAGGCTCTGCTGGAAACCTGAGCTCGACAGACAGCATGTGCAGTACGAGAACCTGTCCCTGCCTGCAGGAGCTGGCAGCCTGAGAAGGATTTCCAATTTGCTTTCTGTAGCTGCTGGCACAGACTTATTCAAAGGTGGAGACCCACAAGTCCTTCATGCAAACCCATGTAAATCCACACTTCTCATTGCCAAAGAGCTTGGGAACAGGAGATGAAACATTGCTTCCCACCCCAATCAAGAGCTCTGCCTTGGCACCCTATGAGTCCAACCATTGACCTGCAGGAGAGATGCTTCCTGCAGTGCCAACGACCTCCATCGCTACAAGAGCTTTCGTGAAGGACTCTCTAAGATGCATCATTATCCTCCATGGAAACACATCAATTTTGCTATATATTTCAAAGCTGTATTTAAACAGGCCCTGCCAGCACTTTGGAGAGTGAAGGCTCTTTGGTCTTAGCTCGGGATCACAAGCTGCGAGAGCCGATTCCTGACACTGATTCTGTGCACTGTACCTGCAGCTGAAGTGGGAGAACCCTTGCATTTTTTAATCTGAAATCTCTTCACAGCCACCGGTTTTCCTTGGTATCGTGCCCGATATATAACGGTCCCACTTCCACCCTGGCCAAGAACGTTGTTTTCATTTTCACTGCATTCCAGTTTGCTATTTTCCAGGAACAGTCTGCCAAAAAGAGATTGGGGCTTTTTAATTAAAATAAGAGTTTCAAAGACACTGTAAATTCATGTCTTTAATGTCATTTCCATTTTCACAAATCCCTAATAGGTTCTTGTCTTATCTACTGAGAGGACTGGATCGCCTAAACTACCTTGGTCATCTCAATGTACTCTATAGCAGCTCATGTACAACAGATTTCTCGCAGAAAAAAGTAGCTTGGGCGAATAGGCGAAAAAGGCTTTTTACTGTGACAATTTATCCTGCAAGAAATCAAATAGATCTGGAAAGCACATAAGCTCCTTTTCCAAGTAGATGACACAGGTACAGATATTTGTACCATTTATCTGTATTAATGAATTTTTTCCTTCATTTACCTCTTGTTCCTCTTTTCTCCACTGAGGCAGGACAGGATGTTTATGAACAGCCCCACACTCTGAAACCTGATTATTCAAATCAGCTTACTGTTCCCAGGCTGCAATTCATCATTTCCCCACTCTTCCAGAGACTACTTTTACAGCTGTTCACACTTCAAACATCTCCACTCGCCTTGCACCCGTCAAATAAATCTCTAGGAGATTGCACTGCGAGGAGGGCCGTCGTGACGGGCTGATGGGGTGTTTCCCCAGAATACCCTGTAAAATGACCCCAAGAAAGGAACAGGGGCCAGGGGGAGCACAGAAGACTCCGACAGCAGCCAACAGAACCCAGTCCGGTCTGGAGGTCTCACAGCTCTGCATCGGGCACAGAAAGGTCCGAGAGAGTGTGAACCAAAAAAGATGTTGGTCTCCTGTGCTGCCTAGAGTCAGGAGGTCTCCTGCTCTACACGCTAAGTAATAAGGGGTACAAGATTGAACCCATCTGGGAATGCAGTTAAGCAGCTTAAAGATTTGGCAGTACTGCTATGGGTAGGAAGAGCTGCTTCAGCTATTCAGGACTGCCACACCACTGCAACACATCTAACAGCCCTCAGGCGAGCAGGACCCTCAACTCAATGTGAATTCTCTAGTGGTGTCTATATAAATTCACTCACCTACATGTTCTTCAAAACTAAACGCGATTTCGCTGCCAATCTTGTGATGCAGCAGCACTTCCTTTTGTTTTTGCCAGATTAAAATCTCCTTTCTGGGATTCCAGAAGGACTCCAATTACATAAAGCTCTGGCCAGAGTACTGGGCAATGCAGGATAGCTGGGGCTTTAAAAAGGGACTTCCACATTGCACCACAGTGATCTCAAAGGACCCCCCGAAGTGATGACTCGGGTCAGCACACAGCAATTGTCTAAGTAAGTGTGCTGACCACCAGGAGTGCAGTTTAGGATGAATTGCCAGAGCAGGGATTGAGAGCAGATGAATTTGTTTCCTGTGGTCAGTATGTTTCTCTAGCAGAGATGACTTAGGAAAAAAACCTGACCAAATTACATAGGTGAAACTTAGCCAAAGGCTATCAAATAACATTACCTGGCAGGAAAATCAGTCATGAAAAGCTCTGGGACCAGCTCTTGCAGAGAAACGGGGATGTCAGGGTGGTTGGGACATGTGATGTAGTCCAGTTCAATGGCAGTCAGTACACAGTCCTCCATGTTAAAGTACTGCGCGTCCTCTGCCTTCTCGCCACACTCATTCTCCTCCGGCTTGGAAGCTGCACAGATGTGGCAGGGCACATACTGCTCCATCAGCAACGTCCCATCACTCTCAGTGGCTGTGAGTGCTTCAAAGCAAGCAAGCAAACAGGAAAAAATGACCCACACAAACTGAGAAAGAACAACAGCTCCTAGCACATTCAAATGTCTGCAGTCACTACCTGGATCCACTGGCTGAAAATGACCACACTCATGAAAGCAGCAGTTTTTCTATTGACTAGAATAAGAAAATAGGTTTTTGCAAAGTATACACAGATAGCAGGGACAGCACTGAGGAGACAGGACTGTTGACATAACTTAACAGCTACTCTGTTTTGGTCACAGATAACACACAGGCTTGCGAAGAAAATATATTCAGGACCAGTAGGGATAACAAAAGCAGCACTGGAGAGAACCTCCTGCTTGCTGGGTGTCGCTGTGTGAACTGAACACAGGGATCGCTGCGTATCCTGAAGGGCATGACCGTGCAGTAGAAGCATGGCAGCTGTGTGGCTGCCCAGGAACACCGGCCACGGCTGCTTTGCGGACTGCAAGCTGCCAGATGGCTTCAGGCGGAGAGCAGGCATGGGAACAAGAACAGGAGCGGACTGGGAGGCATGGCACGCTGCGCTCAGGCTGAGCGCTTCAGGTGGAGGCCAGGAGTAAGCTCTCACCTGCAGCACCCAAGTCAGGAACACAGTCACTGTGGGCTCCCTCGCAGGCAAGGTTTCCAGTCCCGCCAGGGGAAATGTGGATTCTACCAAGACTAAACCTTTGGGAGGTTCACACCTCTTGCACTAACCGCAGAGGGGTTTTGTGGTGACAGGCTCCATTAAATGCCTACAATTAGGCAGGGTGAATACAGGCCGTAGCCTTTGAAGTCATGACTCTTCTCAAGCTTCAGTGATTAACGTTACCATTATTATAATCCAAAGGCAAATAAAATCTTCTTTTATCTTCATAACATGCAGAACATGAGTATGTGAGAATGCACAACTGTTTCCTCCAGAGAGCCTCCAATTAAGAGATTTTGGCACTGCTTTCTAGACCAGTGTGGGACGACAAAGAACACTTCAGATTTTGTTTTGGTTTTAAACAAAGTGTATTGGGGTTGCAAACAGCCCGCTGGGTAACAGCAGGATCTGTGCTGATCAGAGGAAAAACAACTGCTGGAGTCAAGGAAGTTACCTTGGCACAGAGTACTTGGTATCATATTCACTCAGGCCTCTCACATCGCAATTTTATAAATTATAGGGTGTTAGAAGTGGTGGGCAAATGCTGATCCCAGCTGATGCCAAAACCAGTTCTGCCATCAAGGGACAGTGCCAAGTTGTTTGGGCGAAATCCTGTCCCTGCTATGAGCACTGGAGGAGTCCCTTGAACTCCTACTGAAGCAGGTCCTGGTCAAACCGTAATGTTTCACCTGTGCTTGCTGTAACTGACGGACTTAAAAACAAAACGCCTAGACGAAGGTGCGCTGGCAAAGAATCTTGATCTGTCTGCAGGTTATCAGCTATTCTCAAACTTTATAGGCTGGAGACTGTCAGAGCCTGAGGGGTCTTCACTTAATACACGATATTGTGCACCTGGAGAGCTCTGTCAAAGACTCTTCTGTTAAAAAGACATAATACTGCACAGAAAATGGCAGTAGTTCTCTTACCAGGAAACCACTGGTCTATCAAAGAGTTGACATGATCTGTGATGAACGCCATTGCTGAAAAGTCTCTCGCCTCTGACTGGCAAATGATCTTAATTCCACCACTTTTTTTCTTTTTCCAGTTCACATCAGAAGACTCGACACTGTATAAGAAAGCCAAAAGACAGCCGCATGAAGCCTTTCTGAAGTACCAGCGTCAATGAACTTTCTTTCTCACAGGAAACCTGAGCTACATAATAACATGTAGTTCATAAGTAATCAAAATAAAAAGCAATCTAGCTTTGAGGGTGATTTTCAATTCATTCTATTCTACAAATGACTTTCAGAAGAGAATTCTTGCACAGAGATGCCAGTTGCTCAGAATGGGTAAATGCTACAGAAGGTCAGACCCAGAGAAAACTCTGGCCTAAGTGAACTGAGTATGACGGAGAGTTTTGACAGAAACGCCCCACACAGAATGATGGGGGTTTAGGAGTTTTAGAAATTGGTAATAAAATGCCAGTGGCCTAATAATAATGATGACGATAACAGTAACAATAATAATAAAACTTCCAAAAACTGTTTGGGAAAGTTTATGGACAGAACAGTTCTTGTGCGATTCCTATCAAAAAAAAAAACCAAACAAACCAAACCCAACCCAAAAAAAGCTTTAACACAAAGAGCTGAGTTCTGTAACTCCTTGAAGTACATGCGGAGGTAGGAGTAAGACCACCTGGATGGTCCAGAATTAAGGATTACAGCTTTGAATTGCAATGTCTGGGTCCATGTCCCTACTGAGTCACAGACTGCCTAAATTAACTCAGAAAAGTCACAGTGCCCTTCTGGCCTCCAACCATGCAACAGCACCAATGGTTCCTCCCTATCTTGCCAGGGCCTGGAAGAGCAAATGCATCTGCAGATAACTACAGAGATGACAGTCTTCAAGCGGCCACCTACGCTCTGCATTTGTGAAAGAACACGGCCGGAGGGTTTTCTCCAGGCTCGCAGCCCGCAGGCACTCTGCCTTGGCCAGCTTAAACCAGTTCTCCATAGTCCCTGTTGCCCGCAGTCTGAGAGCGGAGAAGCACCTCCATTGATCTGGACTGCTGCCACACAGTGGTGAAGTTTTAAGACTCAGTGGAAAAACTCACTGACGTAAGGAAATCTTTGCAGGTGAAAATGCATGATTTCACCCCGGCAAAGAGTTACGCTCTGAATATTGCTTTCTGTTGTCGGGCCTCTTTAAATCTGTGGCTGCAACAACACATAAGGTTGATATATTCAGAATTGCCAAACAATCAGTTATCCATCCTTGTTGTCACCAGTTGTTACCAGAAGAGTTTTGTATATTAGAAGAGCCTCCTCTTCTACTGATGAGTGAGCATATAGCATGAGTCAGGCCCATTCATCTCCCTTCAGATGATGTGTTTCATACACTCTATTAGTCCCTTGTCACGCATGCTGCATTACGAACACAAATTACCTAAGATAGCCTCCATCAAAGGTAACGAACAGACCTTCCTGCCAGTAAACAGTGTGAGTCCTTTTGACTCGGAACGTGCTGCAGCGGTTCCTTTGAGTGCCTGTGAAGCTGTAGATGGCCACCTTTTTGTTTCTTGTCTTGGTGTTCTTCTTGTTCTCAAAAAGCTGAAACAAGCAGAAAAGCATGAAAATCATGAAATTGTTGAAATGTCTCATAAGGATGTTGTTTTAATTGAGCAATAAGGTGAGTTCTTTTTTTGCCCTTCACAGGAGCTATCATACCTTTTCCATTAAGGAGCAATTTGTGCTCATAAAAAAAGTTTTGCGATAGAATGAAAATACACGCAGTAAAAGTTGGTTTTGCAGCACTGTAAATAATTTTCATGCCACTCAAAAAGGAACAGTTTCATATCAGCGAACAAAGTTAATTCTGTAACTGTGACATTTGTTATATGAATTCTGCATTTGCAAAAGTCTTATAAACCTAAAGAAGAGCTAAATGCTCTAGTGAATTATTAAGTCTGCCCTCAATGTAGAGTTCACTTTTCCACCTGTTTCAGTGGGAGGAAGATGGCTTTTCTCCAAGACACTTCAAACCAGCACTTAGAGCAAAATGTACGTTTGCTTTAAAACAAAAGACTTAATCTGCAAACCTCCACTGTACTCATTGCTCTAAAGCTTATTTGTCTGCAGACAGGTCTGACGCCTGGGATCCTTTCCATGCCCTTCAGTGAGGACTGGCTGAGGTCGCTAGCAAAGGTGCTCTCGGGTTATGTAGTGCCCATGAGGATGTAGGCAAGGGGTTGCCAAGACGGCCCTTTAAAACAGGTGAAGTTATACCTTCTCAAAACGGTTTGAGAAGCCTGGAACACAGAGGACCTTCCAAAAACAGGCATCATGTTTTCCATGTTCTGTACATCAATGACAGAACACAGTTTAAATGGATAACTGTTAAGAAGATACCACAGTAGGACTAAAAATATTTTGCAGGTATTTATGATGGTTTGCAGCAGGGCTATGTTTTCAGATATAAGCTGCTGCAAAAATACGTCTGTAACAACATCAAAAGTCACTTAGCTTTCAGAACCTTACAAATTCAATACTACTTTAATGATACGCATACCACTGGCACTAACAGGGTGCCTGCTTGCACTCATTCTCCCATTAAGGCAACAGTCCTGTAATTTTCTTCTCATTTAAACCCATATAGATTCAGATAGCTGACTTTGGTGGAGTTATTCCAGATCCCCACCGGCAAAAGACACGAGCAGAGTCTGGCCCAAAGGAATGGTCATGGACAAGAGCCACAGGCAGAACTCCAATTACTTGTAATTGGAAGATGCTTGAGGTACTGAGACCTTCCACGGGATCATGTTATAAAGAGGCTGTGGAGAACGCAGGCTTTCTACCCCAGTGCCAATTTGTTGTTCTAAATGACACCTACTGTGAAAGCAGAATCAGATTTTGATTGCAGATTCCCATCTCTCCCTATTTACTCTCATAACGTTATTGAAGTCTGTGACTGAAGCAAGCTGGATGCGAAGAGACATCCACTTACACATACATTGAACAACAACTTCAACTGTCTTTTGTTTGCAGAGAGATACAGTAACCTACCTGGAGGTCCATCTCTGCCAGGCTAATTAACATTCGGGCTATGAATCTTTGCCAAAAGCCAACTGGGACAAAACTCATCTTGAAGACCCTTTGGACTGTGTTTGTGGTCTGGTGGCAGAGCCCGTGGATATCTAAGGCTGGCTTGGTAGGAAGCAGATGAGGAAGGAGGTAGCTGAAACACATCAAATTCAACAGCTCAAATTTTAGCTACAGCTTGTAACAGTGAGTACATTGTTACTGGATAATAAGGCGATTCAGTCTCCAAAGAGATTTTTAATGGCACAGTCTACTGCATATAAAAAAGCTTTTAGACGAAAGGCGCTGCAGCAATACATGGAGAAATTCATTTACACTATGGAAGCATGCAGAAGCAAAACAGACATTACATAATTCAGCCCGGGCTATTGGACAGGGCTAAAATTGATGTAATGAGCCGGACATTTGTGTAATCACAAATTAAATGCATTAAAATATAAGAGTTATTACAACAGCTGTGATGTTGAGACTCATTTTTTGGTATCTTTATTACTCTGCCCTGGTAACAAGCAGAGAATTACAGCCGTGCTCCTATGTGGAACAGAAGATAAACGCAAAAACGCCCTACAGTAGCTCAGCTCCAGTAAGCCCAGAAGGTGGGGAGAGGAGGTGTCGGGGGAGGTGGTGATGAGGCAGTTACAGGCTGCAGGCACTGGACTGCTCTGGCTCTCATCCCAGTCCCAGAACGAGAGCATCTCATGGGTCAACAAGACAAGGTTTCCTGCTGCACCATTCTGCAAGTGGACTCCCTGCCGCATCCCTGACAAACTCCTAGGGCAAGAGCTCTCTCTGCCACACTGATGCCGGCAGAGCTATCACTTGTCCTGCTCAGTCTCGTCCTGCAATCAGGTTATTCGGTTCTTTGCCCAAGCGCGGAGGAGACTCAGTGCTATCTGAGTCTGAGCTGTCAGAATTAATAGAACTACACTGGTGTAGAGGACCACAAAGTTTTCAAATTATTTTCAGATCTCTCAGTAAGCACAGAATATTCATTTGTCCTGCTCCTCAGTATTTGGGAAACCAAAAACCTTTTGGAAGACTAGAACTGTTTTGAAAACTATGAGCTCATGGCTTTCAATACCTGCCAATAAATCCCTATACAGTGATACTCTCCTGTACCAAATGCATTTGAAGATGCCTATACGATCAAAAACCTTATTTGCTTATAAGCAGAAACACTGCTGTTTTATCAGCATTGAGCCTGAGAAAATGTGTCAGCATCTGGGGCTCATCATTGACGAGCATAATGACAGCAATGAGGCAAATGGCCAAGGGACTTGACCAGAGTAACAGTGGCAAGGACTAGACGCAACACTAGAACTAATGCTGGGTCCAAATCCAATGCTTTAAGCCTACCATGCTTTCTCTGTAGCAGCTGCAGTATTCTGTAAAACCTGAAATACCAGCTCAGAAAAACCAGCCGTCACCAGACAACAGCTCTCTCCATATGTCACAGTCCATAACACCCGATGACATTTTACAGGATCGAATTATTCGTTCCATGAAACATCTTTGGAATGTAAAACTGATAAAAATGTCTCGTCACTTACAAATTGCAATAAGAATGGTCATACTTTCAACCCTATTTTAACAAGCAGAACAAAGCTAAATTGCGTGCACCTTAGGCAGACAAGTGGAGTGCATCAAACTATAAGTTCTTGCTCTATAAAGGTAGTGAATGTATTGTATGACAGCCAATAAATTTTCCTCAGCACATCCAATAAAGGGTCTAGGAGCAGAAGAAGGCCAGTGAGGCCCTTCTGGACCACAACTATATAGTGGATTATAATACAGATGGTGATTCAATGCTCTTGAACAGCAGCCAATGCAAATTTTGAAAATATGTGAAACATGCCCCCATCCACCCTTTCAGAACAGAAACTGGCAGCTGCTTTCTCTACTGACTGCACAGAAACCCTATCTGGCAATCTAGACAATAACTGCAGAAGCACAGTAACAAATAACTGCTCTGTGTCTGGCTAGTACATTAAATTAATCCAACCTGCTATAGCTACAGTCCATCAGTGGGAAGAATATTCTGCTAATGTGGCTTGGATCGCTCTAAAAAAGATTGGGCAGGCCATGAAAAAGCAGTTTCCTTGTTCCCGAGGCACAGACAATGTAATTGCCTTGGAGAAAAATGGCAGACAGTGACAAGGAGTCCAAAAGGCATTTTGGACTAAGCAGAAACATTGCTGCTTTATCTGTGTTAAGCCTGAGAAAATTTGTTGGCATCCGGGACTGGATAAGTGACAGGCATAATGACAGCACAGAGAATGCTGCACTTGTGCTGGCATTCAGAGCTCCCGAGAGGCTCAGGGCGATGCAGCCGCGCTGTCCTGGAAGGGCAAGGAAGTGAAATGCAAATGCCACATCAAAAGTGCAATACAACGATGGTTTCACCCTTAACGCAACAACAGGCTGTCGCCAAGCAGATGGGAGAGAGAAAAATAGCAGGGAACTCTGCCCAGAGGAAAAGAGATCGGGGGGCAGGGGAGAGGAGGACTCATTAACATTTAAAGAGAATGAGGTTTCCTAGACCATTTTTAGAAAAACTATTGATCAACACCTATCCAGGCTAAAAATTAAGAAAATCACATTGCTACTGAAGACACACTTCCCTGATTTCACTAGAAATAAAATACTACTACTTTCAGGGCTGATATAATTATTGATTACCCAAAGTTTTCGGCCATACTCTGGAGTGCGGATCTTTCACTGGAAACAGATGACTCCAGCCCATCTATATTTCAGGCCCAGCAGCCACAACCCTCGCTCACATCCTCTCTCAGCTGCAGCTGTGCCGGCTAAGCACTTACAGCTTCCACCTGCTTGTCACCACATCCCTGGCGGTGTCACTGCCCCTCCGTGCTGGTGGCTGAGCCTGTCACCAGCCTCAATGCACCGAGTGGACAAAGACCTGCTTTGGAAAGTTTTCAAACTAGTTTGTTTGGACCAAAGAATGCTCACGGCAGGAAATACAGCCCAAATGGATGGGTGCCTTCAATTACACTATTTAATGCACTCAAATATTTTCTCACAGCAAGATCCCTGTCAAGACAACCGCTTATAGTGACAAAACCTGTTAATATCTGCTGATTAAATGGCCATTTTTCTCCAGCCTGGCTAAGCCTCTCTATTTATCAACATACCTGTTATTGGCCACAGGCAGTGCAATTTCAAACTTGGCCAAGAACTGGAAGTACTGCTCTTCAGTTTGCTCAGTGAAGCCCGTCCCAACCAGCAGCATCCTGAGATCCTCTGCTCTGATAACTCCATTCTTAGCTACAGACTTTGAGCTCTTGATGTTGAAAATCCTCTGTAGACACTCCGAGAGCCAGACGGGGTCAAGGAAGTAGAGGTTTCTCAGGCCATGGCTTGTGTCTGGGAAGTGCAGTAGTGTACCCGTTTCTATGAGAAAATTAATCGCTGGGAAAAAAAAAAAAATTAAAAAAAAAATTGTAGATTAGCAATAGACCAGCGTTAGGACACCACAGTGCAGATGAGTAAGATGATGAGGCAGTCTGTGCAGTTTTATGCATACCAGATATAGCCAGCCAAGCCAAGAAAATAACCTTTATCTGAGGAGTGCTGCTATCTCGCACTCCACTTGTAAAACCCACATCTCACCGCTTTACAGTCAGTATTTATGTTCCCATCACACCTCCCCTTTGCCCTCCTCCTGCCATCCTCACAGGGAAGGGCTCTCCCGGGCTCCTGCAGAGCAAGGCCTCCGTAAAGATCACGGGACTGGGGCCCTATGGAGAAGACAGCCTTGAAACTATGGCAACCCTCATTCTCCACAGAGCAGAAATAAAATCAGACAAAGCTTGTTTAAAAAAAAAAAAACAAACCACCAACTTTCAGTATTCTCAGCCCATCGTAGAAACTCCCCAGCCCACTCCACTAAGTCCCATTATTAATTTTATATCTCACCAATGTCCAAAGTGACCTCTACACAGGTGTAGAGCACTCCGTAACTGCTTTTTCGCACAGCAATTATCTGGTGGGGTTTTTTCCCCCCGTTTTTATTATTTGTAGAACATTTCAACAGGTAACACACATTGATTTCCAAGAAATTACTGGCCTGCTCTGACTTACCAGTTTGCAAGTCTTCGTAGTCTTTGATATCATTTCCAGGGGTTTGCTCAATGATCAGTTCTATTTGCCTGTCTGTTAAATACTGTACATCATCATTCTGACTTCTTCTATGCTGTTCTGCAAGGACAGCTTCTTGAAGACTAAGGTAACTCCTTGGTATCTGCAAGCCACACAAGAAAAATAGCAGGATCAACAGCATACAGCAATCACTCTGCTGGAGATGAACTGGCTAAGCCATCTCCCCTTTACAGTGATCTTACAGTGCTGTCTTTTCCCAAAGCCAGAAAGCCACGTTATATACTTCCCACGCCTCCTGCATCAGCAATAACTTCTGAAGTTCATCTCCCAATTCAAAACCAAGCCCCAAAAAAGCCCCCCTTTGGTAAGGATCACGCCTGGAAAGCACAGTTCTCACCAATCTCCCTGCAAGTTTCTGTGAGCAAATTGAGCTGCCGACGTCCTTCATGTTGCAAGTGACATGAAAAATCAGCTGTCGGAGTCCATCGAGGCCTTCCAGAGTCTTACATGAGAGCTCACTGCAAAAGGCACGCAAGGGTGAGGATTATCAAACCTTATCAGCATACCAGCTGCCTTTCCAGCCTCACTTTGTCTTATCAGTGACTTTAAACTTCCTGTGTCAGATGAATGGGAGGAAGGCTGTCAGTGAGCATTTTTAGCTTTGGGGAAAAACACTAAGGAGCCTGGAAGAGATATATCAGCCCAACCTCTGCTCTGCCTGCTTCATTCGCTGTGCATTGCTCTTCCATCCCCTACGCACCGCAACCTCTGGGGACTTCCCTGGCACACTGACCACAGTCAGCACCCTTTTCCCTTCAGTGCTGCACACATCCTGGAAGGGACTGCAGGAAGGAGGAAAACACTGTGCTCTGGCAGCCACTGGAGATGAGTCCAGTCCTCCCCGCTTCAGATCAAAGGCGTGATGATGAGTACCAGACACCTTTTTCCACCCTCATTCCAGCCCTCGCTCAGCTGGATCCTGTGATCTGGGAATTGATGCTTAGATCCTAAAAGCCAGCCTTTATCATCTCTTTAATAGCTAAAAACCTGCTCTCTCCAGCTCCTACTATTTTTGGCCTTTTCGTGGGCTGGGTAAGAATGGTTCTCTTTCACTTTCCTCGACAAAGGGTCTTTCTGACTGATCCTACACATGTTCCTGTGGCAGAAAGAAAATGCTGTTCTAAAGCAATATGCTTTATCTTAAACCTCAGCCATCGGTGGCACTGGGATGCGTGCACTCACTGGGATGCTGGAGGACCAGCTGGGCTCACCCACACAAGGCTTTCACAACTCACACTCCTCCAGCTGCCCAGAGCACTGCTCGGAGGAGCCCCATCCAGGTGGACAACGGGGTGTGAAGGAGAGGCACGGGAAGGAGGAGGTAGGAAATCAGGCACAACTGACTGGAAAGAAATGCAGAGGGAAAGGAAGGTGAAGAAGGGGATATGTGGGATGTGTGGCAGGGCGAAAGAAAGTCCCCTTGAGAAAGAATGACTGAGATCATGTTAGGGTGCTCTGTGGTGATGGGAAAAGAGGTTTGAGGAGACGGAACCACAAAGCTTTCTCTTTCTCGCTGCAAGTCTCTGTGCCTCACACTGGGTCCCTGGTACTCCTCCTAATGGGAAAGAGCCAGCTGGGATGCCCGACGCAGCACTTGCACCTGCGGAACAGAGTGTGGGAGGTCTCCTGATGACTTTGCCAGGCAGCAGATGCAAAGCGCTGGGGACATCGCAGCGCCCTTCTTTACTTGCCAGCCACCACCTGCTCTTGCCCCAGGCACTGGCAATTTCACACTGTTTTGTGCCAGCCTGCTGCATCCACGCTCCCCCCGTGCTGTGCACTCCCTTGGCTGACAGATTCGCTTCTTCCCCAGACGAAGCCTCCTCTCCCCAAGGCCATTCTCCGTCAGCCAAATGAAGGGATCGGCGTCAGACTCCATGGCCTGGCACCAATCTTCCAGACAGCACCACCCCTCCGTTATCACTCTTGGAGAACTCAAATGGCACAGGTTTGGGCTGCCGGGGGCTCATAGGGCTGACCTACTCCTCGCCCTGCCAACTCTGCCACGTGAGCTGCGTTCTCACGTCAGGTAGGAAGAGGTTCCCATGCAGTCTCCCCCTGACAAACCCCACAGCGCCCACCCTGTAACAGTCATGCTCTCAAACTTTGCAGCATTAATTACTCAATCTGTACCTTCTTTCCTTTTGACTGATAAACCGTGTCACCATTTAATGGTGAGAAACCTGAATGGAGCAGGAGCACTAAAACAGGCTGGCCAAGGTCATGACTTTGGAGCTTCCAGCCCTCAGACGCATGATCAGACCCCTGAGCAACGCTGAACTCCTCTCTGATTATACTACATTGTCTCAGTCAAAAATAAACGAAACGCAATGCTGACGAGTCTTTAAATCAGTTCTGTTGCCAAGGAGATCAAGTATTACCAAATTGTTTAAAGTGACATGAAATAAAGTGACTGAGTTTCATAAAGGCACAAGTACTTACTGTAGGTGCTTGAATGTGATATCTGGGAAGCCGGTTGCTCTGGATCCAGAGGGAGACCGACAGAGAGCCAAGACGTATGCCCTCAGAGTTGCTATCCTCTCAACGCGGAATTTAGTTTCAATTAAATCAAGGTGTGTTCCTACCACTAACACCACTGAATTTGGAGCTTTGGCCTGCAAGAGAAAACACTGACAATGATCTTATCCAGATGATGTCGTGGTAAATTCAGCGAGGACATGTGAAAAGTATAATATTTAAGAGGAGGTAGTAATGTACATTAATAAAATGGAATATATATATAAAATAGAGGCAACCTGTTGTGGTAGCTTGACACCAGCAACAAGTGATCTGGGTATTACAGAAGTTCTCCTGCAGAATATGGCTTAATCACCTGCTACTGCAGAGCAGGAAACTGTCAGTTTGGGTTTACCACATCAAGGCTTAACATAAAGGGAGTTGCCATGCAGTATTAAATTGCTACGAGTCAGCTAAATGATGGGAACCATGTCCACCCAGGCAAAGGAAAAGACGTTAGCTTAACCTCTAGCTAGAAGATCTAACTTTGATATCCTGAAAAAGGCTAGTTACACTCCAGAATGGATACCTGAGGAAGTTACGCAAACCTGTTCACTGGAGGTATATGGAGAGGTGAGATAAACTGCTAGAGATGTCTAAATCTACTTAACCCTGAATCAGTGCAAAGGAATGGATTAGATGATCTCGTGGTTTCTTCCAGCCCTTCCATGATTCTATTACAGGACTGGAACATATCCAGATTTCAGGGAACATGCTGCCAAATACAACGGGATTGCACAGGCTTAAGCAGGGATCAGCCTGCTGATCCAAATGACTTCGACCACAGAAGAAAATTCAGATGCAGAAACATATGCTTATTTGCAGTCAATCCATTTGTCTCTTACGATGCCCACTGAAATCTCCTAACCTGAACGACACCAAACTCGAACGCTGTGTAGAGATGGGAGTGATGGCTGTACCAAGTCAGACCAAAGGGCCCACT
Organism: Dromas ardeola; assembly: GCA_013398915.1. Lineage (NCBI taxonomy): Eukaryota > Metazoa > Chordata > Aves > Charadriiformes > Dromadidae > Dromas > Dromas ardeola. The sequence goes on along the minus strand of VYZM01016294.1, from coordinate 560,891 downwards.
TGGCCCAATATTCTGCCTGGAGGCTAATGAAGGGTATAGGCACAGGCTAAGCATGTAGAGATTTTCCCTGGTGTTCTCTCCCAGGATCCAGCAGCCTGCAGCTCGTCAACTTCCTGAGCATGAGTCAGTATCTCTGAATTAATGGCACTTGATGGATTTTTCTCCCACCAGTCTGTTTTTATAACTTCTGATACCCGAAGCCCATCGTAGTTCCAATAAATTCCACAGGTTAGCTATCTGTTGTGTTTAGGATACTTCCTATTGTCTCTCAAAGCTACCATCTCACTATTTCATTTGATCTCTCCTAATCCTTCTATTGTAAAAGATCATCAACAAAGGCTCCCTTATGGTTTTCTCCTTACCCCTGGTAAATCTACATGCGGCCCTCCTCATTTGCCTCTTTCCCAAGCTGAAGAGGACTAATCTATTTAATTGCTGTGCAGTCAGAAACTTTTCCTTACTTTTGACCATCATATTCATCTTCCTCTGTATCTTTTCTGATGCTACTATGTGCTTGCTGGGATGTATTAAGGACAAAGGCACATCACACATTTTTGAAATATCATAATTACGCTTTTGGCTTTGTTACCTAGTTTGGGCTTTTGATTGCTGCTGACCATTAAGCTAACATTTTTGTAATGTCAAGATGTTTCTTTTTTTGAGAGGCAGTAGCTTTAGAGCCCATTTCTGTGTATGTAATGTTAAGACAGATATCAAATAATAAACATTTACAAAAAATTATGAACTTGGCATTACAAAAATCAATCAGCACCAATGAATTCATTGCAGCTCTGAGTCTTAGCTGAGAACTGAGCGGGAGATACTCCCTCGCTTAGCTAAATCTAAAGTGTTAAAAGTATAACCTCAAGACTAATGTGTGTCTAACCCACACAAGAAAGAAAATGCTTCAAACCCCCCTCGGAGCACAGTGTGGTCAAACACTAATTCCAAATTAAGTATGTTCAGCTTTACTTAGCAAGGGTTTATAAATCAGCTTTTGTTTCATTCTCTGATGTGTGTGAGGGAGAACAAAGCAAATGATAAATTTAAACCATTAAATATAGCGTTACGCCTACAGCGCAATGGAAAATTAATTCCAAAAGCTATGCAAAATTCATAGCTTGCGGAGTTTTTAAAAGCAGACCAAAAAGAATCTGTAATATCACATATCTGTGTGCTGAGCTACTACGTGATAAACAGATACCCCAGAGTCCACCAGTGACTTCTTACCTCAATGTTCAGCAACCAGAACTGTAAGTTTGCCACAGCTTCTTCCCCCAGTGCCAAGTTCCATACCACTATGTACAATGCTTTGTCTGTGAAGAAACACTGATTGACTGTGGACATGCTTGCTGGGCCTCCGATATCCCAGACATTGAACTCCACTGAATCAACCTACTTAGACAAAGAGAAGTGTTCAAATCAAACGGTTGCAGTAAATCACAGGGAGATAATAGCTGAAGTATAAACCTACGCCTGCATAATGTATGACACAAGAAGGGTTTCAATGTCCTAATTGTGCCTCCAGGAAAGAAAAATCAACAAGCAATTGTTAAGCATGGCTACCACTTCCCCACAGGAAATCAAGACTAATTACTTGCTGCTAAAACGATAGAGGTGCCCTTGATGCTGGTAAATCTCCAGTTAATGCTGTGGATTCTCCAGTACAAACAAGGGTCTCATTCTGAGCCCTCTATTTCACTGCATCTTGAATAGAAACTGTTTCATCCTTGTCTGTGCCGTGCTCGATGGGACCGTTGAAGCTACTTATCTGCCACTGCTATGGGGAACAGGAAACCCCTGCTGAAATCACTTCCACTGAGCTCAGTCCTTAACTGAGCCAAACAGAATATAGACGCTCAGGAGATGGGAACTTCTCAAGCCTTTCGTAAACACCTCCTGCATGTTGCTCAGAGGCTTCTGACGTGTGCCACACCAGAGATGGGCCAGAATTACAGCCACTGTAAATCAGACTCACTGATTTTCAGGAAAACATGTGATTGGAGGCCTCTCTAGCTTTGTCTTTCTTCCAACTATCCCAGCATCCATTCCTCCGTGCAGCCCCACAACAGCACTAAGAGGGAGCGTGGCTCTTTGCTATAAATGGTATGCAGGCTCCCAGCCACCGCAGGAAGCGCCTACATACCTTGGAGGCTCTGTCCCTGCATCACTTGGCCACGGGGAGGCGAGAAGCCTGTGACTGAGCAGAAAAAGAAACCCGGCTCCAGCCACCATCCTCAGAGCATCATATAACACCGAGTGGGCTCTGTTTACTGGTCCAGGTCCAAGTACTGACTGATCCTACATGACAAGTTACCCTATGAGATTTCAGCAAGGAGCTAAATATCTCAGTAGGGCTCTGATCTCCCAGCATAGTCCCAGTTTGAAGCCTCACAGAAACAGCTGGAAGAACTTCCATATTGTTTAAACCAAGCCCTAACTAGCACCAGGACTGTTTTGTTCATTCAAAAGACCTTCAGCTGTGGGTGCTCGTACGGAGACAGAGACTCAGAGGTAGGGACAAAAGCCCGTTCAGCATCTTGATCCCACTCCAGGTCTCTGATGATGTCTAGGTTTTTATTTTATTCAGCTGCTCTTCAACACAAAATGCACTAGTCCCTTCTCCCACCAAAGTCTTGTCTTTAGAGTCAGGCTGTGTTTGCTCTTTTTCTTTCTGTCTCTGGCCTGGCACTCTTCGCTGTAGAATAGCTGAACTCAGCAGGCTCCTCCACCCTTTCCAAAACAGTCTGGTGGTCGTGGCTCTCACCCGGGAAGGGAGAGCCATGCATCTGCACAACATCAGCTCTGACAAGACCTCAGGACCTCCATGCTCTAATCCCTGTGTTACTACCCAGGCAGTGGACAGGGACACCTGCAAATGCTTGAATTAATTTAATGCTGTCCAGATGAGTTCAGTATGGCTTGACACATTCCCTGAATGACCCATCTGAGATTTGGGTGTTTAAGGTATGCCCTACAGCCCGGGATCATACCAGAGGTCAGGCATCCTACCTTCCACCCACCTTCCCCACCTAGGACAGTTTGGTTATCAAGGGAGTCCAGCTTTAGGTACTGATGTCCCATTTTCTGGCCCCCAATGAAAGGACAATCTGCTTTAGAGGAGCTGATTTAAAACATTCTCTCAGAATCAGTGTCCAAAAACCACCCAAGCTGGGAGGGCCAGAATTTAGGCAGTCTACACATGGTTCACTCTCTTTAGGATACAAAGTTGAGTACTCAGGAAAACAGAACTGCCCTCTAGTACCAACTGAAGATGAAACAAAGGAATTGTGATGGGTCTAAAGACACGTCACTTGCGAGGTCTGGCTCACAGGTAATGGAAACTGTTCTTTGTAAGGGACAGACAATTTCAGTCCACTGTGGGGCTCAAACATCCCACCGGGGCTAAGGATCTTCGATTGTTTTTCACCTTTGCCTTGTGTCCCACTGGCTTGGGGAGCTCCCATTTTGTTGTACGTATTGTGGCATCGCTGTGCATCATCTGAGGGACTTTTCCTGTCTGTAGGATCTCAATCAGCGTCGACTTTCCCTGTCGTGGAGGACCAATGATGATCATCTTCATTAGCTTACACTTTTCTGCTTTGCGCAGCTGTGCTCGTAAGTACGCCAGCACTGTTTTAGGGCCTATGGGGGGAAAAGCGAACAGGCTTTATCTGTGGTTAGCAGTTACAAATGTACATATGTACAGCAGGACCGCACAAAACCTGCTGCTGCAGACGCATCAGCTGAATTAATATTTTCCCTGCAGTTTTGCTGTGGGCTGAGACAACCCAGTGAATAAACAAAGAAACCTCTAGTGGACAAACCTGAGACAGAGACCCCAGAGAAAGGTCACTGCTCTGAGTCTCTACAATGGAGCACTGTAAGAAGAAACAAATGCTGTGACTCGTATGCTTCAGAAGCTCAAAGGAAACATAAAATACGAATTTGGTATTGGAAAATACTCAGTTTTTCCTTCTACTTTTATGTTTCTAGTTAAAATTAGATTTAGGCTTCAACAGTGTGCTGGAGAAGGAATAATTCCTAATAACTTTGTTCCCACAGGATTTTCTTATGAAAACACACAAAAAAGAAGACAGCATTGTAATAGATCCAAAAACCTCGCAGCTTACAATAAAGTCACTTCAATGTGACTGACTGCTGATCCTAAACACTTGAGTCTTTAGAAAGACCATCTAAATACCCTAAAATATACACATTCAGGAAGCAAGCCATAGAATTTATCCGGCACGCATACTGCAAATGAAATGTTGCATTTATAAGTCATCATTTTAACACATGATCTATCTTAAATTCATCACACGGCCAGAGCTTAGCACTGATTATCAAACTTGCAAATATGCGTAGGAGGTTTCCCTATACAATTCCAGTTAACTGCAACAAGGGCTTGGGCGCACACTGTCTGTTCCTGTTCAGGGCCATTAAAAGGAAGTGATTTTCATTATACATTCAGTCAATTTAATAAAGAACACACAGGATCAGCCTTACCCTCTTTTCTGATCTCTGCAGGAACGTTACTGATATTTAGTTCCTCGATATCCAGCTGCCAGAGATTAGCCAGCTGTCCAAGTTCTGGAGGAAGCTCTCGGATACCAGGGTTACTGTACGAAAACAAATAAATCTACCAACAACCAGGCTTTGTGTGTAAGTAGCTGCTCTCACGGACTCTCAGATTACACTATTCTCTCCTTGCAGAAATCTTCCATTAACATTTTAATAAGACTACTCAGCACTTTAATAGTAATTTCCACCCTAAAAGTGATGTATAACCTCAATTTATCCTCTGGGGCAGACAAGCGTAATCATCTTTACTGGATAGTTGAGGAAATAAAGGCAAAAATGATGAGTTACTGACTCTAGTGCTATAGAAGCTGACAGAAAAAAGCCAGAATGAACTAGAGGCACATTAGATTCCCAGGCCTGTGTTCAAAGCATTAGATCATCTCCCTAATTCAAAAGGCCAGCCTCCCCCTTATCTAAAGCAAATGATGGCCACAGTTCTAACAAGGGGCTGACTATTCCCAACTTTTTGATTCAAAAGCGCTGGACATCTGGGGTGGGGCTCTACAGAAGACTGGTCACTAAAACAACATGGAAATAATGCTGCATAGCTTTTCCAGGACACGGACTTACTTTCCTAAATAAAGTTCTGTTAAACCTTTCAGAAGGCAAACGGACTGCGGGATGGAGTCCAGCTGATTGTCGTTCAGATAAAGGACTTCCAGAGAATCACTCAGAAATGCTGGAAACTCCAAAAAAGGACCTGGAACAAGACAGGAAACAAATTGCACCTTTAAAACATAACAAGCACCAAGGCTCTGGACCAAAAGCCTTCACCTTAACTTTGTAGGCAGGACACGAGGTTCCTGCCCAGGAACCACCACAAAGCAACAGCAGAAAAGCAAACAGCCTTCAACGGCAATCAAATATAAATGCTCACATCTCAAGTTTTTAAAAATCATGGTGATGGGTGTGTTTGAAGGTGACAGTCTCCAGCACTTCTGGGGTGTTGAGGGAGGAACTCCAGGCCTGCCAAGATGACTATACGTCAGAGGATGAGTGGCGTTATATTTCTGGCTCTTGAATAGCTGGTAATACCTTGTGAACTGCCCCTGTTGCAGCCTAACAGCTGGCAGTGAAAGGGCATACTAAGGGCACAAGTCGCTGTCAACATGGTTTTCCCATGTTGCCTGAGAAAAGCCAGAAGCCAGTCGGAATTTATGTTCAGGCCCCCACACCGCATCCTGGAGCAACTTATGGTGAATCAAAGTCAATAATAACAGAAAAGAAAACCCAAACTGCAGCTGGCAGACTACTAACCTATGTTGCCTCTAAAACACTGTTTGCATTTGCCCCTCCGTTCTGTTTTAGACTGCAAGGTCTCAGGGCACTTCAGACTTCCTACGTGCCTGAGCAGTAACTGGCGTATTTTGGGAGCAACCCAAGCAATAATAGCAACAACTGCATGGCTGAGTTGCTGCTGCTGGAGAGGTTCAAACAAAGGGAAATTCAGCTGGTTCCAAAGAGCATCATTTCACTCCACAAATTACCCCCGGGACGGCAGCATGAAAAACTGCCACAAATTGTGTTGCTGTCTTAAGAGTGTCACATGTACCTACCAAGAGGCATCCCAAAGTCAAGGAAAACTAGGCCACACAGGGACAAGCATATTCTGAGTCTCTGATTAGGAATGCACAATCAGCACCATCTGCTGTCTCCACGGTCAATACAAGCAACTCCCTGAGATGCAAGACACATCCTTCCTCAAGGATAGGACAGTTGCACTTCCACCAAGATCTCATCTTACAGAGAAGACTTGAGGAACTGTAACTAGACTTACCCAAAAAAGAAAAAAAAAAAAAAAAAAGAAAATGGAAGAGGTTTTTTCAGGAGAAAATTCCCCAGTTCTAACATTAACAGCATTTCAAGCCTGAGCTATGATCAGAAAGGGAGTAAAGATAGAGCCCCACTGTCTGCAGGGGTGTTTCATATACGTGACCGGACTGTCTGCTGTGGGCAGGGTGTCACAGTCCGCCTTTGAGTTTTGAAATAAAAAAAAAAATCATCTTTGGGATTATTTTAGGAGAACAGCAGGCTTATTCATGGATTCAATTCACTTCCTTCCTGGCTCATCGCTGGACTTAAACTTTTCATTGTTCCTCTTCAGTACACACCTAGGCACAGGCAGATTTAGTCCCTCTCGGACACGTAGGAGCGAACACCTAAAATAGTAGCAATACTCTCAATTCACCAAAAAGTCCCAGGTGGAAAGGAGTGTACTATATTGGAAGCAAGCTCGAGGTGTTTATGAATTGTAATTATTTATTCATGAGTTACTTATGATTTCTCTGGCTTGAGCTCAAATTTTCTTTTAAGGAACTGTAGAAAAATTAAAACCAATCCCATCTTGAAAACGTATTTTTGGATGAGTAAACGACACCCACACCACATGCGTGTGCAAGAAGTTATTCTGAGATTTATCAACCAAGTATGGTGAGCATCCATAAATCATTCTCTTTAAATAATCTAGACTTAAGTAAATAGCTTTGTTGGTAAAATCATATGAAAACCTGCCCCCCACCTCGCTAGGAGATTTCTGTGAGCAGCTGATGTACTCCAGCTTCTGTTTTCTCTTGATGTTCTTTAAATTCTTGACCACATCCTCTAGTCTCACCAAACTATACTTGGCAGAGGAACAGAGAGAAAAAGATGAGCTGGCTTTGCTCTGTCTCTGTGGCTATTCAACCGTGGCACCAGCCAGGTGGGCTACTCTGTGCCCTCCTGCAAGCTGAGGCAACCTCAGGCAGCTTGAAGTGGCACCAGGGCATTATGTGCCAAGGCTTTTCAAATGGTACTAATGCAGAGCCCATCCTCTCTTCCTTTACATAGAGGGGTTATGCTGGGTTTGCAGCATGTAGAAGTTTCCATTAGGACGGCAATTCCCTTTTATAGGCCGGTTTTAGCTGCCTTTGCCCACTGCTCCTGCCCTTCTCTCCCCATTGGGAAATTCTGCTGTAACACTTCACAGAGAAGCTCTGAGGATATGTCAGGCTACACAGATTCGCAAGATTCAGACTTCAGGCTCCTTTTCCGATTCTATTTCTACTTCCATTTCCTACTTGCAAAACAATGCAGACCAACCCCTTCTCCTCCTTAGGGTGCACATACAGGACTTGCTGCACAGCAGTGTCTACTTCCACGGACAGAAAAATGAGGTAGGATTAGCCTTGCCTGGAGGTCCAGGTAGAGCTTCTGCCTCCCAGATGAACAGACTGGAGGTTAGGAACTCCAGTCCTAACCTACAGCGATGGCTGTACTTGGTGCATTTACCAATTTTACCTATTCACATTGACCTGAGATCATGCAGAATTTTCAGGGGAACTGAGGAAAGCATTTGCTCCTCTCCCTCCCCCAGGCAGCTGAGGGCTGCTCAGATGTGCGTCATGAAGACGCCAGCTCTATTCCACTCTGCGATTTGCAAAGAATGCTTTAGGAGCAAGCCATTCTTCACGCAGCCGAGAATGAGAAAGCTCTCCAAGTGCTTTAAAATAAAACAAGCAAACAAAAAGAAACGCAGATGAATCCCACAGAGAGCAGGAAGCAGTGCGAATATCTTCAGATATTCCTTTGTTCTCTCTGGGATTTCACGTGCACTAATCCAGAACATCTCTTCTGCTCTGCCCCAAACTGTGGATGCAAATCACAGAGACAGGGGAAAACATGCAATTTACAAATTCAGCAACAGAAACAATTGTAAGAGTAATAAGACTAATTATGGGTTAATTTCCCTTCAACATACCAGTTAACGCTCCAGCTAAAAAGAAAAACCTTCATGAAAAGAATAAAAGCTCAGTGAAAGAAACAGGTTTCACCCATTTTTCATCTTTCTGTATGTTGATGGTACCAATCAGCTGCACCGTTTCTTTAGTAACACTTTTTCTAACCGTATTTCCTCTTAATTTAAATGCTGTTGCACTTAAAATTGCAGATGAATTTACACTGATTTCCCTCCAGCCAAACTCCACAGATTCCTGCTGCCTCACAGCTCACCTGGCATCCTCAGCACTTGCTTCCCCGCGTTTCCACTGCTGTGGACCTTACCTGCCTCTGGGCCGCAGCGCACCCTGTTCTTCGTGGTGAAAAAGGGAATCCGCTTTGTTTTAAATCCCTCGTCATTCCTGCAGGCAAAACAAAATGGTGACATGGAGAAAAGAGCTCGGACGCAGCAGTTGAGAATGCTGCCAGAGCCGCGTGCCTGGGCCACAATGCGGTGCAGAGTTTGGCTCCACTCAGGGCTGTGGGATTCAGCACAGCTCTTACGGGTTCCTGCCTGCTTTGGAGAGATGGGATTGAAACCCGCTGTGCAATCACAGAGCTAAACTCCACCAACACTTGTCCAGGCCCAATGGTTTTCTTCTGGCAAATTAACAGAGCTCTGCAAGGCTGCGCTTTCAGCTCCCAGGGCGAGAGCACTTGACCCCCGGCTTTATGGGTGTCAAGGTTAAGTAGGCTGTCAAACAGCAAATTGAACAAGCTTCATGAGAAGCGCCGAAGAACCGACCTGCTGCCATTCCCTGCTCTCACCACAGAGTCTCTGACAAGATGACCCAACAACGTGACTTTGGAAATGCACTGAGAGATTCAAAAAACATTCATTTGTCTTTTGCAATTGACACAGCAACTCATAAGGACACCAGAAAAACTGCTGGACAGGCACCCAAATGGGAAGAGAGAAGTATGACACAATTCAATGCAGTTCTGGAGACGATAAGGGACCTTTAACTCTCTGTGTTAAACACCCCTATTGTAATTTCTAAGTAGAAGAACATCACTCTTTCATTGGATGACCTTATTAACGTCAGTCTTCTCTATGAACTTGCAGCTGGTTATGCTTCCATTTAAAAAACAAAGATTTTTCATTTTTTCCAAAACAATACTCCCACACTAACTACAAACTGCAGTCCAGCCAGATGGCTTATGGTTAAGATACGCTCCTCCCAAACTAGTATTTGCGGTGATGAACCACACACTGGGTTAAAGAAATTTCTACACGCTCTGAAATTAAACTGCCATTATCAGTAATCTATCCACTTAATAAATGATATAGTGTGCTAAATGCCCAAAGAATCCATAAAGGATAATTCATCACTGCCACAGACACACAATATACTTAGAGACATGGTATGTGGGTATCAATGCCTTCTATGCAGGTAATTAATTCACTACTGACACCCTTTGTTGTTACATGAGGGATCGGGTTTGCTATTATTTCTTCAGCTTTTGTTTTCTCAGACAAAATTTGAAAGAAACACTCACTTCCCAAGTTGGTTTTTTGAAAGATCCAGTGATTTAAGTTGTTTGCAATTCCACTTATCTTGCGAAGGCAATGTAACTAACTGATTTCCCAGCAGCTTCAGGGACACCAAAGCCTAAAAGAGGAATAGCCTTTAGTTAGAAGACAGAGTCCATCAAACACACAGAAAGAAATTTTTTTAGCATGGCTATTAAATAACAGAAACATGAAGAAAGTACATCTTATTCATCAGAACATCCTGTCCGTGCTGCCTAGCATGCAAACATTCCCTTCTCGTCTCCAGCAAGTATATTTTCTGCACGAAGCAACACCACTATTAGTTCTGGGAGATTATTAGTCTACTTGCTGACAGATTCAATTGGAAACAACCCATTCAAGAGGATATTTTACTTTTAGTGGAGGAAACCTTTCCAAATGGAAAAGAACAGTATGATTTACCTACATAGTATGCCACATAGGGATGAGAAGTCTTCTACGTGCGTGCAAGCTAGTGCCAGAGTGGCCTTACACCTGTTCCGTATGCATAAAAATCAACGTGCAAAATGTGAACTACTTCACACAAGGCAATTTTTTAATTGCTTTGTTACTAGATGCCTATTAAAACAAAAAGGATTTATCTTATCTTTATATATATAAGCTTGCATTAACTTTTTAAGATTTATACAAGTTACCTATCTACTTTTTCTTTCCTCACACCAGAGACAGAAATTTTAAAAACAAGAATTGAAGCCAATTTGTACAGTTAACACCATACAGGTAGGACTCAGCTTCAAATACCACGAATGAGGTTTAAACACAAGCTCTCCTTTGAATTTAACTGAAATGGAAAAGAAAAAATGCAGTTCACATTCAGATTTGTGAAGTTTCTGCTCTTCTATCTGCCTTTAAAAATAATGTCGAGGCTCAAATGATCACGTTCATTTGGCTGAAAATCCAACTTTCCGCTGAAAAACGGGCTCTTCTATGTAGAGTTTCCAACCAGGTTTATTCTGCAAGTCCCCCCATGAAAAGAGATACAAGCAGAATGTCGGCTGAATTATCTCATGCCGTAAATACAGCAGTATTAATGAATTATACCCCACGGAAATCATGTTTTACCAGCAGAGACTTCAGCTTCAAGTGTGTTAAATGTTTTATGTGCTCCACATAATATAAAAGGTTTATGCCCCTTTTCATCAAGCAGGATTAACAATGTCTCATGAAGCCAGTCTGTTGGCCTTCCTCCCCTTTTCTCAGATTGGAAAAATATGAGGTATCCATGTGACATAAACGACGGTCAACCAGCAGCTGCTGGCACAGCAATTACCACGCACAACGCTCCCTCTAGTGATAAGAGAGGGGCAGAACTGGGACTCGGTGGGACTTGGGGAAGGTAAAGCAAAATATAAAAGCGCAGATACACGGAGTGAACCACTACAGGAAAGGGTTGGAAAACTGTGCAAACTATAAACCCCTCCACCCTCCCTGCCACTCGCCTCTTGACAGCCAACGCTTTTATCACCATCTGGCTTAAACCTCCCGCTGGAAGGAAGGCCCAGTCCTCCCTTGGTGCCTGGTGTCGGGCTCTCTCCAAGTATCAGCATGGGGCTGTTCAATGACAATGCTTCAAACTCCTCTCCCGAAATATCCCTGAGCAGGGGACGGGAGGAAAGGGAGGCTACACATTCCAGAATTAGCACAAACTTTGTTCTGTGTGGTCTAGCTGGGGTGCTTCATTTTCAGTCAACTGTATCCATGTTACATGCCCCCCACAAACGCTGACGAAGGCCACTCTCCAGGAGAGCCGAGAGCCTGGTGAGATTATATGTAATGCTTATGTGCCTGCTCCGTGGGGAAAAAATTAGTGACTTTCAACTGGTTGTGGCTCTTCGTGACTGTAATTCTGTAGATCACTAGTCCTTCTTTTGCAATTGCCTCTTCTTTCTCATCTCTAACTTCTCCATTTTTGCTGCCTTTCAGGAAGAGAATGGGTGCCTCCAGAAGCGAGACAATGGCAGCAGCAGACAACTTCCTTCAAATCTACAACCTTCAATCACTGGCCAAACATGGCCAGTGACACAGGCCATGCAAAAAGGGCTCTGGTGCGTTAGATTATACCAGGGGGAAGGAACCGCAGCATCCAGATTAGGCTGCCTCGGGCAGCTCGTGATGTGGAAAAGCTGACCAGAGTCTTACCTGAATACTTCCACCCAGGGAAGGTCAGGTCTCTTCAAGAGAAGCAAACTAGTCTAGTCTAAGGCACGGCTTAGAGCATGTACAGTTGGTTCCTTTAGCAGGCAACAGATGGGAAAACTGAGAAGGCCTCTGTTCCTTTTAACACCACATTTCTAGTATATACATCATATTAGCAACAGTGAGCTGGGTCCTAGTCTTAAGACCCCTCCACAAACCAAGCAGAGACCAGGGATAAACTACACATCCCACCAGCCTAGGTCAGAGACATGCTTTCAAGTCACAGGCCTCCTCTGCTTTCAGCTTTTCCTAGGGAGAAGACAGTTCACTGCTGTTCCTACATAGTAATGGAACATACAACGTTTCCTACATTATGTGTAGGAACATCTTACTGCCCATTTCTCCCCCTTCCCACATCTACTTCTGGAAAGGGCTGGAGCGTAAGTGCAGCCCTGTTCACCAACACAAAGGAGTAGCCCAAGCCAGGGCTGATCTAGGCATGGGCTTTCACCTTCTGTTTGCTCACCACGCTCTAACCCTCGGGGGACTGAAAATACCTGCTATTTCTTTTATGAAAGTAAGGCTGAAGAGATATGGATAAGAACTGGCATTATTTAAGGCAGCCAAAGCTCGCTAACTTTGAAGACAGCCCATCAGCAGAGATTGCACCGAAGTCTTCTCTGATGCTCTGTACTGGTGCCTTCGCATCCTTCTGCAGCCTCTGAGCTGTGGCACCCGAAGAAATGTGCCCTTGAAGCACCATCTAGTGTTTAGTATCTGCCATGGTAGCTCCCACCCACTGGGCTCATTTTTAATGTATTCAGAAAAACCAAGTTTCGGAGACAATAGTCCATAGGATTGTTCATTCTATTTCAGGAGAAATGCCAATTGAAAACAAATGGCTACCAGAAAGCAAAGCCAAATCTGCAGGGATCACTAAAAACAATTGAGGGAGCAAATGACCTTCAGCACTCTTCTTCCAGGCAGGAGCAAGAGGCACCTTTGCAGTAGACTCCCGAGGTCCAAACCGGACATGCATATGAACCACCACTTCTGCATCCTTCCCACACAGGCCAGTGGTGAAAATCATGAAACTTCTGCACAACTATTTACCTCTGTTTCTACCACCATGACCCTGAGTTTCACAATCTGGAAGGGAAGCTTGGAGGAAACCCCCAAGTTCTGCTTGGTTTCATGTTGAAACCATGTGAAGCCGCAAATTCTGAAGAATTTTGAAGTAAAACTATGGATTAGAATCATAGAATCATAGGGTTGGAAGGGACCTCTGGAGATCATCTAGTCCAACCCCCCTGCCAGAGCAGGGTCACCTTAGAGCAGGTTGCACAGGAACACGTCCAGGCGGGTTTTGAATGTCTCCAGAGATGGAGACTCCACCACCTCTCTGGGCAGCCTGTTCCAGTGCTCTGCCACCCTCAAAGTAAAGAAGTTCCTCCTCATGTTGAGAAGGAACTTCCTACGCTCAAGTTTGTACCCATTACCTCTTGTCCTATTGCCGGGCACCATTGAAAAGAGCCTGGCCCCCTCCTCCTGACACCCACCCTTTAAGTATTTGTACACATTAATTAGGTCACCCCTCAGCCGTCTCTTTTCCAGACTAAACAGACCCAATTCCCTCAGCCTTTCCTCATAAGAGAGGTGTTCCAGTCCCCTCATCATCTTGGTAGCCCTATGCTGCACCCTCTCCAGCAGTTCCCTGTCCTTCTTGAGCTGGGGAGCCCAGAACTGGACACAGTACTCCAGGTGTGGCCTCACCAAGGCAGAGTAGAGGGGGAGGATGACCTCCCTCGACCTGCTGGCCACACTCTTCTTGATGCACCCCAGGATGCCATTGGCCTTCTTGGCCACAAGGGCACATTGCTGGCTCATGGTCATCCTGTTGTCCACCAGGACTCCCAGGTCTCTTTCTACCGAGCTGCTCTCCAGCAGGTCGGCCCCCAACCTGTACTGGTGCATGGGGTTATTCCTCCCCAGGTGCAGCACCCTACACTTTCATAAGGTTTCTCTCCGCCCAACTCTCCAGCCTGTCCAGGTCTCTCTGTATGGCGGCACAGCCTTCTGGTGTGTCAGCCACCGACCCCAGCTTTGTGTCATCAGCAAACTTGCTAAGGGTGCTCTCTATCCCCTCATCCAAATCGTTGATGAATATATTGAAGAGGACTGGGCCCAGCACTGACCCCTGGGGAACACCACTCGTCACTGATCTCCAACTGGACTCTGTGCCCCTAACCACGACCCTCTGAGCTCTGTCTTTCAACCAGTTTTCTATCCACCTTACTGTCCTGGACATCTCCGATGTCCACCAGCAAGAATTAGTTAATCTGCACAAGCTTCAAGACAAGAGAGAGATGCCAACTAGCATTGTTTAGGGCATTCAAACGTGCTATTTTCGGCACAGAAAGACTAATCTAATTACACAACACTGGCGTGCCAGATTAAGAAAAAACACAGCTATTTGTCAGCACACTTGAGTACATCTGTATTTCAATGGTTGGAGCTTGCAGCTACAATGCAGTGGTTGTATTCCAAACTGTGCTCCCAAAATCTGAAAAATCACAGACATCCGAAGTGTTCTCAGAAGACCTGTCAAAAGCCAGATACCGTATCACACTGGACAAGGTCCTGTACGTAGTCATTCAGGAGGTTACGGGCTGCTCAGAGGCTCTGTGCAATTGCTGTGTTCATCAACTCAAAACAGCAGGCAGTCTCCTACCTTCATCAGGCAGCCACTGCTATGACTTCGAGGTCTGAACAGGTATTACAAGTAGTACTGTGAAGTAGGAAGAAATAACACTTACCTCAAGCTGGAAAAGTCCCGGTGGAACTTCTTTTAGTGAGTTCTCAGAAAAATCCACTTCTCTGAGGTGATTTTTCCAGAAAATAGTCAATGTGTCCGGTAGAAATTCCAGTGAGTTTCTAGATGCTTTACAACATTTCTGGAAAACATAAAAGAAAAAACACCCACAGAGTAGTAATCTTCTCTTTAAATAATGAGGTAGATCAGCTGTAACGTGTTTAAGGCTTTAATAAATTCATTCTAGGCGATCTCTTTATATATTTTGAACCAGATAAATTACTGTGCAGGCAGGCACATAGGATTTGCTGAGGAAACGCACTCACTCAATTGACGGGCAAATTCTTCGGTGGGCAAAAAGTATTTCGTAAGTTATTTAGAAAATTATCTCCATTTGCTTTTCAGCCGTAAACAAACACCTCACACTGATCTCCTGCTATCCCTGTAATAACGAGGAACGAAGTCACAGTGACGGGTGGATATAGATGCCCTAGTCAGCCATGGGTTTGGGCAAAGTTAACTTTGAATGAAGGCTGACTGTTCTGTAAAATGATCCTAACAATACTTCTGATCATATGAACTACAGAGAAAACAAACACATAAGGCATGTTTCTAGTAGTTTTCCACCAATCCCATCAACATGGTGAGAACATGGTAGAACCTCAGAAAGACTTGATCTGAGACCAATAAACCAAGTCAGGCAGGGGCACTCCTACAGAAACAGAACAGCCCAAGACGTCTGACAGCTTTTTAAGCATTACAGTATATATTTTGCATTGTTTCAACAGCTTTTTCAGCCTCTGACTCTGTCAGCGCAATTCAACTTACCAAGGGGCAGGCCCAGGGGTCTGGAAACACTTTCAGCTGATTTCTGGAAACATTCAGTATGGTTAGGGACTTGAAGCAGTATAGAAAAACGGTTGGAAGTTCCACCAACCTGTTGTCAGAGACGTCGAACTCCTGCAGCTTTCTTAAACCAATCCAATTAGTTGCTAGAAAACACAAAACATTACAGAGTTGGTGTAAGCAGGATAGCAGTCTGATACAGCAAGATACTGCATACTTGCTAGACCAGAGACAAAGGATTTAATGAGTGCTAAAAAACAACCAGGCCTTTTTATGTATTTTGGACAAAGAATTGAGAGATATTAAGCATCTCTAGTTATTACTGTCTTTAAGTCATTATTATAACAGTTTGGGGTTCTCCCTTACAAATCAGGCCGTGAAACATAGGCATAACACTGGGCAGTACGTACTGTTTTCCTCGTCAAATAACTTCTCCATATAGTTTTTGGAAGCAACGAGTTTTTTAAGGTTTTTAAGATGTAGGAATCCAGAAGGGAGAGTAGAGAGCCTGTTGCTGGATACGTCGACCTCGAGTAACCTGTGAGTACAGAAGATGCTCAGTCAGGCATCAATAAAATGCTAGCAAAGAGTCCTGTTGCCATAGACATCTATTTTACCAGGACAGCTTTAGATCTGAATGAAAGCAGCTGGAATGTGCTCTCACAAGGCAAAGCAAAAAACCCTTGTCAGAAAATTAACCCTTCCAGGGAGCAGGCAGAAGTGGTCTGGACAGACAGCAGATCAGATAATTATACAAGCCAATAAACATCAATCTGAGTCAGCTCAGGGTTTAGACTTAGAGGAGTGGGGCTCACCAGGACTGGAGAAAAGCAGAAGCAACATGAGACAATAGAGGAATACAACTGTCCTGACAACTAACTTGGAAACACTGAGAGTGCAAAAGGACAAACCTTAAGTTAAACCTTGCAGCAGACAGAAAATAAACCAAGAAGCTCCTGCATAAGCTCTTCACCTATGCATTTTCACACAAGCCCAACTGACTCATCTGCACCTGCTCTCCGTACGGGTTCAGTTTGCTGTAGGCATCCAGCGCACACACCTTGTACATATAATTTCATCGGATGACTGTATGCTGGGTAACTCCGTCAGCTGATTGTCAGCCAGGCTGAGCTTCCTGAGGTTTATCAGGCCCCACGGAATCACAGATGGAAGGGAGACCAGGCAGTTGGCAGAGAGATCGAGCTCAGTTATCTGACAGGAGATATCAATCAGCCAGTCCAGATCCACCCAGGGCAGTTTGAGGTTTGACCAGTTCACACATAAAGCCTGCATATGTCAAAGAAAGAAGAGGAAACCACGTTAGTAAAATCCCAGTTGCTCTTGGCCTGCGTTACACCACTGAGAATCTGGCAGATCAGAGCACAGACCATAAATATTTTGCTCAGTTTCCAATCTGCTTCTAGGAATTAAACTGACTCAGAGATTAAATCATGCCTGGATATCAGCAGCCCCCACCATATAACTGCTCCATGATCTCACTCCAAAGACCATGAGCAAGCCCAAGCAGGGGACCTCGACTTCTTTGCCAGTCCACACACCAGCGCCAGTGTGCCCCACAAAGGGTGAGCTGCCCTTGTCTGAAGCCAGCACCCTCATGCAAGAGCTGGACAGACTCTAACGCTTTGTTCATCCAACAATGTGCAGTGAGTTTCCATGGGGCTGGGGTCCCTGCTCCGCAAGATGCATTCACACCCTAGGCTGGCGGCATGAGACAGACGGATCATGGAAACACATCTTAAATCCAGACTCCACAGCCCAAACCCCACTCTGTCTCTTGGACAGGGTCTGCATCACTGCCCCGATCTCCACGTGACTCTGAACACCACCACGGGCCAGGCAGGTCCAGAGGAACCCCTGTGGAGCAGTCCGTGTCTGAAACGCTGGTGGATCATTGCTTGTGCATCTGTGGAGACAGATCTCCTGAGTGTGGTAGTGACTTCTGATGAGGAGGCCTGTTGCTGGAATAATTGATATATGCCCAGGCACTGCTCTTCCATCCTAAACCTTCCAACAACAAGCACCCAAATCATTCTGGGCAAGTTTTAGGTCTTGCAAAGGAACATCTGGGAAAGGCAAGGAAAGACAAACACCTTCTTGTAAAGCATTTCTAAACACCAGAATTCTGCTCAGTATCATTTAGGAAGATATTTTAACATCCGAGACATGATTTTGGCAGTTGCCTCCTTTCTAGATAATGTTCTGCTGCTTTTGACAGTAAGACGAGGAAGTCGTTTCATCTTCTTTTGGGAAAAAAACAGAAGTTGTTGCGAAAGGCATAACTACTTATTTCAGGCTCCAGCTTAGACAGAAGAAAACATGAACACATAACAGTCATCAATGCAAGTAAACAACCCAAGGCTTTATTTTCAAGATCACCTCATTGCGTTCCAACGAAATCTATGTTCCAAAATACAGATTTTTAAAATGTTAGTCCCAAAACGTTTTCATAAACTCAGTGTTTTTGATGTAACTCATCCCACAGACAGCCTCAATGAAGCAATCGTTAACTCTCCACCAGGAGGCAGCAAGGGCCCAACAGCAAATCTTAATTTGCTTTCCAGTTCCCAGTATTTAGCTCTTAAGACTTTTAACCCCAAATTTAAAATTAAAAGGAATATATTTGGGGAAGGGAAAGAAAAGAAAACAAAAATCTATCTCAAATGCTTGCTTGTGACTCAGAATTCCAAGTAATGTAGATCACACAGTTCAAGTGTCTAGGATAACAGAGTAAAGGGTAAGCACAAACAGTTGCACTTTCAAGAAATTGGCAGTAGTTGTATTTAGTGTAGACATAATGCTTTTCAAACGTTCACTAGTGAAGCCTCAGGACAGCCCTGCAAATATGAATGGAAATATTATGCCCATTGTATCACCAGGGAAACCAAGGCAGAGAGTATGATCTGTTTGTCTAAAGCTACATTCACCGTCACGCCACAAGGCATCCATATAAAACACAGCAAGCCAGTAGCAACAAGAAATCAAAGCAAGCAGAGTATCCACTGCTACTGGAAAATATGCAGTACCTAATGGGAGTTACACTGTAAAGCTTTCACACTGGCACCAAATATATTCTGCTTTATTGTTAGATTTTCCTAGTCTATATATTTAACAGGTGCCTGCTTACAAACTCATGTTTTAAATTCTGTATGTAGCTCTCTGTAATTTTTTCTTCATCTGCAACAGCCCTAGACTGAGCTTGTTTACAACACTAGACAGTAATCAGTTGTCATTTATGGTAATAGAGAAGATTATTAGGGTTAGAGAAGATTAACAGGGTCAGATTCCCTTTTCCATCCCTAGCTACCCGACACTTCAGGGATGTGTACTGATGCTAAGGGATGGGAAGGTCTTCTCAGCATTAGGAAACCTTGCTGGGAAAGAGCACTTTTGTGCTGAGACGATTTTTTCATGGTTCCTTGAATTGCCTCATGAGCTCCTACCAGGAGCCAGACCCCTAAATCCAGGTAACACAGGAAACCAGCTCTACACTACAAACAAAATCCTCAAGTAGCCCTGATACCTGTTTGGCTACTTACATGCACATTCGGGGCACTACCCTATCTTCTAATACTATTACTCTTTATTTTAGAGAGAGAATTTTCAGCTGGTTTAGCTTTCAGCCAAGGTCACCAAAAAATAACTTACAAGGGTAGTGATGCAAGAGGGGAAGGAGTGCCTGTCTGGGGCAGGGAGGAGGGCAGCATCACTGTAGCTCCATCCTAGATAAGCTAAAATTGTCCCTGATAGAATTTCCTTGCTGAGTAAGCTGTATTTCTCTTACTGATGTCGTTTATACCATATTGTGGTTTATAGCATTGCCAACAAAAGCCTTTTTATGCCAGGACCATTAAATCTACACCATGACTCTGCTCATATAGAAAAAACCCCATCACTGTCCTACCTAACAGTGCTGGATAAAATCACATATTCTGCATTTGCAAAATCAAACCCCTTGGTAGAGGAAAGAGTTAAGAAAAGGCCCAATCCCCGACTACGCGTGCTTCATACAGGTTTTTAATAGGAATGGCCTCTTCAGGCTAGAAGAGAAAGGCGTAACAAAGATCCAGCTACTGAAAGTATAATACAAGCACAGTCGGCCTAGATATGTGAGAAATGTTTTAGCAGGGAATACAACTAACCTTGGTTGGCAATGCATACTCTGGCCTGATACTTTCTTTCCAGGAATACCAATTTTTTTCAAAAGCTATGCTGAGACTCAGCCAAAGTGGGGGCGGAGAGGGTAAATCCGAATGAATAGGGGAAAATCCAAGCTTTTAGGCAGCAGTTCCAGACAACATGTCTATGGTCTAAAAATTAACTGCTAGTAAGGAAGGGGCTTTCCGCTTACCCGTATTGTTGTCAAGATACAGGGTATGGAAATACTAACACAGCACAGAAAGGTGGATTTGTCTCGGCCTGCCTATCAGACCCATCAATTATCTCCTGTAATCATCACAGAGACCTTGCTAGAGGAAGACTAAACCTCAAAAATGAAGCCATGAAGATCAGCCATGCTCTTTCCTCTACCTCCCTTTTCAGCTTGCCATCTGCCAACAGAGGGGAACAGCAATGCCCTTCGTGGAAATCTTGGGCAGTGGCTGAAGTAGCTTTTTACTGACTCCATGCTGATGGAGTGAGGTGGTAGATCAATCTGGGATGAAGATCTGGTTATGGGACTAAAGCTACTTTTCACCCTGCAACAAGGAAAACAGTGAAATTACATTCCAAGTTGGCCTCAGCACTGAAGCTGTTAATTATTGTCCCATGTATATTATGATCACCAGTGACTACCACTGCATTGGGCAGGACACATAACAAAGATGTCGACCAGAGGAGATTCACCCTGGAAGTTCAGGACAACTTCCAACAGTACACCGAGATGGAAGTGGTGGCATCCTGGCACTTTTTCCTTTGGCAATGGCATTGCCACAGTGGCTGTGGATGCATAGGATCCACACCATGGTCTAAAAAGAAAACAGGGAAGGAAAGTTTTCCTGGCTTTTTTTTTTTTTAAAACACCTTTTAGCATTTGATCTTAAGTGGGATGCTCCATAGAACCTTTCCTAAGATACGCATCCATGACCAAAGTATCCAACCCCTTGAACTCTTCATGTATTTTACCTAAACAAACAGAAAGAAATTGAGAATTACAGCCAAAAATCTGGGCAAACGTCCCATGCAAAAGGCTATCCACAGGTCCTTCACTCACGCAGGGGACACATATAACCATACAGGGCTTTGAAATTCTGGCAGTGATGGGGATGAAGGCCTGGAGAACTGGCTCGCTCATTTGGTTTCCTCCTCACAGGAGAAAGCAGGATCTTGTGGTTGAGATCTTGAATTCAGACTCCAGAGTCCCAGATTTCCTGTGTGACACCAGTCACTATTTCAGGCTACCCAGACTCTGTTTGCCAGCCCATATAATGGGACAGTAACGTGCCCTCTTCTCCCAGGGGAGTCAGGAGTAAAAAAATGCACTACAGACTCCAACTCCCTCTTTTCTCTTCCTGCTTAATTAAACTGCACCCAACAAAGCTGCAATTAAAAAAAATATGAGAAAAAAGAACTGATGGTACTTATTCCCCCCTCAGTTCCTGCTCTGTTTCAAGATGGTGCTCTTTACAGTGGGCCTAAGCTGTTATTTCAGTACAAAAAAGTACTTGTCTTTGAGTACACCGACCAATGCAGTAATAGTAAGATCTATAGCCTGCTTCTAGCGAGTGCAAGCAGGACCATATGTCTCTGCTGCTTCTCATTTCAGACTGATACTCATGTCTGGTTTGCATTTAGATGGCTGTGTATCATTTACCTCAAAAATGCAGAGCCGTAGCCTCAGGGTATTTAATGTGATAGAAAGATACCTGCAGAATTCAGATAGTGACCTCTAAATCAGATCTTGAAATCCAACACCTGCTGTGAATGCTGCGGGACAGGTGTCCCCAGCTCCTAGGCAGCTTTCTGAACCTACTTGCACTCAGTCCTCCTCCCCAGCCAGAGCCTGGGACTGACAGTGCCTTTTCTGCCTGACTGCCGCAAAATGGAGGATCAGCCAAGCCCCTTCGTCTGACTTCGGGAGAGTGGACAAAATTCTTGGTGCTAGTAACCTCAGTGGAGTTACACTGGAGATTTACTTGGCTCAGCACTCTGCGGTGAAAATGTAATTAAGTGAAAGAAAGCCTGGCAGCAAGGCCACGAAGAGAGGGGATTTCCTCCCCAGCTCATACTTAATCATCTCCACTGTCTTCCTAGAAAAGCCCATTTCCTTGGTGCTGAAGGTCTGTGATGATGAACTCGCAGAGCCCAGTGATCAGCTCAGCCCTTCTCCATTTGGCACTGGTTGGCGAGTTCTGTGCTCAAATGGGAGAGGGACGGTGTTCAGAGGCTGTTAGATCCTGAGCACAGCCTGAGTCGGGCGGCTTACTGCTCTTCAGAAGGGCAAGGAAAACCTCTGCAGACTCTCGCCTCCTGCCAAGGAAAGTATTTCTGAACATGAGTCCTGAAAACTTGAAATCTTCTACTGCAGCAATGTCAGGGGATGCACCGAGGAAGGCAAGGGACTGGAAATCGTGCAGAAGCAAGAAACCCTGCTGCTGTCGGGCAACCAATGAACTACAAATACAAAAAATATTTACTTAGATTTGCGACCTTTTGGTAAGGTGATTTAAAAAAGGCTTTGTGCATTCCTCCTAACTGATGTGACATGCCCCAACAGATCTTCACTCTTGCCATAGACAGGACATTCTGAGGACAGGGATCTAATTTCTCCATCAATAATGCTGCTGTGAATCTGAGTGGAACTGCTGCAGATTTCTTTACCAATGGTGGTGTAACTGAATTAGCCAGGCAGTGGGTAAAGAAATCAGAGGAGGCTCACACACACGTATACATACACACACATTCGTGTGCTTGTGTATAAAATTCTTGGCAAAAATTTCCTAGGGAAAATGCAGCAGTTTAAGATCTTTTCTGGTCTGTAACAGAAAAAAAACCCCCACCTATATCTCACACTACACACACTGGAAAGTTACAGGTTATCTCCATGCCAACTATACCTATAGAAGTCTAGAATCTCTGTCCAGCCAGTTTACTGCACGGGGCTTTTTTTGGCATTTGTTACCTATTCCTGTAAAAAGGGAGCACTTCCTCTCTTTAGCAAGACAGTGGTTTTCTGTGGGGATAAATTTATGCCGGAAAAAAAAAAAAAAAAGGAGAAACAGATATTATAAAAATGAGATGTAACTCCTCTTGTCTCTGAAAGGGCAGCACCATGCAGAGCGCGATGGCTGCCTGGAAGGTGTGGCAGCTACATCAAGCTCTCCAACCGCATTTTATGCATAGCTGGTAGCATTCACTACTGTGAAATCAACTGGAGGTCAACTGTGCAGTATTTTCACTTAAAGAGAGCACAGATGTGACAAACCCTTTTGAAGTTCTGGGCTCGTTCTGAAGTGCTGCATTCTGATCAGTGCTCAATCTGCCCCGTCCAAGAGAGACTTTCTGACATCCAGCTGGCTGCCATACACATCGCAGTCTCCGCACAATCTTTTTCTCCTTCCTCCCAGTGCAAAATGCATCACAGCCCTTACACAAGAAGACTTACATTCATGAACGTTATGAGATATGAAGAAAGTACCGAGGCAGCTTGTTTGCAGTTGCCATGAAGTCGTGTTTTAAAAAAATCATCACGGTGTCTGACTATCACTTCCCAGAGACCCAAGCTCTGCAGACAAACTAGGACAAATCTTCCTGAATTTGTCCCAGTCTGCCAAAATGAATTCAAAGAGAAAGCATTAAATAAGCAAACATATTAAAAATAAACAGGTACTAGAAGAATCAAGGTCAAGTTTCTAAGTCTGTTTTTTTGTTTCTTTCTGGCAATTAGCTGATGTTTTAAGACTGCTCTCTTCTTCACTCAGGGTGTGACAACAGCAAAGCTGAGTCATTTTTACAGCAGCTAAGTTAAATACTGCCAGCAAGTTCACATGGAAAACAGACCTCTTCCCTGTGATTCAAACATCCATTCCAAGTTTATTCAAGCTGAATTATCCAGTTAGTTGGATTTTTTTTTCCTTCTAAAAAGCATGTAGTTTTATCAACTCTTACGCAGAAACATCTAGGATTTAGCTTCCTTTTGTTTACCTGTCAACAAACCTACGAATCTCACAGGGAGGGCTCTAAATCTGCTGATTGAACCTAATGAAATCAAGCTCACATACGTGGACTGTAGTCCCTAACATTTGCAGTATCGTCAGGAACCCAGTGAGACAGAGTTTTGGCAGGAAAACAGAGAACGGAGAAGTTCCTAACACTGTGAACACCTCTCTGCTTATTTTTACTTGACAACAAAGCAGAAACAACACCCCGCAATGTTACGAGCTGAACGAACAGGTACTCAGCCAGCAATGGGATTCACACAGACAGAGCCTTGATCGAAAAATCTCCTTCGCAATTTTTCACTACAAAATTTTTACGACCCGATAAAAACTCTAACTATTGAAAGCTCAGGGCTTGCAATTTAATATTGGTGCTCCTATTTAACATTGGTTAATCTACATACTGAGGGGAAAAACGAAAAATACCTGATAGCTAAATTGCTGGATAAAAGTAGAAATAATATGAAATACTACATGCTTCCCCATAAAGCAGTAACAGCATGTGCTGTGAGACGTTCTTCAGTTCTGAATAAAGGAGACAGATAATAGAAATTGAAAGCATGAAGAATTTAGCCTAGTAATACAAAGATACGGGGTAGTCATGAAATGCAATAATACTCTGCGTGAAAACAATGCCTCTCATCTGTATATCTCAAAGCATCATCACTGTGTATTAAGCTTTCCAACATCTGTAAGATACGAGGAGTTTAAATCTCTCCATTCTACAGAGGAAGAAATAGAGATGCAAATGAATTATGAAACTTGTCAAAAGGCTGTCAGTGGCTAAGTAGCCACAGAGCTCTTGCCAGCCTAAAAAGGCTTTAATTGCTTTTTGCTGGCGTCTGTGTCCCATCAAAACCCATTTCTGTGGGACAAGCACAGCTCGACTAATACGATCTGATCACACACGATACTCTCCGTGCTGCTCCAGAAAGCCAGATCTGTCCTGAGCGAGCAGCAGTAAAGGCTATCAGCCATCTTTTACTGATGGGGGAAGAGTGTATTTTGAGCAGATGTCAGTTTGCTCTACCCATGCTCCATGTTAACAAAAAGCCACACGAGCCTGTTTGTACGTGCTGTACCTGAACAGACCCAAGGGAAGAGAAGCGTTTACACACTTAGGTCTGTGCCATGCTAACACTCCGGGACAGCACAGAGCTTGTGGCGTTACCTTCAATCAGAATGCACAATAGAAACCTGAATGAAATGATCATCCTGGGGTCACAGAGGAACCGTGTGGTTATTTCTCTGAAGAATCTGAGCACAAAGTCAATGTTTCCCTTCCACAGCATATGCCTGACTCTCACGTTAATGTTAAAATTGCCAAGCAGAAGCTGCCACACACAGCGTCTTGCACAATGATGCCATTTAAAGGCCTAATGTTTTACACCTTGCAATTCAGCACTGGCACGAAAGCCACTTTCACAGACTGTTCTCTAAATGGGGAGCAAACCACAAGGCTCTTAGTTGAGAAGAGGAATCATCAGCCACATGGTACACAAAGACAAATATCAATTATTAACATGATGTTCCTTTAAAAGAGTGTCTCTTCAGACAGATAAATGGCTACTTACTGTTTTTGCTGGAGCACTACCTGGTAGTGGGCTCGTCTCAATGAAATACTTCCTCAGAAGGCGTTTGCTGGATTCAGGACTATCCATCAGGATGTAGGAACAAAAGAAAGCTCCATTCCGTAATAAAAACACGGCGACATCTTCATTCCCTTTAAAGAAAAGGCAGATAGTCTGTTCTCTTCTTCTCATGTAAACGAACCAACAAGGAGCTGAACAGAAATCCTGGGAAATAACCACTTCTGAAAAAACCCATGGGGGTGTGCAAAAAGGGAACTGAACTGTATAAAGACTGTTTCCTCCAGCGACAGGATTTAGTTTGGTCAAACTGAGACAGCAGAGACACTATGTAAAAGCACAGGCCCGGGCTCTTTCTTTTTTCTCTTTTTTTCCCCTGTCTTATTAAACTATACACACAGCTGTGCTTTGAAGTGTAAATTATTCAGCCTAAATCAAGCATGTGTGCCAAACTGTTCATAACAATAATGCTTTTATTTGCAAGGTTTCTATTTCTGAAGGGTCTTTTCCCCAGGAGTTTCAAGAGGAAGGTTCAGCCTCTCAGCATTTACAGTAATCTAACTTAGGAAGGCCCTGACTTAAATTTGGCTAAGTCAAAAAATTCAGAGCCAATTTTATTTTGATTTATCCCACTGGAAATCCAGAACAATTCCAGGCAATCCAGTTCACAGTGACACCTTCCTAGAGGGGAACAACTCAGCCCATTCTTTAAAAGACATTGGAGAAGAGAGACAAAGTTTTGAAGCATGCAAATACATACCTGCCTTTATAGCAGCGTACAGAGGTAAGCGTATAAGAACCGGAAACTCATTCCTCCTGACTGCACAGCTCTCTGGGTCAGCACTGTATGCACGAATTAGGAGTTTCACTATGTCCAAATGTCCCTGCTGGCAGGCTATGGCCAGCATCCAGTTCAGGAGTTGTTGGCAAGTACTAGGACCTAACAAAAAGATACGGCATTTGACTTAGTTGATGTCACCGGGCTGTGATGTGCAGAAGTCATCCACAAATAACGGCTATGCAAAGGGTACAGGGCGAAGCCCCTGGGGACAAAGGAGCAGACTGCACTGCAAGAGTGTTACAGAAGAGCCCTAAGCTGCTCGGGCACAAAGTTTTCAGCTTTGCTTAACTGTTTTTCATTACCTACCCAGCTAATGGGCAAACTTCTTTTTTACTATCCCTGATCTAAGCATGTGTAAACCAGCAACAGTGGAAGGTTCCGCGGATGCCTGCTAGGCTACCATCGGAGAAATCAAACATCTAATCCCAAACAGAGATGGCAAGGGATGACGAGGTCTGTCTTTGCATCCAGAGATAACAGGCCTGATCCAACAGACATTAGATCCAAACATCCAAGACAGGCCACTTGGAAGAAGTTCATAAGAGGGAATACAAAGAATGGGGAAAATCAGCTGACTTTTCATGCTACTGAATGAATAAAACAAAAATAAATGTTTAAGACAACACAAAACAATTGTTTCAGTTTGTTTTCACTGCAATCTAAAGTCTCACACAAAAAAAATTTGTTTCCCCTTGAAATATTTCATTTTGGGTGAATGTTTTACTATCAATTAATAGTAGAGTTAGACAAATGTCATTTAAGGCTAAAACCTAAAATACCATGTTCTGATTTCTGCATGAATTTGCCAGTGTTTTAGTCATCCCCAAGTTGCTTTTTTTGCTGAAATAATGTTTTGCCTGCTTTCCTCTAGGTGTGCCTAATTCTGACCGTGTAACTAAATGCCCATGACAGGATTATTTCTGCTAACAGTAAGCAGTCCTCAAATCTTCCCTGACTCACAGTATCACCTCCGTTTACTTTACAGATTCACATCCCCTTTGAAACGCTTATAAAAACATCCACAAGCCCAAGTTTACGTGTCAACTTCTTTTTTTTTTTTTGTTGCAGCTTCTCCTTGTGGAAATTGCATCGGTCTTTGCATTTTTAACAGCTTGACTATATCACTCACCCTCGTGCTGCAAAAACCTGGCTCCACTTCAGCTGTAAGCCACGAGAAGCTCACGCTGAGCCAGAGAGAATCACTGCAGTGCATTAGCCAAATTGGAAATTCACGCAATTTATTCCTAAACCCTGTGATTGGTTTCTATGTAACTTCTCAGGGAAACAGATAGGAAGTCCTGCACAAAAACTTCTGAAAGCTGCTGTTTGTACAGAGCACCTCCCCTTGACCCCCCGAAGGAAGGGTTTAAGGGAATTTGGTCAGTTCTAAACTAAGCTAAATTTCCAGAAACTACTTAAGTCACTTTTCATTACTGAGAGTATCATATTAATATAATTCAATTTTTGCTACTAGGTTACAAAACCAGTATTGTCAGCCTCCTTTCTGGCTGAAGGAAATACTACGTTTAGTTGCATCCCCCAAACGGGAACGTTTCTTTTGTTTGTTCGTGCTCTTACAGTTTAAGAACATCAAATAAGCAGGTTTCCCAACAGGTTATTCCTGTACTCACTGAGGTCTCTGGCAGGTATATAGCTCCAGTGAGGAGCTAGAGCTATATTCAGGTGAAATATTGCAGAAGCCTGGCATAGCTGGTGTAGTTACTGCAGTGTCTGAGGTCAAGCCAGCCATTCGCCCTGGCTGCTGTGCAGCAGTGCTGGACCCCGACTCCACAGAGGGTCCAGGTGCTACAAAACAATTTCTAAAATAAAAAGTAGCTAAAATATAATGATGATTCCAAAGAACGAATTCCCCCACAAGTCAAAACAAAACGCCAACGAGAAAGCACAGAGCATGTCGCCAGCTGTGCACCCAGACTATTACTCTCCAGTCAGTCATGCTGCACTCTCACTCCCAGCACCGCCGTGTCTGCTGGATCAGCAGAGTGGGATGATGCTGCTTCCTGAAAATCCCCTAATTTCTCTGTGGCGTCTGGGATGTCACCCAGCTGTGAGGGCCGATGGGAATGAATTGTCTAAATGGCATCTTCCTCCACTTCCAATCTGCAAACACGGAATATTTTTATGCATGTGTTTTCCACCCACAGGGGAAGTCTTATTCAAACACCGCAGAGATTAGATCCCTCCATGCACTTTCCCATGACTAAGCCCCTCCCCTTTCAAGGGCTGTTAAAAAAATAAATAAATGCCTGCTTGAAGCTATAGCAGACAGCTACCAAAAAGCTTGAGGAAAGGCAGAGGTGACGCAATAGGCTTACCATGCAAGGAATCCAGCAGCTCTTTCACAACATCCTTATGTCCAAAATATGCAGCCACCACAGCTGCGTTGTCATCATTAGGTTCGGTTGGTAACACCACTAATGCTTCTTTCAGTAAATACCTCACCGCCTGCAGATCTCCATATGCTGCTGCAATACCTAAAAGCTGACACTGGTAAAGAAAATACAGCAAAATGTCACAGGAGTGGGTAGAGAAAGAGAACATTTCTAGAGCTACGTATTTATTTGTGCCCATGCAAATGCATAATCACTGTCCCTGTCATTAATTAAGAATTTCATAAACGCTAGCAGCCATTATAATAATCGGTCTTGAGATATTAATTATATTAATTTGATGGGGTTTTGATTTATAGTTTTTTGTATGGCTTTACCACAAAAGTGCCCAAGGCACAGACTGGTGAGCGTAAATCCTTTTTTCACGGACCAACAGAAAAAGCATTTGCACAGCTCTGCTACAAGGTATAGTATTTCCTATTTGAGAGATGGCCAATGTGCCCGGACTTGACATGCAGGTAACTCTCCCAAAACACTAAGATAAGGTCTGTGCCAAGAGCAGGCTCAAAATGAGGGTTCTGAAGGCAAAGCAGCGTAGAAGCTGGTGCAGAGGATACAGTTCCAAACACATGCAGCAAAATCTTCCTAGGGGGCCATTCACCATCTTTACACTGATGGGGGAATACATTTTTTTTTTTTCTAAGTCTATAAACCGCTTCCTTTTTATGGGGAAAAATCTATTTCCCTGTTTTAGTGACCACAGCACCAGCACGCCTCCTCGCACAGCCTCCTGTTCCTACATACGCTCTCCCGTGGTCGGCCTCATCTTTCTGACTGGTGCTTTCAAGGGCAAATACTGTCCCTGAGCGCATGTTCCTGAAGTGCCCCACACAACCAGCCACGTCTGGGGCCTTGCAGCACCAGCGTAACATATATAACCAAATGTTTTTTCTGCATGAGAAACAACTGATGACAGCAGCTCGGCATTTTGGTTTCCTTCCCAATGAAATTTGAGAAAGAGCAGTAACCTAACCCTACCTTTTCCACTTGCAGTGCACTCTCCTCACATGACAACTTAATCAACTCTTGGGCCTTACTGGTGTCTCCAGCTTTGTAAGCATCCTGAATGCTTTCTGTCACAGGTGTCTGAATTATGGAGACTTCGCCAACTGTGGACTGTTTGCCACCCATGTCCACAGTTCCTGCAGTAAAAATAAAAAAGAGGGGTCAGGAAGAAGTACCTTTTCATTACTTATGCACAGCTGCAATCTCAATGCATCCTGGCAACAAAAAAAAGGAGGTGAATTATTTTCTGTGGAATATTTACTGCACGCAATTAAAAAAAGAAAGAGGAAAAAACACCTCAGCGCTCAGTTGCCTGATAAAAGAAAGTGATAATATGGTAAAGTACTTTCCAACAGGGACATGAAACTAAAAGGGACAGTGAGTTCCCCAATTGCTCCCAGAGGTGGTTTCCAAAGGTGGATGTGAAAGCTCACACACACACACAGATGCTCTGCAGCAGCGGCCACACTCCTTCTGCTGCTGCAGGAACCGGGGAAGGGAAGGGCTTACACCGGATTGGCACCTGCGGTACTTCTGAAACAGCAAGGTGTCTGCAAGACCTGCAAAGCCACGCTGGTATTTTTAGCCTTGCTTCAGTCACACTTCATTCACCTCCTGACAACAGCCTAATTAAACCCCACCGTACCTCTCCAGCACTTTCAACCACAGCTTCATACACTTCAACGAACATGAAAGAAAAGAAATTGGGAATACTTTTACTCCGGGAAAACAGAGTAAAAGGAGATAATGCAATATGCCCGGTGTCATCCTGATCAATCCTGGAGAGTCTCCTAGGCTAGACTTTTTTTTTTTTTTTAAAATACTGTTAGGAGCCAGAAGAGTTTTTACATGTCAAAGATTAAAAGCTGCAAACCATTAGAGGAGATGCTTGCGGTGGGTGGCTAACGAAGAGGCNCCACCCACCCCCCCAACTACCAGGACAGGGAAAGCTGCAGGAAAGTCACTGAATTTCGAGTAAGATGTTCGGGTCCACTCCTGAACGACACAGAAGACAGAGAAATGAAATACTTTTCACTTGAAAAGAGACCATTTTACACTCACTTTTTCCTGCTAAAACATTATTCATTACTATTGCTTATTTGCAACTGGTTAAATCCACTCCTTAAGCCCACGGCTTTTCACATATGTTAACAAGGAAATTTTTTTAAAAATAGACACATATGTCATGCAGGGCCTAGTTCAATGCAGCCTGGAAAAAGAATTGAATTTGGACCAATCTATAACTGTCCATAAATATCTTTGAATAATGCAGTCTGAATCACCATTAGATTCTGACTAACACTTCTCATCAATTATTTAAATGAAGTTCAAATTGCTCAGACATCAGAGACGGCTCCAGAGATTCGTGCCATTAAAAAGGTGCCCACATCAATAACCTTTCTCAGATGATGCCGAACGTGTGAAGGACGAGCAGCAGAAATCAAGGCAGATGAATGCGGTGTTAAATTACAGCATAATAAACAGCATCTCAGAGTTCACGTTAATAGGTGTGGTGCCTTCATAATTCTGTAGTTTTAGGGGGTATGTGGGAAGAGACATTCATACAGCATACGGTCCAGTCTTTCAGAGCAGACCATCCACTTGTAAGGGATCTCTAAGAATTCTGTGTATGATTTAATTCTCTTTGTAATGGACACCAAAGGTAGGAAATGCAAACGATTCTTAAGCAAGTAACTGTTTAAAGGGTGACAGAAGAGAGAACTTTAAAGCAAAATAGTTCTCCAGTCTAAACAGCCAAAACTGAACTAAGTAAAAATCAAGTACGGATCCAAGCAAACGCTGCAGTTACTGGAACATGCAGCTTCCGCACGCTCAGCACCCTGTGATGAAATCCTGAACCTAGAGAGAAGCACTGGAATTCCCCTTGGAAGAAAAAATGCCTCACACCAGAGATACAAAACAGCTGGAAAGCTGAGCAGGAAGCCCTGCAAATCAGGACTGGCAGAGCACAGCAACTTTAATCTGATTACAAAAAAATGCTGAAAGAAGGGACAAATTTTACTTCCTTCCAGGCTCAATCCTGATTTTGGGGACTGCCACTCAAGATCCGCATCTGCAGCCATTCCACATATAAAGACACAGCCTTTCTGTCCAAGAATTGAGCAGAGCCATCTTTCTTTCTTTTTAAATCATGGCCAGGGAAGGTGGAGGTATGAGTACAAGATGGTCAGAGATCCGTTCAGGATCTGGGAGATCCCGGTGTCACTTCCTCATCTATGAGAGAGGTCTCCACCCAATCTCTCACACATCCTGCGCACCCGAGGTCTTCTTAGTGGAGCATTTTCTACCTCTCCTGTTGGAACTGCCCCACTGTGCAGGGAGCACTACCAAATCAGTTGGCCAGGGAGCACAAGGAGGACCACACTGTTTTAACTAGGGAAGAAGGAACTCCACAAGCTAGACCATCATATCCCAAGACTGCTTCTGTGTTTTACCGAATGACTACTTTATGAAACTGCTTGGCTAATGTGTCATGCTTCCTCTTACATTTTTGTCCCCCTCAAAATTTCTTAAGTCCCTTGTAACGTAATGGCTTAGTTACAACCACTGCTACCATCACCACTGTTTGGAGAACATGGGCTGGCCATCAACTGCCGCGGTCTGCTCCATGTGCATTAGGTGTAGACTTCTGGGTACTCCAGGAATGGAAACGTCACAAAGGGCTAGTTTCATGGAGTTTACGTGCTCCCAGAGTTAGCTGGCAGTTTAATCAGTCTTTGGGATGTCAATTTTAGTCCCTAAATTCAATTTTAGTCTTGTCTTAGGCAAATAAGAACTTTTTATTGATCAAAAATAAAACTGCCCAGTTTTGAACATTTGAACATCCATCAAATAGAAGTCAATAAAAGCTTAATTGAATGTAGGAAAGCTGGGCCATTCTACTGTTTTAAAACCAATATATTTATATTTAAATATTCTTGGCAGAAAGATAATGCTACTCATCATTCAGGTTTCCTCTGTAACTGTCATCAAAACTTCTTTCTACGATTGCATTCTGCAGAGTAAATTGCCCTCCTGCCTAAGACCTGATGAAAAAAGCTGCCAAAAGTTCTTCAGCAAAAAAAGACCTTGCAATCGAACTAATTACAAGCCTGAAAAGAGCAAAACTGGCGAGATAGAGTGATAAAAAAAGCTCACCCTCAGCCAACAGCTGTGCTCACATGATTCTGTCAAAGTTAACTTGAGCTTTCAAAGGTTAAATGAGAGAAGGTGGGCCACCCATTCCTAAATTCTCAAAAACCACTGAAGCCGTCCATTGCAAAGCTAAGCACCTCACCAACCAAATTACCCAATGCGCAGAAGACTTCCTGGTGACTTAAGAAACAATATATTGACTTGTGAAATACAAATGGAAAAATAAGCAGCAGCATGTTTTATAAGCTTAATTTATACTCACCAGTCGGAAAAAAAAAAAGAAAGAGGAAAATTACATTCTACTGACTAAACACTGGTTTATTTCTACAAGATGCATGACTGAACTATCATCAGTACTGGCATTCATGTAGGCTGGGAATAAATTTTTGCCAATATATGCATCAGTCATTTTTAGCAAAAATCTGGGCTGAAATCCAGAGAAATTCTGCCTGTGGTTTTAACCCTACAAATCTCATGCTCTTTACCTGAGCTCTTCATGGCTTTCATAATACCGTCACCCCACTTGCATACAGCCTTCAGCAACAAGATATAAGAGCAACACTGAAGCTGAGTAATATTGAACCTCTATTTTTGGACTTGATCATGCAACACGCTGAGCATTTAAGCCTGGATGTAACAAAGTGCTTTTAATTCTTAGATTGCATGGATTTAGGAACTGGCTTCTGCACTTTGCACAATAGGGTCTACATTACTGTTTGAGAATGCATATTGCTATATGCAATACATCATAGGAAGTTATGATATTCTATCAGTAATTCTTAGATATTCCTGTAATAAAATGCTACTAGAAACCACAGAAGTTCTTACACACCCGTTCTGATTTCCTTTGGTTTTTGCATTATTGCACACAGATCTGGGACAGAGTTCCTGTGTTGGCACAGCTTTCTCTGAAAACATTGCCCCATACCAGCACCTCTTTTCTAGCTTTCAGCAGGAAAGCAGATAAATTTGCACTGAGGTGGTGTGGTGTGGGTTCATTTCTCTAACACATTTGAATGTTAACGAAAATAAGGTTATGGGGTTTGCTCCCTATCATTCAGCTCATCACCTTTATTTAACTTCTCTGTAGACCCACGGCTTCTTTTATTTGCTCGCTTTCTAATGACTGTGAGCAAACCAAGTGCTCTTTGTAAGGGGAAAACGGGAGGCATTTGCCAATGTTAAAAACGCATCCTTCATCTATTCCTCACACCACTGAACAGCTTGTATCAAAGCAACTAACTTTGGAAATATTTCCCACTCTTGATTTCAATGTTTTATACTTTGGAAACAGCCTTTAAGCTTGGCTTTGCAGTAACAGCCTTTTACAAAAGCTAAGGGCAAGACTAATTTTCTTTTAAAAAAAATATTCCAATGGAAATGGCAGTTATCAATAAAGAGTAGTGTTATTTTATTGCAATTCAAAGGCTACGGCAGTATCAATTTTAAAATGCAACAGACTGCTATCCCAGCTCAGAGAAACAAAACAAAAATAGGGCTTATTAATAATAAAGGGTACCATGAGAATTTCAGAGATATAAGTAGTTATACCCAGTCTCAGGCCTTGTAATTAGAGCGCATGAAAAAAAAAAATCTAAAATTTCTAAATTGATAGTATGGCACTTTCAGTAAAAAGGTGTGGGTTTGCAGGTCAATGCTGTGAATCCGCAAACGTCTGTGTAACAAAACAGCACACTATATAGATGATTATTATATTTATATCCCAAATCGCTGCATTCCTGTTTCTCACACATAACCTCACAGAGTTTGTAAGTGCTACATTAGTACCTTTGATAAGGTA
Source organism: Dromas ardeola (assembly GCA_013398915.1). Classification (NCBI taxonomy): domain Eukaryota; kingdom Metazoa; phylum Chordata; class Aves; order Charadriiformes; family Dromadidae; genus Dromas; species Dromas ardeola. The sequence continues at coordinate 526,249 of VYZM01016294.1, read as the reverse complement.
GGATTTCTTCGACAACTAACTAGGATATTTCTGTTTAGCAGAGAAAAATATAAATGAGATGCTTAACACAGGATAAAATAGGGTGGGAAGCTAACTTACTCCAAACCAGAATTACAATCATAATAGAACTTTAAAACTGCTACTGACCTTGTCATAATGTGTGCAGGTATTTCCAGAGACGGGAGCAATCAAGATGATGACTTTAACACAGCATCCCATTCAGCGATGCTCAATTAAGCTATCAATCCCTTGGACTGCTAGCCACCCACCTCTGCTTCAGCACAAGCAGCTCTTACAGCGTCCACTGGATGTAACGGCTTTTGGCTTGCTGGCCGCTTCTTTGTCTGAATTAACTACTACGTTTTAGCCTTGACAGTTATTTTCATCTCCGTGTCCCATTAAAGCGAAATCCAAGCCTCTGGTTCAGAGGGGATCTGGTGATGGGGGTGGGCAGGGAGGCCACCTCTCCGGGCTGAGCTCAGACATCAATTCCTCAACAGCACCAGATGGCTACAAGCTAACCTTCGCTGGCTTAATCTTTTGACATTTTGACTTCTGAGCGCTGCCACCGAGCAAATGAAAAATGGGACAGAGATGAGGTTTAAGATGTGCTGAATATTTAAAGCCAACTCTCCCAAACTCTTAAATACGCACAAGCGTTGCTGAACATTTTTTGATACTACTCCACAGAAGCTCTGGCAGGCTGGTGTGCAAAATTAATGGAAAGCCACGTTACTTCTGAGTCTCTGTAACAGACTCACATATCTTCTGTTGCTTTGAAAAGCTTCAGACTAATAAACCTAACAACAGCCAACAGGGAGCCTCCAGTGATTTCAAAGGATGATGGATCTGTCCTACATTGCGCTTTCCACTTAGATGGGTAAGAAAAATTTGTCAGTCCTCTGGAAATCATTGAGATACTGAAAAATAATTCCCATCCCAAACCAGGAAGAAAAAATAAAACCCCGAGTTCTTTAATAAATAAAAAAATTAAAAGTTTTTAAATCAGTCTCAGTCAGTAAAAATGCTTTATGAAATAAAGCTATCTTTCGTGTTCCTTCTCTGATTAGCTGACACTTCAAAACAAGGCTTCATTTGTTGTTTAAAAAAGTTAAAAGGTTTCATTCATTTATTTCAATCATTAATTTCTTTAAAAGATACGGTCATTGACCAGGGCCTGTTCCCAGGAGGGAAGTTGTTCTCCCCACCTGCCCACACGCACTTGGTCCAAGTGGCCCCACAGCCAGGATCTGGCCCAGAACCACGCAAAGGAGGGTCCTGCAGCAAGAACCCTATGACCTATTTCACTTTGTTCTCAGATTTAGGTGAAATACATGTGGCCCAACCTATTCTGCTATAAAATGTCCCCATCGGGATTCAAAACTGGTCAGAATCACTTATAACCCCTCCTGTAAGAAGACAAGGAGGTAAAGTTATGGTAAATCCATATGGTAAATTCAACCTAGAGATAACAGGATGGTTCATCTGGGAAATTCAGCATCCCCACTGGAGAGACCACGCCAGAATTCGGCCACGTCCCTCTGACCCTGATTAATATCTCTTCACGATGAGTGAGACGTGCCAACTTCTCAGGACAGAGGGGGAACCCTCCACACAATTTTTCTGCCTATTTTTTGTGGTTCCATTTCACCCAAACATCCATTATTTCAGCTAATTAAAGGAGTGGCTCTGCACTAAGATCTGCCTGCCAAGGCAGTGGAAAAGATGACGTATTGAGTACAAAAGAAACCCGCATCTACAACATAGTTTATAATCCATGCTCACCGCCCCAAAAGGAAATTTATAACCCTACGAAAGACCAGACCTGAAACACAGAAGAATGCTTCAAAGACCAAAAAACAGTACTGAAGGGATCTTTTTCACTATTCTTGCATAATCTGGAATTATTTTTAAATTGTTTACATGCCAGTGCCACGCATGCAAAGTGCTGATCTGCATTAAACATTTTCCAGCAAGCATACAGGACCTTGTAAAGGGCATGCTGACAATTTTAGGTACAGCAATGCAAAGTGACCAATTATCACCAGAGCCATTGGAAATTTTCTATTTAGAAACACTCTTAACCTGCAAGGAAAAAAAACATTCGCTAATGCAAACCTGAAAGGAAAATATTAAGTCCTGGATGGAAAAACGTGCTGGACTCCTGCCTTTTTAAGGGGCTCCAGAACTGAATTACAAAAACCAGATGCCTCCAAGGGCTTCAGCTTACACAATTGTTTCTCCATCATCCAGGACAATGGGGGAAGAGGGGACAGAAAAGCCTCTAATACTAGTAACACTGAGACTCAGCAGTCTCTAGTGGGCAGTATCACAGATGCCTGAAAGGCTATGTGAAGCTGACTGTCTGTCTGTCAGAGCCAGCACTAAGCTGGAGCTGAAAAGCTCCACTAGATCTGAGCAGGCTCCTGCATTTGTGCATGCGCCTCCCATATCCCCGGGACTCTGGAAATTATTTGCATTGTCCAAGAAGTTCAAATGAAACCAAGCTGGTTATTCCTATTTTGCCGAAGCATAAAAAAGGCTGCACAAAGCCATTATAAGGCATTGAGCTTAGAGAAAGCACAAAGAAATACACACTGGAATATGGCCATCAGAGCAAACCCACCATGCCAGCAGGCAGATCACAACGGAAAGCACAACGTAGCTTCCGGGTCACTAATTATACCTGCAGCTATCCAGGAACAAGGAACAAGGGCTACTACGCATGATGGCCTGGGACATGCCTCTTCTCTTGTTCTCTGCAGGAGGACAACTCTACCTTAGACTCACAGGCTGTTTTAAAAGTGCACGCACGACTTCCAGTTCCCTGGGCTATGCCTGATGGAAGACAGGCAGCAGGACTGCGATCCGCACAGCAGAGGCAGAGCAGAGGCAGCTCATCAGCACCGTGACTGGACACCTCTTCCTCCCAGCGGGGCTCCAGGGGCTGCAGCCAGCCTCTTGTGTACTGATACCCTACGCAAATCCCCACCCGACCGTGCATACCAGCACACAAAACTCCCATTGCTCCACACCCCACACTTAGCTTCACCCTCTCTGTTTATAAAGGTTCTTTAGCTGCAGCAGGTAACACTAAGACAACCTCCGCAGCCTGAACGAATGGCAGCAGCTGACAGCAAACACAGGGCTGCTGCCTCTTCCTCTCTCTTCTCCTTCCGACTTTTCACCAAGTGGCTAGGTACAGAACACAAGCAGGTGGCCCTTCGCTAACCCTGCCATCGCCAGCTTACCAGCACGATGAACTGGGCTGCTGTCAATGACAGTGACGGTTTTGCCCTCTCCCCTGAGTACAAGTGTCAGGCCTAAGCAGCTTCACGTGCACATGTTCATCCCTTTTGATCTGCAAGAACAGTCAGGGCATCAGTGGCCACAACACAATTCTCAGTGGTCAGATTGTCTCATTAAGGCACCATCATCCCTGGTAGACACACTACTAGCCTTTGGGCACGGAAGGAATGGGACAGGGATGAACTCTGTCAAGCACAGGGCACAGGTTGGCTCTCGCCGGGAAGGGGGATGCTCCGTATCCCTCCCGCAATGCCCTCTTCGGGGTGCAAAGGATCAGCAAAGACCACAGAGGACACTGATGGTGTTAATTCCTACCCCCAACGGAAAGAGACTGAGGGAACCAAAAGAGCTCCAAACAGCCAGAAAGCCAATTGCCATATTGAAAATACAAAATGACTCAGCTCTAAGTGAAAGTTTCTATTTTTGTCTTTTGGCCCCAGTGATTTGGTTCCAATCCTACAGCTTGAATCATTCAGAAATATGCTTTTGCATGCAAGGCCAGCTATGCCACTTTTGCTTTCCAAATCTTAAATTGGAATATATACATTAAGCATGCAGAAGTACGACTATGCTTTTGGATTTTCTTCATGTTCATTTCCAGGCATGGCTGGAAAGAGAGGATTATTAAATGATGAAAGGTGTCTCTAGTGAGACCATTCCTGTCCAACTGAATCAAATATTACAGCCATGAAACCAAACCAAGACTGGATTTCATTTGAAACTTCGTAAAATAAAATTTCATTACTAACTTTGGTTTCTTTTAAAATTTTTCCTTCTCCCTAATATTCAAGCTTTCATCAGAAGGGAAAAAATTCCATGCATCAATGTGTTCTCTCTTTCAAAGAAATAATTTGCTCAATATTCTTCTAAAAAAAAGTCATTAATTATTCACATTGGGGAAGCACCAAGTCATGGCCAGCCCTCTTCCGCTATGTCCTCCTTAGACATATTTTTAAAGCTAGCTTTAGAAAAGCTTTTAGCCCCAGCTGTGAGAGGTTACATCTGGAAGAGTTCAGGGAGGGACCCCCCGTGTGCGTGTGAGGGGAAGATGGGCCCAAGGTCTCTGCCCAGGTCCCTCCTGAGTCCAAGTCCCCTACTGGCTCCACCAAAGACACATCCAGTGATTCTACAGCTTGTCTGTGTTGAGAAAAGCAACTCTGAAGCCTACGTTTCACCTTAGTGACACCTGTAAACAGCCTCCTAATGGAAAACCCATTTTCGACACTCCAACCCAACTGCTGGTCAAAAATAATAGCACAGAAGCAGCCAACATCTGTCTCTCCAGCCCCACGAAACTCCACGGATGCTGTCGGGAAAGACAAGCCCCTGTCTTGCAGAGAAAGCTGATGAAAGTGGTAGAATGAAGCTCATAGCTGCTCCGTCAGGACCCCTTGGGCCACAGCAGTGGCCCAGTTCTCCACCCCTCCATCACATGGCAGGGGTCCTGGGTAGCTGCTGTCACCTGTGCTGCCACCAGCAACCCTCCTCCCTTCCCAAGGAGCACAGCAGGTCTCTGGACATATGAAGATTTTGTAAAGGATGGCCAAAGAGGTGCTAAAAAAGGAAAGATAGATACCTAGATGTCTTTAGAAAGATCTGTAAAATACCTTGTGCAACTCCAGTTTATCATGTTCAAGGAAGATTAAGAGAATCTGGAAGAGGTGGAGAAGAGGAATAGAAAAAAATGGACAGTCTAATTACAAGACTACAGATGAAAAGAGCTTGGCTAGTTGAGCCTGGAAAAATGAAGGCTGCATGGGGATGGGACTGCTGTCTATAAATACATCCAGAGGGAGACACCAGGAAAGGAGAAGAGCTATTTATGTACAGGGTATGAATATATTTTGGCTGCCAATTAGAAGAAAGTTTGTAACGTTGGAGAAATGAGGCTTTGAAACAGTCTTCTAGAAAAAGCAGAAGCAACAGGCAAGTCAACCCACTTAAAACAGGCCTTGCATAAGGTTTAGGTGTGTGACACCACGACACTGACCCACGCAATCCTTCCAGCCCTACAGCCTGCGTGCCCACCTTATGCATGTGCAGAAGCTAACCCAGCTACCAAGCACTAACAGTCCTAAAACACAAGATGGTAACAGCTTCACAGGCTACTTTGAGGAAAGTTTGTAGAAAGAAAGAATATCTTTTATTAAACAAACTGATAGATCTAGAAAAAAGCAGACACATCTAAGAAAAGAAGCCTTTCAAGAGATTTGAGGGGGTAAAACACCCCACACAGCAAAATCCAGTCTTCGTACATGTTAGACACAGTTCAATGTTCTTCTTTACCTGTGTCTGCTAGCTTAATAAAATACCTTACTGTTTGCTATCCTCAGTTCTCATTTATCACCGAGACAACAACTACTCTAGATTAGTTTAGGTAAAAGTGTTGCATGCAGAGGAAAAGAAAAATGCAATCAAGATATTGGATACAGTTAGCGTCAAGAGAGTCGAACGGGCAACTTTGCAACAGCTGAGCCAAGAGAAGTGCAACACTGGGATGAGCATCAGAGGAGAGAGATGAATGTCACAGTCTGAAAAAGAAAAAACAACAAAACAGTAGAGAAGGCGAGGCTCCGCTTCAGCTTCTACTGAACTCCATGTTAGCACTTCCACCAGCTCCCATGCAAGTAGGAGCAGACACTCCGAGATGCCAGTTTCCAGGACAGAATATCTCAGAGGGAAGATTACCTTAACAGCTGTGTCTGGAAAAGAAGAGACAGCCTGATGAAAAGACCTCTGCTGTTGGCCAAGACAGTGCCGGTCCTGAATCAGGCTGCGTAGTGATGTGCTGCCAAAGCTTTAATGGGGGCTACCAAAATAAAATAAAACCTTCCCTCACTTATGACAAGAAGCAGAAGTGCCCACATTTGCAGAGAGGGGGAACGGGGAGATATTTCCCTTTTGTCTTCCTGATGTCTGGGAATATCAGCATTCATTTCAGCGGAAGGAAGACAAGGACTCTGCCTGGGAGGACGCCATGGTCAAATGAAGGTACATGCTGTGAACCCGCTGCAGCCCACAGCGGTTTTAGATGGCTGCTTCAAGGTAGAGAAGGCAAAATTAAGCAAGGCACATTTCATCCCCTTCCCACCAACCTATGATGAACTCTGATCCTTTGCATCTGAGAACCCGGTCTAATCCATGCAAATGACTTTGATTTGATAGCTTTTATTCCCACTCTGCCATCGTGTGAAAGATCCAAGGTGCAAAACATTGGAGAACTGTGACCATGACTACAAGCCCACTTAAGGAGCTGGACTTTTTTGTTTTTCAAGCTACATCTGAGATCTGAAAAGGGATCTTGTCCATTAGCNAAAAAAAAAAAAAAGCTTTTATTTTTGCATCAAACAGGAACATTTTCAAAGGCTCTTTGATGTGCAAGACAGAAAGACATGCAGGCAGATTCTGGAGGAGGTCTTGTCTTCAGCAATTACCAGCACTCTTTTTGAATCTTACTCCCCAGACAGAATTTTTATGTGAAGTAGATAATCACGCTGCAGAGTGTATCAGCTCTAAACCTTGTGGCTTTAAGCAGCAATAAACCTCTAGTCAAAATACTCCTTAACCAAAATGGGCATAAAACAAATAACCCCAAAACCAATTAACTGCAGGTGAAGCAATTCCAAAGACATACAGGCTTTTAGAAGATTTCATTTTGAGCTCTTCTCGGGTAGCCATGCCAGTTTTCCAAGCGATATTCTGATCATTAAAACAAGCAATGATGTAATTTCCACAGCAACCACAAACATACCAAGAATATTTGTGCTAAATTTATCCAGACTTCTTGTTTGAATCACTGCTTTGGTTCGTTATTTTTCCATGACTTTCAACTATGCCCAGAAAAGGGGCTGCGGACAGCCTGGGATGAGCTTTCCCCAACAGTATCTGAAATGCCAACCTTTATGCTTGGGAGCCACATATTGACTATCAGAAACAAAATTAAGCTGCTCCTCCAGCTCCCAACCCCAGGTCCCTCCTCCTTTCACCCTTCACCTTCCTCCCGTCCTTCCTCTAGCAGACTGACCCTTTCCCTCACCCTTGGGTGACACAACATGGGGCTTGACTTTGTGGCTGAGAAGTTCCTCAAGCTCACCACAGATCTGCCACCCTCCCCAACAGGAGGGCGTGAGCCAAAAAAAGAGACCACCTGCACCAGATTTCCCACTGCTCTGTGCAGCTCCTGTCCGGAGCAACATGTCCCACCACCCGTGCCAGGAGAGCTCAGGCTAGGGAAGGCTGTCTAGGCACCTTCAGGAGCAGGTACACATGTCCCTGCAAAAAATAACCTACAGAGACATCACTGGGTTTCACCCTCTCTTCCAACACGCACAGGGTGGCTAAATATCCTGCTAGGAGGGAAAGAGAACTTGCAAAAGCTGCAGCATAAGCCTCAAGATTTTACTACATCAACTTTGCTGTTGTTCAATGGGAATCTTTTCCATGTCCAACCTTTTCCAATGTTTCTTTAACGTGGTCCGAATATGTCCTTGCTGACTCCCTTTCAGATTCACGGTCAGACTCACCGAGTCTGCCTGCAGGCAGCTGTACGGGTTTTAAGGGCAGTTTGTAATTTCTGAAAGCACATTGGTTTTTTTTAAACCAGAAACTGCCACCCCCCAGACCCTCTCTGAGGGGGACTTTTGGAAGGTTGAGGGCCTTCCCTAATATTTAAAGACTTCTTTTGTAAGTTCTCCCTCTAAGTAAGAGCAAGGCACAAATTCAAAGCATCGCCACACTTCTGTTGTGAAACTATCAGCAACTTACATAAAAAGGCTGCTGCTGCGGTGATACATAATCATGCAAATAAGCAATTGCTGACCCACTAATGAGCACGCAGACTTGGATTAAGGAAAGGAATTAAATATCAGCCTAACTTGATGTAAAATCTGAAACGGAACCTATTACGGGACAGACCACCTATGCAGCAGACTGGGAGCTGAACGGTATAAAATCCATCCCCCACACCCTCATCTGCAATGCAAACATTTCCTCCTAGTTAGCTGCCTTCTGCCAAGCAGAGCCCTGGCAGCCCCTCTATCGATCAGAGAAACGAAAAACAAACAAACCACAGACTTAATGCTGTAAGGATCCCTGAAGATTTGATCCCAAGCCTGTTACGTCAGTGCAAAGACTTTAATGGGTTTTGGATAAGGCCCCCATAGGCTTTGGAGAGGATAAAAAAAAACAAACTCGTAGCACTTTCTTTAATGCAAGTTTAAAATCACCTGCAACACCACGGCCAAAACAGTAAATCGATTACAGGCCTACTAAAGACTGAGTTGGTGTGAACACTATCAATTGCTTTTTCCCCACTGAAACAGAGGACAGCGGTTCTACGACCACAGTGTCAACCCCCACCCGAGAGCTACTTTATAATCACACATTAGTAACATCGTTAAGGAGTCCTTGTGTACAGGTTCTAAGGGCAAAGGATTTTCTTTTTTTACCTTACCACCTTATCTTTGTTTTTTTTTCTAGGCTTCTCAACAGAGTTGTCATAAGTTACATTTTAATGTAATACACCACAAACACATCTTAACTGAAAGGCGGAAAAATAAAGCTGTAGAGCTGCGGATAACGCCAGATACAGCTCAGATAAAGAGCAATGTTCTACTACTGTCTGTAAATCGAACTGGCTCTCAGGTTGGACTCTGCTCAATTAGCTTCCCACCAAGGTCTGCACCGCACTGCTGGCACTCCCAGCAGCTCTGCCCTCCTTGCTACAGCCCTCAAGTTCAAGAGCCGGCTGACTTTGATGGTATTTATCAGGAAAAAGCTGGTCCTGCCACTACTAAGACCTAACATCTCCTTGATCCAGAGGGTTGCAGCACCCACAAGCCAAACTCACACTTTCCACACGCACAAGATTTCAAAAGCAAATGGTTCTTCGGATGCCTCTGTTTCAAAATACAAGGGACATCTTCTAAGGGTATATCTGGAGAACAGTGCTTAGTATCTAGACGCCAAAAATCAGTTCAGAGTGTCTTAAATGAGGCACCTAATTGTAAATGCCCCAGCATCTATTGCCCTTTTTGGAAATCCAGACTGAGTTCAGTCAGACGGTGCAGCGTGTGGCTCTGCTGCAGTCTGCAGAGGAGAGCAGGCTTAACCACACACATTTTCTGCTGCAGACCAGCCTTCCGCATTAGCTTTTGGCCCCATGTGAGATTGCACCAATTCTGTATGAAGTGTGTATTTAAATATGTTTAAAAATACAAGCCTATTACTGCTGTGCTAGTGTACTTCCTATTCCTGCCTAGCATCTCCTACTTCTCCTTCTGCAGGGCATTATGCAGTAAGACGAACTCACATAAAATACCTGTCTTAGTTTTTGNTCCTTTTTTTTTTTTTTTTTTTGCTTGCAGGAATACTTTCAGTTTGCTGTTTGGACTCAACTTGCAGCTTAACAAGCAGGAAGAAAAACAGAAAACCTTCAAGGCTCACTTAGTCTGATTATAAAGAACTTCAAGAAACCAACACACTTTGCAGGTCTCTAGTGCTCCATATGGAATGGAAAAAGCAGGACAGAGTGTGCGAGTACTTTTTCCCTGTTAGACAGCACAACATGCCACAGACATGGCTAAGTCAACGTGCCCCAAGACCTAGCTGCTGGCCCTAGGTCACAGCTGATGTAAAGATTTTAAGGTTTCATGAGGAACAAAGTGATATCACTGGTGCTGTCAACACTGATTTTCCCTTCCTCCTCTATTCAGCAGCAAAGACTTATAAGCAAAGCTATTCACACTACCAAATGCAAGTTCCTGCCCTCCATATTTAAGGCAACAAAATCAACTGTGCAGAACTAGGAGGAAACGACAGCAAAGATCTCAACTGGAGGCCATGTACACGCATGCTCAGGAGTGGGTGAGCTCTGCCTGCTTTCACTGCTATAAAGAAGTCAGCTTCTTCCTATAGACTTTTATTTTTTAAGTGGATTTCACACTGCCAGACTGACAGCCTGGACGGCTCTGATTATCCATTAAGCACAAAACGTAGAGCAAGGGCAGAGGCTATGAAAGTTTCCATCCCTCCACCTACAGTCCCGTCACCTCCTCAAACTGACGCCCTACAACGAAGGCCTTGGCCACATTTGCAAATGTCCGGGCCGCATGCAAACTGGGGAGCGAAGCTGGATGCCCAAAGCGATGTCCCAGGAGAACAAGCCGTTTCATTTGCTATTAGCTAACCTCAAGCTGTCACCATTTGATCCATTGTGAAACTTTCCATATAAAACTGCACCAGCTCCTGAGCAGTCCCTCTTGTTAAAAATGACCCTTTAACTCTCCCAGTTAAACTCTTCTCACTTGCACTGGAGACTTTTCTACGATTCAGGAAGCGGCGGTGCAGGCAGCACCAGCTTTCCCTCTGAGTCAGTCCTGAGCTGAGCCATGGCCCAGATGGGGTTGCAGAGGTCACTGCCATCATGGGCAGCTTCCTTCTGATAAAATATAAAGCTCTGTGAGCTGCAGGGTCACCATGGCACTTATGAAGCGCGGCTTTAAGGACCTCTGGTGCACTGCAAATGCCAACTCAGGTCATTATATTCCGGTTACTTGTTTGCTCCCTCATTTCAATATTTAGGTTTCTTTTCCAGTCATACTGCACATGTCTATCTCTGCTTCCCTGGACAGTTGAAATTCACCAGCTCACAACAGATTTGCCTCAAAAGAAGTTGTGAAGGTTCATTTAGTTAATATCTGTAAAGCTACTATAAAATTTCCAACAGCTATCATTGGCATCACTGTCCCTAATTATATAATATTATATACATTACAACATAACACCCTCTTCAATGCTCATTTCTAGATTTAGCAGGAGAGAAGAGACACCCTCTGGTGCATTTGAAAGATAATCCAATTCCACTGAGGCACACACAAGTGGCATATGAACGCTCTGCGACTTTGAATAAAATTCTCAATAGGAGAGATAAGCTCTTTAACAAAAGTACCCTTACATTTCAGAAGACAATGATTACTTTTCTACATCTTTGCTGAACTGTCTCCTAGAAACTCATATGAGAACTAAATCCTAGCTGTAAAATTTCGTTAGATTCAAAGAAACCAATCAGCCCATAGAAAGGAGATGAATCTCTATTCTGTTCCAGGCATTCATACAGTGATATCTTCGGGCTTCCACTGTATTTCCTACAAGATTCATATTAAATCACCTCCATTATATTACGTAGAGCACATTAACCAAGTTTAAAAAAAAAACCAAACCCCGTGTTTCATAAGAGACTGCAGCCGCCCCCATATCTCTGCTCGCTTTCTTTCTTTTAATTAGGACAAGATGAACAAATCTAGGAGAGGGGAAGCAGTGTTTGAGGCAGCCAGGGAGGTGCTGACTGCACCAGAAATGGAGCATTATGCTGTACTCCAGCGACAAATCCTCTCTGTGGACCAGCGAGCGCTCAGCATCGTCGAATCAAGCCCAGAGCCGTCCCCGGAGGGTATACAGGGTCCAGTTCTGAAACACAGCTTGCCCGCTCGGAGGGGAAGTGGGCGTCCTGCTGGGATACAGGCAAGATCGCTGCCGCAGCCAAGAGGAATAGCAGAGGAAACACGAGCAGTAAGGTGAGCCCTTGCATCATATGTTACATTTGGTAACTAGAGTCAACGATGCCGTGAACCTGTTCTCCACATAAAGACCTGGCCAAATATACAGCTGTCAGGAAAAGAAAGCCCTAAAATTCTGAAGGCTTTCAAATGATCAAGGGACCGGGTGCACACGGTACCTGCTGGAAGCTGCCTCCAGCACTGTGCCGATGCCGCTGACCCGTCATGGAGCCACCAACACCACAGTGCTGTTTGTTAAACCCCTCACATCCACACGCCTGTCCTGCCTGCCCCCCCAAAAAAGACTCCAAGCTTTGCGAGCACTAATGAGGTCGTCAGCATTAAAGACATTATCTGCGATCTCACTCCACTTGCCAGTGGTTCCCACTGAATGGAAGCAGGAGGCTGCACCTACATTGTTAATAAATGCGCGTAAACAATAGCTTCAAACGTGGAGGCTGAATGAGTCACCGCGTTCCCGCATTCTAGCTGTGTAACAGGATCCAAATGCAGAACAAGGACCAGCTAACTTAGGGAGTGGACCAGCTAGCTAATGACAATTATTCTTGGCAGGACTCAAACAATCCCAAAATAAAAATGAGTTTAAACATGTACAGTATGCTTATAAAGAGCAAGTCCACCAAGGCAGCACTGGATCTTAAGCTTTCCTAGGATCCCTCTGTCAGTCTTCCAACACTGTTTATCTAATAAAATAACCCAGACATGTAAGTATAATAGAGTTATACCAGCAAGATTTGTATGCTTCCAGTTAACCAGTTTAACTGAATATACTTACATCACAGAAACATGTAATACAGTTCTCAGAAGAAAAACCGAACTCACAATGTAGAAAACATACCTTTTTCACTTTTCACTTCATTATTCACTCATAAACTAATTTGTTTATTTACTGTATCTTTAAACAGTGAGAAAAACTTGTCAAATCACTCTTGCAGAACAAAAATTTAGCAATTCTTAACACTTGCAAATCATTAGTGCAGATTAAAATTCTTCTCGTGGTTTATAGCTTAGTATTCAAGTGGAGATAATTTATTCCAGAGAGAAATTCAGAAGACAGAATTTAAGAATTTGAAGAATACTCAATAATCAAATGCTCCTGATTATTACAGAAAGATACAATGCTAATTAACAAAAGCAAAACCAAACAGAAAAATCGCTATCACAGAATAAGCAAAATACATACGGAAGAAGGAAAGAGTTCCCAGAGCTCCCCGTGACGCTGGTGAGAAATGTCTTCAAACAAGATAAGGCGGCCTCTGAATAAAGTATCAGGTTTTGCTTCATAGTTGCTGATAATATCCAAAATAAGGCTGCAAAAACATTAGCTTCTACTGAAGCGTGCTTACTCACTACAAAGCGTCAAACACACCTTCATCCCACACTTAAAACGCAGATGCTGCCTCCTAATGAACTGCTTGTTGCAAGGGGGGGAATACCGTTATACAATAACCAGAAGGCTATTTCTTGATGCAGAAACATAACTGGGTTTTGACTCAGAGAAATGCAGCAGTGCCTGGCAGCCGAGGGTTTCAGCGATAAAAATCATCCAAAAACAATTTGGCTGTTCAGAAAAAAAACCTAACAGGAAGCAACCTGAAGCATATGTCCCTTCTGAAAGAGAAATTTCCACCTATGGATTTATTACATTACATAAATGCAGACCTTCTAATGTAGCCCAATGATAAATCACTGCGAGCCACTGAATCAAAGCTGACGGTAAAACTGGAGCAGGTTAATATCCGTTCAGCCTGAGAAACGATGCTCTGATTTTAGCAGCTTTCCTACCCCGAATACACACTGCATCAGTGGCTGGGAACATATTTGCATTCACACGCTGAAAAAGCACAGATCTTGTAAAACATATTTAGGAACTGGTGAGACGTGATACATATATTGACTAACTCCGTAGGCCTTTGGAGAAAATCGGTCTTCAGAGGAATGCTATTCTTATCACCTGAGTAGTTCAACATCATTCTCCTTGCAAGTAAAATTCCTTGTTCTCTACTGTAGATTTTCAAAGATTAAGGCTCAAATCACTAAAAAAATCTTTCATATATTTAAATTTCATTGAAACGCAGTGGCAGCTGTCTACTGAGTTCTCTTGAAACCTTTCACTCCCAATCTGAACAGGAAAGAAAAGAAATCGTCCTATTTACCATTCTGTGGATCCATGGTGCGCTCTCTGCAAATAGCGGATTCCTCAGTTCCCACACACCAGTACATTCTGGGTCGCAGTTGTGAAGATCCCACAAGCAAACTTCCTGCAGCACTTAAAATTGAATAGTGTTGTCAAAGCCGATGTCTGTCAAGTAAATGCAGGAGCAGAGGGACTGCTAGTAAGCACCATCTTGAAGAAACATCATTTACTCTGTTCAAAAAGAAACAGTAAACCGAATTAATCATTCTAGCATAGAAATTGCAAGATGCTTATTCCTCTGCACTCTAACACAGTTGTCTAAATATCACTTTGCAAAAATGCACTCACCATCCTATAAATACAATTATTTTCATAATAGCTTTGTTAAGACCATAATGTGAATTAACAGAGGAGACTAACACTGTCGCCACTATAGAAAAGATAAAGTTAGCAATTTTTCTCCACCAAAGCTGCTCAGTCTTTGGCATAGGGTATGGGGGGTGGGCAGGGGCCACAGCTGCAGTTGCAGATTCTCCACAAGCCAGTGTAAAGGCAGAGCATTGAAACCATGCAGTGCAGCTGGAAAAATCCTAAATGCAACCTCAAAACCTTTCCCATCCACAAAGACAACTGTGGCTCTTGTAAGACTCCATTGTGAGAAACTGAAAAACACTGATGTGGTTACTGAGACAATCCTCTATAGAAAACAGGGCTAAGAAAAACACACCAGCTCCTTTCCCCTTTGCCCAGTCCTTTTAGAGAACTCTACCAACCTGAAAGCCACTTAAAGGTTGGCTTCTTCTGAAGTGTCTTGCACAACTGCCAGCAGAAAACTGCACAGCTCAGTCTCCCAGGGCATTTCCAACTCCTTACCTCTCCAAAGCTGCGCACCTGTAATTTTCACTCTTTTAATGCATCTTCCACAGAGGTTAAAACTACGGGTGAATTTGCAGCATGTGCCCAACCAGCATCTGACTCCTGACAGCAAAAGACCATTTGCTGCTTTCAGTTTGAGTCAGTAAACGCCTCTCGGATTTAACATGATGCCCCTCAGCTTTGACTCTTGTTAGTTCTTCTCATGGCTGGTGCATGATGCTGAAGTTTTGACCAGAGGTTCTAATTTGGCAAAGCATGTAACCCACCTCCCACTTCAGCCAGCAAGACCCAAGCATATCGCTAACTCTCCCTCGGCAGAGTTGGCTTCCCGAGTTGGGATCAAAGGCCAAGGAGAGTATGAAAATACAGTGATCCATTGCCACTTTCCAGGAAGCTTTTTGCTCCTCCCTCATTACATTGGATTTTAACCACCAGCCGGCAATGTTAGACAATCACTGCATGCTACATCAATTGTTTCTAGGCAAACATTTGAGTTTTAGGTGCTCTTACAGCAAAACTCAGCTTCTGATGACCCCTACTCTGTGCCGCCTGACAGCAGGAACCAAAACTCACACACCAAGTGCTGCGCACGCCCCTGCATCCTGCAATCAGGGTGTTGGGTGCTGCCACAGACTGCGGTTTGGTTCTCTGGTGTTTTTCAGAGGTGGGGAAAAATGATTTGGGTGCCATGCAACAAATAATAATACAGACTGAGAGACCTGGTCCGGGCTACAGGCAAGCACTTGCACACACACCCCCATAGCTAAAAAGCTCCTTTGCAGCAGGATGGCTCCAGATGGATGCAGATGCCTGAGCTGCAGTGCATCCATCCATCCCGCCCTCCCCACCACAGATGGCTCATCTCCCAGGCCAGGCCCTGGCGGCTCTCACATCCCAACGCGGCAGCAGTTGGGCACATGTAAGAGGCTGAATTTGGCCGCATTTACCCACAGAAGGCGGGGAAGCCATGGGCTGCTGTGGGAGGCTGAGATGGGGGTCCCTAAACCCAGATCCAGCCCACAAACTGGTGAACTGGGCCACGTTGGTGGAGGACCAGATTCTGCCCTGGAACATGCCAAGTTCCCACCGGAGTCAGCTTGGCTCCTAGGCCAAGCTTCCCTCGGCCACGGTGGCAGGCATTGCTGCTGCTCTGGGACAGAGATGTGTCTCTGCCATGCCACGGGTGCAATATCCCAGGCAGAGACGTCAGGGAGGCCCTCACACCTCCCAAAAGCTGCCCTGGTCATTAAATCTGAAAATGGAGGCGATACGATGCTTCCAGCAGCTGCCTCCCCTGCACCCTCACTATAAATGCACTGAGCAGCTACAGTAAGAATAAATATTTCCCCATGCAAAGACCAACAGAATAGCTCTTTTTAGCAGATACTGGTTTCTGAGGCATTTCCTTGCTCTGTGATGGGGACACACCATGTACACCCACTGCAACTCTACAAGAAACACCGAATGGGGGGTCAGTACGAACCAGAGAGGCTTGAAAACCATCCCGCTCGTGATTTTTAGGTTTCTTCCCAGCTTACTCCCCAGGCTGAGACTTTCCTCATAACACAAAAAGGAAAAAAACTTTCAGGAACAATAATAGTGTGCTTTTGATAATGAGTTCTCTTTAACTGCAAGTAGGACACTAAACGCTGTAGCCATGTGTGCAGCACCCATGTAAGCAGTATTTCCATATTTCAGGACCTTCGTATATATAATAAAACCACCCCTACACCGCTTTTACTTTAAGCAAGATGCACACAATTGTAACATGTGCAAACACCATGTTTTAATTTGAATTTGGGAGAGAGATCCTGTGGGCCCTGAATCTCATTCAGATGGAGGACTGTGAAGAATACACCTAATGCTGATTTACAACCCATTTCACGCATTCCCAGTTTCTTTTCCGAGACCTGCCACTGCCAGCTTCCGCGTGGTGTCCCAGCACATCCCACCCTGCCCGTGCCATCCCAAGCACCTCCGCCCCGCTCCACCAGCCTGTTCGGCCTCACCCCCTCCATCGCGCCCCAGTGCAGCGAGACACCCAGAAACACCACGGTTTGCCCAAGATCGCTTCCCAACTCACAAGAAACCCGCAAAAAACTTCAGTTCTTTGCTCAAACCACCTGCTGCTTCTGAGAAGCCCCTCTGGGGCCATGAGCATCACCACGGGTCTGCAGAGGCCCCGGGACACCATCGGG
The DNA here is from genome assembly GCA_013398915.1 of Dromas ardeola. Lineage (NCBI taxonomy): Eukaryota > Metazoa > Chordata > Aves > Charadriiformes > Dromadidae > Dromas > Dromas ardeola. Next base: position 509,153 of record VYZM01016294.1, on the reverse strand, counting down.
GTGGAAACACGCTGCGGGCCCGTCTGCAATGGCAGCACAAGGCAGGGTGAAGCTGGACCTGGAACCGAAACATCCAGCCCAGGGGACGCCCCAGCTCGGCGGGACGCACATCCTTCGTCCTTCGGCGAGCTCTGGGCAGAAAGCGGCAAACCAGCCCCCGTCTCCCCCACACAACAGCCGCCGGCTGCGGAGANTTTCGGTTGCCGCCGCTCTGTCAGCTCAGCCGCGGAGGGCCGGGGCCGAGGGAGCCGCCCCCGGCCGGGGCGCCGAGCCCGGCCGGCACCGCTCGCCCTGCGCCCAGTTTGGCCCCGTTCGCCCCACTTCGCTTACATAAAACCTAGTTTTTCCTCAGGACCAGTCTGGAGCGTTTCCTCTCCCCGCCGGGCCGGGGCGGCC
>VYZM01016294.1:468900-508363 GCA_013398915.1 Dromas ardeola | reverse complement strand
GCCTCGCCGGGGGCGGCGGAGGGTGACGGGCCGCGGGCCTCGCGCGGCCCCTCGCCTCCCTCCCGAGCCCCTGGGCGCGGAGCCCGCCCTGCTGAGGGGGCGCGGGGCAGCCCCGCTGCGGGGCTCCTTCCCCGGCCCCATCATCCACCAGCGGCCGGTGTCCGTCCTCTCCCCGGGCCGACCCGACGCGGGCGTTAGCGCTTTGACTTTGGGGTTGGTTTGTTTTTTTTTTAAGGAAAAACCAGACTGTGGGAGTTGCGGGGGCTGAAGCAGGACCCTTTCTGCTACCGCAGGTTGTCTGGGGTGGCCTCGCCCGCACAACCAGCCGCCATGTGGCTCCTTGGGCAGGGGCACCGGGTGGGCATGGACGGACCCATCTCCTCTCTGCTCTGCAGAGGCCTGGCCTTACCCGTAACAGAGCTCATCTGAGATGTCTTTCTTTGAAAGCTGCTCCTTCCCCAGATCGCGGCGTGAGCGTGCTCCTCTCTGGAAAAGCGAGGTGAGGTCCATGCTTCCCGAGGTGCGAGACGTGCTGCGCCCCAGCTGGTGTTGTGCACCTCGTTTCCCCATCACAAACCCGGTCATCTCCAGGTGCCAGGAACCTCTCACAAGCCTGGTACTGCTTTGTTTTCCCACCCATCGGACCTACTGAGAGAAGATCATTTCTGCACGCCTTTTGTTTTGTTGTTCATGAGGATTCTGTAAATTACATACACATATTTATCTTTTCTTGGCTGGCCTACCAAGAAACGAGTCCCTGATGATTGCTCGAGGATGGAAATAGCCGTATCCATTCACTGAATGGCTGCTGCAGTCTGAGATTCGCCTAGGGTGTTTCTTTGATGCGATTATGGAGACATAAAGAGGCTGGGCCTTCGTCAGTGCTTTCACCTGTGTTCAGGTCCCCATTAATCCACTTTCAGCTGCAGCCACAGTAGTGTTACCTGTTTAGCACCCTTTCCACCTCCTACCGACGCTCCTGTCTTTTATGCCTCACAACCTGGCTCTTACCCACACCTTTCTTACAGCTTTGTTAGCACAATTGTTGGAAAACCCACTGAAATAACTTTTTTCCTTCATTTTGCTAGAGACGTCCCCTAGGAAGAATTCCTCCACGCATTCAAGCTATATTTTCTTTTCTTCTTCCCCGCCCCCCCCCCCAAATCTCATCCCACTCTTCCCGGCTTAAGTCTCCATTGATTATGTCACTCACAGTAATTCCTTTGTATCTCCAGCCTTCCCCCTTCTAAAGTCTCAAAGCTTTGGAGTGATGCTGTTAGCGAGTGGAAAATTCAAGGAGTTTGGCTTGGCCTGTGTGGGGAGACGACAGGTATTTCTCTCGTGTGTCTTGGATGGGAAGAGAATTAAAAGACAATGGTATCAGTATGTTCTTGCTCTCTATCTGCATTGCACATGAGTGAAATAAGACAGGAATGGGAATATGTTTAGGAGAGTCATGCTAGTGATGGATGTGTCTCAAAGGGGTTTAGGAAGCAGCCAGACCAAGGCAGGAAGCCCCATCTGGCAGCGTGGTCCACAGTCCCTTCAAATTCTCCATTTTGACGCTCACGTCAGAAGGCAAAAAGGATCCATCCTACTTTGAACTGGAGGAAGCTGTGCTTGCCCCGGCCAGCTGCTGCTCTGCCCTCCTTCCCCCTCCGCTTACTGTAAACGGCACAACTTATACAAGTGACTGCTTAAGGGGTAAGCTAACAGACACACACTCCAGCTTTTATGCGTAGAGCATTGACCACACTTTGTCACTTTACTTTTTTAAAATAGGCTATTCTTCACACGTTGCAGAAGCGAATCCAAGTTCAGATTCCTTCACATTCACCCCCGAGATACTGAATCCCCAGATGCACACGTGCAAACACGCGCTCTGGGTTCAGTTCTGCCTTGTGGAAAAGGTACCTCGAAAGGATGTTGTCTCTTGTGAGCCCAGCGCACGTTTCTGCCTGGGGGCTACCGCTGGGTCACTGAATCAAGGGGAACAGACACAGGGCTGTTCTAGGGGGACCCCCCTGTAACTAGAGCAATACAGGGCCATTTTGTTTTCAAAGCATGAAACCGTAACCCTTTCCAGTGTTTACTTTTATTGATACAATGGGCCAAATTCAGAGTGAAATAAAAAACAGTGAGAGGAGGATTGAGTTGAGTGGAAGTTGCCTGCTGTTGGAAGGGGTCTTAACACATGCATTAGAGGGGTTGGAATTATCTTAAAGCACTAATCAGTGTAAATAAAAAAGCATTCAAGTTACTCCTCTGTTAAAATGAGTAAAGTCAATAGAAGTTTCCTGCTCCCCCACCTTCCTTTCTGAGCAATATCAATATGTAGCATTTAGAAACCATTTCACAAAGTTAAACATTTATTAGGAACAAGAACTATTACAAAAAGATACCCAGTCTAAATATATACATGAGGTTTAAACATAGCATTTTCATGTACCTTTAGCTATAAAAATACATTAGATTAACTGCTTCCTAATTTATAAATATAGTTCTTTTTTTAAAAAAAAAAAAAAGTAGTATTTCATATGAAAGCCTTACTGTGCAATGAAAGAATATATACCCTCTAAGGGGTTATTTTAAAGTTAGTGTCTAGTGTTATATAACTTAGAAAATTCAGTGTGTAGAGTCAAACCCTGATTTATACAATAAGAGATACATTGACTTTTTAAAAACTTGATTAGGAAAAAAAAAAAAAAAGAGGCGAAATATATATCATACATATAAAGCCAGAATACTAGGATTTTAAGAATTTCATATGATTTCGGTTTCAACCACTGTTTATCAAAAATTAATACAGAGATACATCAAGATAACCAGCCTTTCACTGTTTGCCTTACCTCCCTACTGTTTGACTGCAGCCCTAGAAAACCATCAAGTAGGTGAAAGTAAAGTGTTTGTCTGAGAAGATGTTTGCACTCTAAGTGTCTTACAAAAATAGAAACTTATTTACAATGTTCCCATTTGGCCTTTCACGGGGAAGGGAGGACATTTTCTTCACTGGATGGGGAGATTTACCTGTCTCACCTATCCATGGGAGGACAGGCACCTCGTTGTACACAACTGTTGGAGGAGGTATGTCATTTAAGAAGTTAAGCAGTGTTGAAGTGCAATTTCAACGTTCACTAATAAGGAAGTTTAGGCTCATAAAAACTTTTTCCTTACTTATTACCACGCACCTTCCTTCATCCTCCAAAAAAAGGTCCACTCATGCAACAGAACTTGTTACTGACTGGGTATATCTCTGAGCAAAGGAAGGTACCAGTTAAATCCTTGCTTGCAGCAGAGAACAGAGGTTAGACCTGCATTTCTGCTTTGAGCCCTGACATCTTGAAAGCTCCAGGCGGCAATCTTCAGCAGTGCTGTACGGAGATCTGTTGATATGCCACAAGGAACCTCTATCGGTTTGCTCTCAGAGAACAACCCCAGCAAGATCAGGTAAACTTCCTAACAAGCTGACACCACTAACTCCTGCATACTTACAGCTCCTGCGGACATGGAACTTCCCATACCTTTGCCAGTGGTTCTCGAGTACAGAATCAGGAGGAGAAGGAGGGAAAGTAGGGAACCCAGGAACTGAAGACAGCATGTGGCTTGTCATTAATCTCATAGTAATGTCTGGGCATGCAAAGAAGTTACTGCAGGAGATACTAAGGCATGAACTTGGTGTGACAGCCACTCCCTGGATGCTGTTGATGTATGTGCACGCTTATACAACTGTAAGCAAGAGACAGTTCAAGGCAGTGTATTCCTCAGTGAAGGATCAGCTACTCCCTGCTTGCCACAAGATGACAGCACTCATGAGGACAATTACTGCAAAGCTGCTGACACATTAAAGTCCGGCCATAGCTTATTCCATGGTAACTGGTTTGTACACCCACATCTTTAGCACTCAGTGTGTGCTTGGGAACACCTGCCTTTTCATACTGTACTTCCAGAAATGTATTTTAAGCTACATTCATACCAGATAAAGAAGCGGTGAGAAGAGCTTATAAGTTTTACTCTCATAATAGTAGCTCTGGCTCAAAAAATGAAGAGATGTTCACACAGCCTGAAAGTTACAGAGAAAGAGAATGCAGGACAGCTTCTTGCAGCTTTTCTGCTCCCTCCCCCAGATCAGAAGGACTAGCGTGGGATGTTTTCTGTGGGGTATCTACCACGCTACATGCTTAGCATTCAACTCTGTGTCATCACGGTAAGTACAGTGCAAAATCCTCTTGCAAAAAGTGCTGTAGTGTAGGTTTGAGATACGATTGTGACTCATTCAGAGCCAGAAGGGTTAGCAAGTCAGAAACTTGCGTTTGCAGCGTGTGCAATGTGTGCACACCAAAACATCAGGTTCAAAGGACGCTTTAAAGTCTAGCTCTGTCGGGTGAAATACTGGCCCCAAAGGAGTCCTCTAGGAAACTCCCATAAATCTCATTCAGGGCTAGAATGTCACCAATATGGAGAACGCATGTATCTTTAGAGAGACCAAGATAGCTCTTTCAAAGATAATTTCTTTACAGCTCCTTCCATGAAAGCTTGCCCTCCCATCCCAAACTCCAGCTGCAGTCTTCACACAAACTCCATCAACTTCAGCCAAGTTGTATCAATCAGCCCTACCACTCAAGTCCATTTATGCCAAGTGAAACCCATATGCCTCTGAAGGTGTTTAACAGTCCATGCTGACGGTACCGGAAGTCTCTCTAACATGCCATTGATGTCCACGTCCTTCAGGGGTACAGTTTGAAAGCAGATGTCCGGCAAACACTGTGACTGACCAGCGTTTTAGTCACAGATAGCAGACAGATGTACAGCCAGGGACTTGTACAGTACAAGCATGTGCTATGCTGCCAGTAGGGTCAGTTAAGTCGGTTTTCGAAGAGCCAGTTGACAAAATGGAGTCCAGTAGATTCAGTGTTTCTAGAGGAATAAAGTCAGGTGTTTCCATTTTCCTTCCTACCCCTCCCCTCCCCCTTGCTCTGAACACGTCCCCCATGTGTCACATTCAGAGTGTCAGCATTTTAGGCCTTCTGTTTTCATGGACTCTTCTGGGAGAGCTTAATGGTGACTGTTTTCACTTCAGTATATTCTGCCAAAGCATATTCACCGCTGGAAAAGAAAAGGGAGAAGGGAAAGGGACAAACAATTGTAGTATGTTAATGTGTACTTCCCTAAGATAAGAGATTTCTACGCAAGTGAATTTTAGCCACTGATTGACAGCTCCTGTAGATGATATCAGGCCATTAAAACCAGATCTGAACTAACTTACACCAGCTATCAGTTTGGTCCACCACTTCATATGCACATAAATACACACAACTACACCCTGTTGTAAAAGAAACATGGAATGCTTCTGGTCGCAGTAGCCTACAAGATGACACCTTGTGACTCTCTGCCTAGTAAAAACTGAGTACTATCGTGAGAACCCACTGAAGAAACATCCACGTAAACAGAGTTATCAGTGTTTAGACAGTAAATAAAGTTACTTTTTTCACTGAAAGTAAGCTTCTATCTACAAGATACCATCTAATCAAGAGGGCACAGTTGCTCCAGAAACGCATACTGATGACAGACCCCACCACAGCATTATGTCTTGGTTGGTAGAAACTGGCTCTATTCCTGTGCCTTGCCCAAGGGATAAACCCCTGACGTCCTTTAATTAGCCCAGCAGTCAGGCAAAGTAAACCATAAAGTCTCAATATATATATCCCATTTGAGGATTCATTCATTTGCTGTGCTTAGCAAGTGAAACATCTGAAAGTCTCAAGAGCAGCAGATACACTAGAACAGCTACTGGAAATCATTCCTGGAAATAAATTTGGCTTATGAAAGAAAAGGTGCATTAGATTCCTCTGAAGAGTCTTCTGAATGGTGTAACAAAAATGAAAAGAAAAGTAAGATTTAAGTCAATTTCTCAGCCCTACCTCTAACTTACAGGGTGACCTTGGTTTAAAAATTGCTGCGTTAGTAGAGCTGGAATGTCTGGTAGCTATGCTGCAACAGGTCAGGCTGGGGAAGAGGGACAGAGGGTCCTTCTGTAGTTTAGTAGCAAGCTCGGAAGATAGAATGATTTTGGAGATCATTCCTTGTTGTTCTAGCTCCAACGTTAGAAAGGCACAGGTGGAAAAGGTCCAACTAGGAGCAACGATACAGCAGTCAAGCGAGGCCCAGATACCACCATATAAAGATGGAGGAGGTTTGGGGTGGCAGTGTCCCCAGCCAAGGTGACATGCTTCTCCCTTCGTTGAAAAATCCAAGTAGTAAAGAAAAGTACTTGCAAGTGGAATTGACTGAACTGGTTATTAAGAGCTTATAAAGCAGATGAAGGTACTCCTAAAGGCACCACTCACGTTCTCACATCTGTGCTTTACATCCACGCTGTACTGGCTTAGCACTTCCCTGTGCAGCGTACTGCAGGCCTGATTGTTTACAAGCAAATTCAACGATGCTTTCACTGAGTCACAATTTATATTGCATTCACCATCCGCATATAAACAAAATATTCCCCAAAACTTACAGTTCTCTGCCATTGCCTGACATTTTAAAGCCACCAAAAGGAGCCTGTGCATAGAGCGCATTGTAACAGTTGATCCTACAATAAAAACATCAATTGTAAAAAGACAATTCAATGCCAAGGAGAAGCAAAATGATGACAACAAGAACAACAATACAAAAAGGCTGAAATCTGTCAGTTTTATCTTTATAGAATTCATTCACTTGAAATCAGATTTTAGAAATAAAATCTTATTTTGCTACAGAAGCAGAAAATGTTTGAGTAATATTCAGTCTGACCTGCATCTCACTTCATAGTCTCTTATGGCTAAGACATTCATGCTTGAGCTGGAATTGATGCTGTGTTCAGAGCCGTGCTTAAAATAAATGGTACAACCTATTCCCTAGTTGAATGCAGCACATTCTGAAATGAACGTATTTACTCAGAAAGCTGTCTAAACACTCACAGGCCCCACCATCTACTTCCAGGTATAGAAAAATATTGGACTGCATTAGACAAATGTGTCGCTAGCCCCATTTCTATAGATGCTCGGAAGAAAAAGCTAATGCAGATACTTCCTCAGCGTCTCAGTAAGACCAAATGACTGAAGAGAGACAAGTATGGCTTGGTGCTGTTGTAGGACTGCACCTTCGTGTATGTACAGCACATGTATCCTTCACAGCCCAACATCCCATTTTAATGTAAATATTACTTGGAGGCAGATTCTGCTGGCGCCAACTCTTGAAATCAATCCTCTGTACGCATCAAAATCAGACATCAGATCAAATTCCTATCTTCAGTGGGAAAAAAAAAAATCACGATTCCATCTTTAAAATGATTCTAATATAAAATAAAAAATTTTGTAAGCAAAACCAGCTGCTTATCTTTCTGACAGTGGTGTGATGCCATCTACTGTCCATACTGATTTGTGCAGCTAATAGTCCATCTGATGCTACCTAAAGATCTTAAGAATTGCTTTTTTCTACATACAGGATTTTGAAAGGCATCATGTCTGGTGGAACTTACTACAACCCGACATTTTCAGAGTTTTCCAGACAAAGAACTACATCGATTGAACAAACAGTGCATTTCTTGACAGACTGTCTGTTCTTCACCAACTTATTTTGATGAATGGATGTTGCTTCTGAGCAGAATATCAAGAATTAAACGGGCTACTAATACATCTTACCTCCAGCACTTACACATGATTCCAAATCACACATCCCTCTCCCCTCCCAGGAAACAAAACCCCAGCCCACACTCTGGTCCCACACTTACCAGACAGTTCCCGATTGCAATGCAGATGCCAGTGTTAATGCTCTGTCCAGATTCTTTGTGAACACAGCGGCCGTAAGTCCATACTCGGTACTGTTGGCTCTTCTTATGACCTCTTCCAGACTCTTGAACTTCATAATTGGCTGAACTGGCCCAAAAATCTGCACATACCAATTAAACATTAGTACAGGAGAGCCTTCACTAATCACGGTAATTTTGAAGTAATCAGAATCAGATGCTTTGTTTGGATACTATATTTAAAATGTTATATCCTAGCCTTCTAGAAGTCACTGATAGAGTCTCTTAAAAACTACTAATTAAACTGACTTCAAAGGAAGCACAGTGATGTGCTATAGTAGTTAATATATGCTAAGATCCAACAACTAATGGATCATCTATAACAATCAAAATAAGCAGAGTTAGATCTGAACAAGTTTCAAATGATTCATCCTTACTCCATTTACGACTCCCCTTTTGAACTCAAGAAGTAATTAATGTATTTCAAGGATTGCAAGTTTTCTTCCTTGGTTTTAACTCTGATTTTGTCATTGTACGCAGTTTATTTGCATGCAGTGCGTTTACCATGTACGTGTTTGACCCAAACTTGGCTTCCCAGGTTGCCAGTATAAAGGCATACACAATACTTCCCAGCTTCTGGGATGGAATCTCTCATCGAGTCCAGTATCAAAGGTGGGGCCCTTTTCTGGCCTGCATGGTCTTGCAGTACAATAAACCCTCGCCAAAGATGAGATACGGCCTCACTTGTGCCACCTTGAGGGCCAGTTTGCCTGGCCTTTAGGCTCATAAAAGTGTTTCTAGATTTCTTTGTTTTGGGAGAGCCGAGTACTTAACTGAAACCTTGATCCTAGGCAAAGGCTGAACGTGCTTTTGCAACAAAACTGCAAATGAATGAAACTGGATAAGCTTCATGAATCATGACTTGGGATTTGGAGTCAGTTCATTACAAAAAGGCCTGTCATGGGATTTTCAGCTCTTATTCCCTCTATTTTTAGAATGTAACTCATGGCCAGACTGGCTGATATCTTTCCCAGGTTCCTTAGAGATTCTGTGGTAGATCTGAGACATCTAAACATTTTGCCAGGAGTCAACAGTAAGCAGCCCCATAAAAAGCACTAGGCTGAACTATAAAATACAAGTGCCAGTTAGACTTTGGCAACTGCTTATTTTCCATTGCGGAACATGATGAAAAGTAGATTAACTTCTATTTCAAAGGAATATCATAGGATCTAATCACATGCAGCTTGTTCAATTTTTCTGCATATGAATAATGAAAGCCAGACTATTAGATCTGCACTTTGCTGGCTTCAACCATGTTTTCATATAGGAAAAAAATGGTCAGCCTCAGGGGATTTCACCATGAGAACCGAATCTGGGATTATTTCAGATGCTAAGGCTACTTGAGAACAAGTTCTTTAGTAGTAGCATAGCAGGGCCATTCCTTCCCTCCTCACCAGCTTCAGGTCCCAGAGTTCTTGTCCCACCTTTCTGCAATAAAGCAACACCTTCTTTACAAAGTGGAACAAGAACAAACTGTCCTCTATCACTTCGAATCAGCACATACCACAGCTGAGCAATTTCAAGTCCACTCAGTAGGAGGTGTGTAAGAGCACACTCTACACACAACCGTCCGTCTGCATCGACTGGGAGAGCTTAACTCTATCTTCAGAAAACCTTCAAACTTCAGGGCAAAGAATACATAGAATTGCTCCAGCCTGCCACGGTTTCAGTTATGTTTATTCGGGTATTTATATTTAAAATGAAGATGAAGGATTAAGACAGAAATCTCTCCATCACCACTATTTCTTATTCAGAAGCAGCATTTATAGCATGTGCTTGTACTTTGCATTATATCAAGTTCTCCTGAAATGAGACTGAAAAGCTTTAGGGTAGTTTTTATCTGGGTTTGGTATTGTCCAGTGAGTACACTCACAGGGCTACTTCCCTTTTGGAGAAACAAACAAAATCGGGGAAAGCAGCAAGGTATTAGAGAGGGCTGGCAAATAGACACCTCTTAATTGCACAAAAATTGCTGCTAAAACATTTTGACAGGTTTTTTTGCCTGTTCTGCACTCCCCCTTCTTTCACAATTCCCACACACAGCACATATGCTCCAAATCAAAGCTTACCTTGCAGATACTTCATTAGTAGAATGGATTTCAGCATTAGGTAGTTGTTAGAACACTGAAATAAGTGGAACTTCTATTCTCCTCAGGTTTTCACTTCAAACCACAACTACACCTCTTTTCTTTCTCATTTACAGCAGTAAATGCATATAAAGGTCCAGGTGACTGGTACTGTACCTCTTCTTTGGCGATACGCATGTTGTCAGTCACCTCCGAAAACACAGTGGGTTTTATAAACAGGCCTCTGTCTTCAATGGCAAGACCCCCACACTCCAGCTTAGCCCCTTCTTTCTTCCCACTTTCTATCAGCTCCAGGATTTTATCAAACTGTTTTTGGTCAATCTGTCAGGCACAAAAGGAAAAGAAACACACAGCAGCACCTTTATTATCACTATTCCAGAGACCAGAGTCATGGCATGTGGCCCGGGGGTACGTTTGCAGGGCACTGTCACACCAGGTAAGTTTACATCTCATTCTATGATACGGCAGTCAGGCAATAAGCAGGCAATAAGCAGGATGCGGGCACAGCCCTGAGCCACAGAAAACAGAAGGTAATGTTACATGCCGTAGTTTAATAGTTTGCTGCTACATGGAGGGGGTCTCCCCATTTTCCCACCCTCTGCATCCACTCCCACAGGTCACCTCACTCCAGCTCTGGGACTTACTGACCTCCATGCCCTGATTTAGCTCAGGAGCCCTGTGAGAAAAGCCCGAGATGGGTTTTGCTGGGCTAGCAACCTCAGGCAGCTCAGCAAGGAATGTGACCAGCAACAGAACCAGAACAAGGGAAGGAGAATCAGGGTATATAAACTGTTAAGTCGACTTTGCTGTAATGTGCAGCTTTACCCACAGCTACCTGTCCCCAGCTGGAAGAACCCAGCAAGCTCTGACTCCATCTCTTTCCACACACGCACGCTATATGAACAGCCCCAAAGACAAGCCCTTTTAGTGGGGTGACTTCAGAACAGCTACTGCACTGAAGCCATACTTTTAAAATCAGAATCACCTTTCACGGATCTTAGAGAGTAGTATCATCCCAGGTTGGTTCGCTGGACTGGGAGCTGTTTCCTCTCTTTTAATTACCAACCTTGTCTATCTCCTCCCCACCCATACCTAAATATGCAGTAATCTCAAATAGCAAGTTCTGCTGTGTTACTAGCCTTTAAACTAGGGGTTTTGGTAGAGGTGGGGAAAGGCCAGTCCAGTTACAGGACACTGAATTCACACAGCTGTGCAGCCCTGCGCCAAGACTTGGAGGAGACAGCAGGTACTCCACAAGCACAGTGGGTCATGTGCTGGGAAGAGATGCAGAAGCCCGCAGCACTTCTGAGCAGTACTGGTCCTTCTTTTGGGCTCCACATGCAGCAGTGTACTGCAGGTATTGCCAGGTTTTAAAGAAACAGATGTGGCTATTCGCATGATACATAATTAAATGATGAAACACCTCATCACAGCATACATTACAGATGGTAAAAGGCTTATGGAGACGGTTAAAAAAAGTAAAACTAACAAAACCCTCAACAAATTCATTGAGGTGATTAAATAAAAGACTCCACCCACTGGTTCAAGGTGCCCTGGCAACCTGGGAGGTTATTCTGAATGCCAGGTATCTCCAGAGGCTTGTACTGGTTCAATACCACTGCCTAGGCATCTGTTTTTATTTCAGCAGGGCCAGTTGCCAGTTGGGACTGTTTACATGGAGTGTTCCACACTCAGCTCCTCCAGATTACAGACTATATCCTGTCCCTAGTTAATCCTGGCCACACGCAACCCAAGTTTTTATGCTTTTAGACAAATATCAAAGCTTCAGGAGGGTGTCCTTGGGGTACTTCTGGTACACAGCGAAAACAGAGAACAGCACATCTCCTGCCACACAGATGTGCGTATCCCATGCACTGTGGACAGCTTGTACTAAGTGCTCGTGTTCTCTCATGTGTTAAGATGCTACCCAAGAAAACACTTGATACATACTACTGCACAAGGAAACGTGTGCCCTCACGTAGGATACCAAGTGTCACATAGTAAGTTTGGCAGGTGTCATACATTCTATCTATTTGTCTGGTTGCTAAGTTGCCAAATGTAAATAATTTGAAAATATCTGCAAGTGCTTTCCATCCTGGCATGTCTGTGATCCAGACCAATCCAGTTCATCCACTTCACATCACAGAAAACAAAACAAGGATATTTATACAGCTGTAACTTGTTGCAAGACAAACTATAGTTAGATGAAAAGACACTGGGGAAAGAAAACATTTGTAAAAATGACATGCAAGGGTGGAACTGTTTGTCATTGTAACTAGAGCTTGCAAGGCTTGTTTAAATTCTGTCCCCTACTCCACTATTATTTATGGTTCAAGCATTGACTTCTATTAAAAACACATGATCTGCTAGACGAAATTATACTATTTGTCCATCTCATTCAAAAGAGAGGAAGGCTTCTAATGACCACTGCAATGCTGAAAATCTGACAACCCCCAAATCTTTGTATCTTGCTTCATTTCAGTCAAGGAGCAGTTTTTGCGCTTCCAAACCTAGCATTTGCCATCCTACAGAATAACCCCACAACTGTGTCCAACTGACTGTTAGACACATACTCTTTCTGCTTACGTATTTCACTTTCATGCTTTAATCCTAAAGTACACAAATGTCTATACTCTAAGGAAAATATTCACAGTCTTAAAAAACAAACAATAGGTTTTGGGCTGAAAAACTTCTGTCTGGCAAGTGACATGAGGCAGTGTTAGTGCTTATTTCCTTCCTGTAGACCAGGCCTTATAAGAGTCCACAAATCCCAGTATTTGGGGTTCTATGGTAACAAAACTAGTCTAGTCTTGTTCTAATCTAATCCCTGTTACCAAGACCAGTCCACCAGGATGTTAGTCTCATCTGAAGCAGTCTGCTGTTCACAATTGTATAATGCACTGGTTAACCAGTTTGCCATCTGTGCAGATTTACTTTATTACTTCCTATGATACAGCTCACAGGAATCCAAAGTTAAAAAATGCCCTTTGGTCTGCATTTGAGGTTGGCACTCTACTCAAACAGTCCTGGTCACCCCTCAGGTTTCTTGTGGTGTCCTTTGAATTCCAGCCAGCCAACACAGTCAGATACATGTGAGTTTTGGAGAAGTCTCGTCAGGAGCATGCCTCATTTCTGTTTTAATTCAATACTGTTTAAATTTGACCTAATTTTGATCAGAGCAGTGCAGTTTGTATCAGCATAACCCAATACTGCAGCTGACACAGTCTTTTCGCCACACCCATGCCGCAAGCATCCATGCCAATGCACAGTAATCCACATCAGGGAACTGACCTGAGTAAAACCTTTCTTCCCCACTTCCAAAAAGGCTGGATTAGACCTGAATCAGCCAGTTCCCCAATCTAGTTCACAAGTGCAGTGCAATATAGGAACAAAGAGCTGCAGACAGAAACACTTTTCCAGGACGAGCTAAACACTTTTCCAGGACGAGCTCACATCAACTTTAAGTTCGTGTGGAACAGTATTGTCCCTGCGGTCCCCCATGCTGTCCTGCACCAGGTTGCCTCGGTAGCTACTTAGAGCACTATGCTCAGCCACAGTGCAGCTTGGTTTCACGAAACACTAGCTCAAAGTCTGGACTGCAGAGGCTCTACTATTTTAGATTTTCTGAACTCTCTATAAGTTGCAGGTCCTGTTGTCTGGGTACAAGCACTTGGAGCTGATGTAGGAGCAAAAAGATTATAGGCTACAACCACTGCCAGCCTAAAGGCTGGCTCCAACTCCTTCCCACTGTTGGCTTCCAAGCCAGTGATCACCCCAGAATGGGGTCTACACAGCAGCATGTGGCCGTTTTTGTAATGCTGTTGTATATGTTCACCCTGACCCACACAGAAGGAGAATGAAAGCAACAACCTGGATCTGAAGAAACTGAGGCCTGACAGGGAGAGATGAAGAAGAGGAAGCAAGATTATTTTTCCTGGTGATTCTTCCCTTACCCATCAGTTCAAGATAAATAAACCCTCACAGCAGAACAGGTTACTTCAGGAACAGAGGAAAATTTTGATCTGGAAGCTTCACATTTGAACAGTAACTTGTGGGAAGGTGTGAATCTCTGCTACTTTTGGAGGTATTTTAAGCCCTTGTGACACTGCATCATTTCTCTCTTCTGCTTGAATTTCTGTGTGTTGCATCTTACAGCACAGGCTCCAGAGAGCGAGCAACCATAGCTGCAGAGGAAGTGGTTGTTCCTTTGCACTGGCAGCCACATGAAAGCTTTAGGATTAACAGTTTCCTCCCACTCTCTCAACACCTTCCCATCTTGGGCTTGACAGTTGCATGCAGAGAAGTTCAGGTGTGTGTGTGGGTGTGCTATCTCTCCTAGATGCAAGTGTAACGGGTAAGCCAGAACAGGGGAAGAGGACAGATGGGCCATATTTAAAATCTGACCAGACACTGCTATTCCGACTTACTGTTCCCCTTAATTATAGCTCTGTATGCAGTGTCTCCCTTAAGCCACTGGGAAGTGCTCTGACAGCCTAGCAAGAGCTGGGAGCATGGACAAACTGAAATAAGCAGCCCAGTTCTACACGTTCTGCTCACTGCAGAGTGTTCCACCCTTTAAAACCTCACAGCTACTTCCCTATGATTTTCAGGGGCTGTTCTCATGAAATCAATGGTCTCTGTCAGAGCAGCCAGGTGAACGTGGTCGTGATGGGACTAACTATAAATGCAGCTTGCTTACTGCTAATGCTGGATAAGGTTTATGATGATATTCTATTACAACAAACAAACCAACCAAGCAGAAAAGCTGAGAGCCCTTAATAGAAGGCAAGAGCAGACCCTGAAATGGTTTGAGGGTCAGCTCATCTCTGCTGAAGCAAGTTCCAGCATGGGATTATTTTCCTAAGCTTGCTGAGCGGTTTGAAATCTCTTTCTAGGCAAGTTACAGGGATAGATGCAGCCCCAGCATGAACAGGGGATGTGCATCATCTTATTCCCCATGCATGAGGACATGCAATAAGGTTTTGCCATGCATGGATCATGTGTAAATGGGCCTAGATCCAGATAAGGGAAGGCCAGTTATCCCTTCTCTGAGGGATCCTACATAGCATCAAGGAAGAAAAATTGTGCCGTACTGAGAACAGGAGACCTAGATTATAGATTTCTGGGATTCCCCCTTTATTTTTGGTAGCAAACAGTGACCCTGTTAGAAGATCTGACCCAGGGATCATCTTCCTCCAGAGCTCTCCACCACAGCTCGGATTGCTTCGGAAGGAAAAAATGAGGAAGGCTCTGGAAGCATTGACGAGGCTGATCACGACAGCAGCTGAAACTTCTCCAAAGGATCAGAAAGGGGGAAAAGGAGAACAGGGAAAGTGGGGACTCGGGAGTCCCTGGGCTCTAACTACGTGTCATCACCAACACAGCCAAGTGGCTGAATGGCCGTTTCTGCAGCTTTACTCTTCTGTGCATTGCTATTGCTCACTGCAACATGCTTTGTATTACTGTAGCAGGGAGACAGCCCCTTCCATAAAACTGGATAAGAAGTGAATTAAATACATTTGTGTTTAAAAAAATTACAACATAACATTTCAACAGTTGTGATTAATTGGTATTTAAAACAGAGAGAAAAATAAAGTCATGATACATTACTCACCCCTCAGTGCTTCTGCTGGGACCATATTCGCAAGGATAATATTTACACAAGGAAAATTAAACAAAAACACAACCAAAAACCAAACAACAACTGTTCTCAGGCACACAGTTACCTGGGGCCCTTGTTCAGTTCTGGCATCAAAGGGGTCTCCAACGAGTCGCTTCTTGGCATACTCCACGCTGCGCTTGACAAACTCCGGATATATCTGTTCCTCCACAAACACTCGTGAGGCAGCTGTGCAGCACTGCCCTTGATTGAAGAACACGCCTTGATGGGCACATTCCACTGCCAAGTCCACTGCAACATGGCCCAGGAGGGAAAAGTGTTACCACATGCACAGTTTCAGCCTTCCAGTGTTTCCAGACTTGTTTTTCCCTTTCTCTCTTGAAAGCGTCCTTGAAAAATGCTGACAATGGTCCACACCCATTGAAGGCACTCACAAGACCTCATACTGCCCCCAAACCAGATCTGTTACTATTTCCACCCCTTCTTCCTGCCTTTTGTCTCAAGGTCTGGTCTGCCATAGCCCCAGATACTTTCTTCCACAAGGACTCACTGAGGGCAGCAGTCAGTTTTTCTCACTGTGGGAATTCAGATGTGGATTCCTAGATACTGTGCATTGGTTCCTGAAGACTAGTTTCAGTAGTGATTGTTTAGAAAGCAGCGTGTCCTTCTGTTGTACAGCCAGCTCAGACCAGGTCCTTGCAATGCTTACTTTTAGCAGATGGCATAAATATCTCTGGCTTTCAACCTCTGCTGTGCTGTGCAGGAGAGTGGAGAGTATTTTCCTCAAGCCAAATAGGATTTTCCAACCACTTTGGTGGTCACAGGTCACACATATCTCCTAGCACTACTCACTAACGCAACAAAGTCACAACAGAACATGTGAAATGAGTCCTGCAGAGCCCCAGAATAGAAGTGAAGGCTGGATTAGATCAGGTCCTACAAAACTCTCCTGTCATAGGAACGCCTGCAGAGGGGCTGCATTTTAGAAAACTGCTTTACCCCACTGCTTGGCTCAGGCTCTGCAGTACTGCTAACCAAAAAGGGACTACAACAGCAGAAAAGCACAAATACAAGATTTATCTGCAACTGCAGCCATCCCCAGGGAAGGCAACAGTATAATGGTCTGCTCGTTTGCCATAGGAATGGTCCCTGTGCTGGGCAAGAGCTCCAGCAAAGCAGAACCGCATTCTGTTCTTGGACAGGAGTTTCCTCCAACCTCTGAGGTGGATGTAGTGGCCAACACCACCCCTGCTAGCTGCCAAAGGACAGCAGAGGCATGGAAAAGTACCACACTCATAGCATGTTACAGCAAATAAACACAGCAGCCAATACTTACAGTCTGCATCTGCACATACAATGCAGGGGTTTTTCCCTCCAAGCTCTAATGTCACCCTTTTGAGGTTGCTTTTAGAAGCAGCTTCCTTGATCAGTTTTCCAACCTGTAGCATTGAGACACAAAGAGGACACGAGCTGTTTCCCCTGAAAGTCTTAACTCAGTGTGTCAAGTGTGATGCTAACAAGGGTAGAAGAGCCTGGTGGGTGGCTGAAGCAGGGAGAAGGCAAGGATAGCACTCTTAAATGGTTTGAGTTTCCTACTGCTGTGATGTGTTGGGTCAAAACCAGCCCCAGAATTAATGTTTGGTTCAGGCAGATCTGAAAGGGCAGGCTATGTGGGAGAGCTACAGGAACTGTATCATCAAGTTATGTGCTGCCCAAAGCTGCAGAACAAGGCATTTCCAACACCATGCAAGCTACTGAGCAACACTGGCAATCAATGGGTCTCCAAGGTTCACAGGTTTTACTTTTAAAAATTGGGAATTCAACTTCTTAGAGTAGATCATCCCAAGGTAATGACAAGAACTCACTATTCCTATCTGTTACCACTCCCGTGTAGAGATTTTGACATTTAGGAGAAAACTACTTTCTGACAGCTGAGGCTGAGCTGCTCCACGTACAAGAGTAGCTGAGACATGTTCCTTCCAAGGCAATACCTGAGGATGTCAACAGACAAAATCCATCTAGCTCTGCTGTGGCACTTTCTGCCCAAGAACCTGCTCTGACCACCTGGTGGAATTTATCTGGCCACCCTCTCCTGAAGGGAAGGATTCACTCTGCTTCCAAAATTTAATCAAAGTAATGTTGAACTAAGGAGTTTCCCACACACAGAGAAAAGTTATTTCATATTAAATGTTTTCCACAAATTTTGACTGTGCTATTTCTTTTTTATACTGGTAACACCAAACCAGCAATTTCTCTTCCCGTTTTAAAAAACAGAATTCCTCATAAGAAGAGCATTAATCAAGCATCAGGATCATTTAGTAATCTAATTGTGTTAGTATGAGTTAAAACTATTTAGGAGCTTCAATTGTTAAGGCAGGTTATTTTTGTTTAGTGTGACCTTATACCTGAATATCCTCATTTTGTAACTGTTTGGTTTGTATATTACCTTTGCACATGGCAATTTTAACTTGGTTTCTGCCTAAAAATACTGTTGCCCTGGAGTGGAGCTGTGAGCAAGGAAAGCACGTGGCAGCTGGCTGGCAGTTTTAGGTCTGCATTTCTCACGGCTTGCCTTTGTAACTCGAACCTAGCAGTGCAGATCTTGTCTAGTCACTCAGCAGCCTAGGCCTCGAGACAGCAGAAATAAGCGATGCATCATGCTGCAGATACACATAACTTCGCAAGAGGCATTACCACAAGCTAGCTGGCCAAAGAGAAGTAAGTTAACAAACTAAGGGAAAGGAAGAAATCTAGACGGGAAAACTCTTATGGAGTTTAAGATGAGTATTTCCAAGCTGGCACTGAGCCCAAGATGGGGCTTAAAAACTAAGTCAAATTGTATTTTGAATTAGCTTCACTTCCTGGCTCAGAAACAGTAGCATTATGCTGCAAATACTGCAGAGATGAAGCTGAACTCACAGATGGGTGGAGGGGGAAGAAAGCACTTCTAAATTACACATGTATTAGCAAAGAATCTGTCTCCCTCGGTGTTTCCTGCAGACCCATGGATTAGGAAGACAAGCACAGCGCCTATAGGAGTTTTTTGCCTACGGGCTCCAGCAGCTGAGATTTTCCTTCTGCCCCTAATCCACTGGATACTCCTTTTTCATTAAAGGCCCAAACAGGCCCATGTGGGCTGGATGAGTCCATAAGCTTTATTATTCTCACACGGCCAGCATCTAATCTGGGCTAAAAGTTTCTGATCTAGGATTTGGAGAGAAGCATGTATCTGGGTAAACTCCTAGATTAGACCAACTATCAAGAGAGTAAAAGCTCATTGTGAACTTCTACTTTATTGCGTTTGTGTTTGTTCCCATGATCCCTGTACAGAAACAGAGGCTTAACACACCGTCTCCTATGGGATAAGCGAAGCAGTTAGCATGTACACAAAACCACTAGATGGTACTGTTGTTAAATGCAGGAGCTTTTGAGGGTTCAGTGTTACCTTTACCGACCAAGAATACCATTCAAGGTAATTTGTCATCATTACGCAATTAGATTACACTCTGCATTGTGAAGATAGACATAAGAATGGATGAATTCAGCAAATGCTCAGCAAGAAGAACATTACTTCAAGAAATAAAAGAGAAGAGCCTATATTTGCCTCAACTGGCCCGTTGGTGTCAACATTCTTTGGACGCTGCCCCTCTTCAATGGGTGCATATATATTGCAAGAAAAATCTAGAGCAGTGAGTGGAAAAACATTCACGTTTCTAAGCAAGCTGTTGTCTGAGGATTTGCAGCAGTGGTTACTGGAGACAAATTTGTTTGCATGCCACAGCTGTGCTCAATTCCATGGACTCGGCCAAGTTATGCTCTCCTTTCCCCCATGTAGGTACAGAAGAGAACAGCTGTAGGTGTCTGATAGTAGAAGTCTCACTTCCACTCCTAAGCAAGGCAGTGGTAGCTATTTACAGGAAAAAAATAAATAGAAGGTGCCTTACTGTGCAGGTCTCAAAAGAAGCTCAAATGTTAATCCTATCCACGTCAGCAGACGAAGCCTCAGGCACGGGACTTAAGTCCTAGTTCCTCAGAGGTAACTAAAGCTGAGGAAGAATTGTACAGGGCTCTGACTGACATGTTTCCCAGTTGCACATGCTTGCAGGGCAGGACTGGCAGGCAAACTTGCCCAGAAACTCCATCAGGTCAATGACATGATGATAAGTCATTGCCAGCCTCCCCTGTAGACTGTCTTACGTGTCAGAGCATCCATTACTTACAGTTTTTATAGAAATGTGGCAGTTTGGCAAAAAACAGCTTACAGAGGTGTGGCATTATCATGAGCACAAGGACCTGAACTAGACAAATCCCAAACATTTCTGAGAAATCCTGTCACATGAAATGTGATGGAAAATGATGTTGGCTATACAAAAATCACCAACATGTCATTCATCTTACATGGATGGCAGTTTTAGAAGAAAATGCAAAGAGGAAGAGCAGGTGTCTTATGAGAAATCCATCACCTACCTTTGTTGATCCAGTAAAAGCAATTTTATCGATGCTGTGATGGGTAGAAATAGCAGCTCCAGCTGTGGGGCCGTAGCCTGGCACAATGTTCACCACACCTGGAGGGAAACCCACCTAAAACAGAGGTTAAATACAGCTCTGTAAAGCGAGATTTTGAGCGCTCTGGAGCTGATCTGCAGTCCTGAGAACTGCAGTTCAGTTCTCAGGAAGCGTGGATTAGTTGCACTATATTCCTTTCAATTAAAAATTGTAAATTGCAGATAAGGCGCCCATACCAGCTACATCACTGTTTTCCAGACTTTCCAGTAACATGGCTGTGTGCTACCAGCTGGAGTAGACGTGGGTGAAAGTAACAGCCATGCTTAGGAAATGCCAAGTTTCAGTAAGAATTCTTGGATGAGTCCCAGTTTCAAGTCAAAAGAGAGTGAGTCTTTTGGCCAAACTTGGCCCCCAGCTACTGCTGTGCAGCTGAAGCCAAGGGGTAACTGAATGAAAGTTTGTTTTGAACAAAGGTTGACATTTGTGGCTCTTCAAGGGCCAGAGGGATTAAGAAGTCAGTAAAACCTCACTAGATGATGGGTCTAATAAAACAGGAATACAAGAGCAGATGGTAACAGACTTATGCCAGTTTCCACCACATTTACAACCTAGATTTGTCAACTAGTAATTTTGCCAAAAGAGACAAATGACAAAACTTTAGGTGAAATTCTAGTGTGAGGAGAAGCGCAGGACTTACTGGTCTGTTTTTACTTCCTGAAACAAAAGTTTCAAGGATTATGCTCTTCTAGGCTAGCCTTCCCCTGCTACTGATTGCACAAGGTTGTTTTCCCTGCATTTTGTAACAATGGAATTGCAGGATATTAAGCATTCACTTCATTTCTTGTGGCTTTTTAATATAAAATCTCAATAAATCTAGTTACTCCTTCCTAATACAGAAAAAAACTGGAAGTAATTGCCCATGTAACACCTTGCAAAAGATTACCTTCATAAGTTTTTTTTCCTTCCGCTCTCCCCATAAATCAGAAGGGCAGTCTGAATTCTTCAGTGGATGTGACAATGATAAAAGTGAGTTTAATAGAGTTTGCATCTTGGCTAAAAAGTTTTCAAGAAAATACTGCAAGTCAAACTGTGCAAGTAATGGTGTTTGGAGTCAGTAGCAAAGCCACAAGGAAGCAAAAAATTGGTTCGGGTCCCCCTGAGCCAAGAAGTTTTTTCTGTTTTTCAGCAAAAATGAAAGCCAAAATATTTTGGTTGGCCCAAAATTATTTCATTGAACTTAACACATAGCTTTGCTTGTGTGTTAACATCTTCTGCATCCTCTTAAAGATGAAAAAAAAAGTCTAACTTATTCTTCTGAAAAACTGCAAAGAATTTAGTTAGTTTTGGGTGGAGAAAGGAACATCTTCAAATAAAATTATTCTGCTCTAATTACATTTCTGCCTTGAAGGGCAACTGTGAGAAACAGGCAGCTTAGAATTTCAGCTAAAAAATTAATTTAATCAGAATTGAATGGCTTTTGGAGGGAATGCTACGCCTGTGTTTGTAGAGCTGTATGTCAGAGTGAAAAAGCTGTGGTGTGGCAAGGCTAACTAGAAGTCTGCAGAAACTGCACCCTATGCCCACTCATCTTGTGTAACCTTATTAAGTCAATTAATATCAGGAGATACTTAACTGGTAGTATTTTTGCACTGCCTTTCCTGACAGAGGAGCCCTAAGTGTCAATTATTAAGGTATCCTTCTATTTTCTCCCAGGCTAAGCCAAGAACAGACAAAAGCATCATTATCATTAGACTGAGCCTAACAGACTTTTCCAGCTGAGAGGCAAAAGCGTATCTACAATCCTTCCAGTTTTCCTCACAATTAGTCACATACGTAGATCTAGGAGGCTGATGTACTGACCAGCCCTAGAAGGTACTGTGCACCTCCCACCACCACTATATGATTAATAGATCTGAGGGCACCTAACAAGCCCTAAACCAACATTTTGAAATTCCAACCTATGATCTCCCCTTTATGTTAGTATCAAGTTGGCTTTAAAGGCCAGACGTAGCTAAATTGTTCTATGAACCACAGAAATTATGAAGAATTGTTTCCCATGGCACTCTGTCTTGGTTGAATTATCCCACTTAAAAACGGTACAAACTCAACACTGCTGTCTAATCACACTCTTTTTTGACCCGTTGTCTAATAAAACTGACCCGTAGCCTTTCTTTCATTTGGGAAAGGGGAAAACAAGGCAGGAGAATAAAAGCACCATTTTTTTCTCTCTGCAATTTCCTGAGAAAGAAGAAAAACCCACAGGTTTTGTGATCTTTGCTACCTCCCAGATAGCCACTGCCAAGTTATGAAGGCCTTTTTGAGAAAAGACCAAAGACAGAGGTTGTTCTCACTTTCCTCTGTGAGGCTTTAACATCTTTAAAACCTAAAAATCTACACGGCCAATTCAAAATACAGTCTTGCTTATGACCTGAAAAGAACAGCACCTTGATGGGATGTTCAGATTTCCTTACCTCCTTGATCAGCGAGCCAATGTACAGCGATGTGAGAGGAGTTTGTTCAGCTGGCTTAATAACCAAAGTGTTTCCACAGCACAGCGCTGGTGCCATCTTCCAAACTAGCATTAGCAACGGGAAGTTCCACTGCAAGAACACAAGGCTGGTCAGATCAACCCAGCACAGTCACCTACTCCCACACAGCATATTCCCCACCTTCACACAGCTCAGGGAGAAAGAAGCAACTGGGAGGACAGCCACAAAGAGAAGTGGCTGCTTACAATACCGCGTTTGCTTGGACTACAGAGTATAACTTCCTTGATTTCCCCCTGAGATCCCAAATATTGCTGGCAGTCCTCAAGCTAATCCTGTAAGTTGGACAAACCTCTGCATGATGTGACCTCACTCTTTACAGGAGTTTGATCACACTCTGTATAGGATTTTGGCTGTTCGCAGAAATTGTGTCAAAGGCAGTGCTCTGATACATCAGTTTTGTATAACATCCTTATGTGAGAGAATTACAGGGTGCAGCTGCTCATTGAAAAAAACCTCATTTTTCTGTGTTAGGTATTGGCTCGGTAGTTAGGAGTTACACAACACCATTCAATTCCAGGTTTACAACTAGGAAACTGCAAGGGGTTGTTCAGTCATGGAAATCCAGGGGAGGTCTTATACTCCCTTCAAATTGTAAATTGCTCCTTTCCAATTAGTTTTCTTATTTGGAATTAGGAACCAGTCCACATCAGTTTCCTCTGAGCTAATCTCTTTCATGGTCATGTGTATTTGTAGATCTTGGAGCTTAGGCAAAAAGTGGAAAATCTAGCTCACACTGAATCTCAGAAAGGTCATTTGGCAGCAGAAAGGATTTCTTCATTAAAAATAATTAATGCTGCTTTAGGGATGATGGAAGCAGGCCAACAGTAAGGGGACTTCTTGTCAAGACTCAAGCCAAGGGCCTTCAGCTATCGACAAAGAAGCCAAATATGTTAGGAATCCACAAATTCACACTTACAAATAAATTAGCGGCGTAGCTTTTAGGAGATGAATTCTGCTCTAACCCAGCAGCCCTGAGACAAAGCAGAATTTAGTCTAATGTGCTATTCTTCAACTTGCCTCTTCCTCTTTCCCAGACCTGTTTCGTTTCCGTGATCTTCTCCAATGGCCTCGTCCCACGATTTGCCCATTTGTCTTTTTCTCCTAAGCCTTCTTGAAGGCCTGACCTTGCAGCTTGAGCCATTCACACCCACACTACTTTTCTACACTTTCAGAGCATGACATAACTTCATTAGGAGCTTTCCGCTGCAGTATGGCTGGTGAAAGTAACAGTAAAGGACTCCAGGGCTGCCTCATGATAACACCTTGGGATAAAGCTCAGTCATATGCTGCGCTTTCTAACAACTTCCCTTGTTAAGAACATTGGTTTAAATACAGTCAAGCCACAGGAAAAAGGGAGGATTGTTAATTGGTCTTGGAAGACATATGCAGAATAGTGACAGAATCTCTTTAAATCAAGTAGGAATATACAAACCCACAGACTGTTGATGTTAAGAGATCAAACTGGAAAAGAAATTGGAGAGGATTTGTTCTAAGTGAACTGAAGAGAGGTGTGGTTTTGTTGACCCCAGTCATCCTTTTTACAAATACACTGTTGAACTTGAGTCAAATTTGGTTCTGTACTTTCAATTGTATGTATAGCTGATGTAGGGTCAACCTGAAATATTAGAAGTCCCACTATTTCCCTTTACAGTGGCCCTCCAAAGCATCCTACGTGTAGGCTTTTAAAGGGACAGTTTCCAAAAGCATTGCTGAGTGCCAAAGCTGGCTGAAGTGTGACAAGGAGATACCTTTTAACCAGTGATCAATGTGAGGAACCTGATGTTTTGATCTTGAGTCACAAATTCTAGTTGCTCACAAGGAGTCACATTGCTTGTTCAACCAAAAAAAAAGCTGTGCAGAAGTCATCAAGCCAAACATCTGGTTACTAGTACTGACCATCTCCCACTTTGCCTCACCCTGACATTGCTAAATAGACCGTACCTTCTTATCACCGGGGGTTTAAGCTCAGTCCTGCTGAAGGAAAAAGCAAAATTTCCCCAGGTATCTTCGGGAACTGGGCCAGAACTGGTATTCCCAGGGTCCAGCAAATTCAATACCCCATATGCATTTCTTTCAGTCTCTCATATAACCTTATCCCAGAGGTAAAAATCTTCCATGGATTCTTATTGATCCAAGTATCCAAACAGAGAATCTTGGTATACCACCATTTGCCTCATGGCCTGTAGGATACCACGTTCAAAGCATTTTACAACCAAACAGGAAAAAACTATGTCTCCCATGTAGCTCTAAAGTCTTCCTGGCTGTCTGTTTAAACAGAGCAAGCAACACACACTAAAACTGGAGGTATTCCAAGAACTAGCCACACTGTCCCCTCAGCAGCGAATGAGACCTCAGGGAAAAGAAAACTCTATTCAGTGAGATTTAATGACAGAAAGCTCAGAGAACAGCCAGGGGTTATTAATAAAGAATATGATTTAAAACTCAAAAACTATGCATCAGCACTAGGCTGCAAAAAGCTAGCACATGTAATGACAAGACGGTTGTCCCAACAGTGCAAGAGTCAGAGAGCTCTGTCTGGTCTCTGGTGGCTGGTGTCAGCCTTAGAGAGGAACAGAGCATCTGATTAGGAGACCCACCCTTCCATTGCAGAGGACTTTGTGTTGCCAACAGCAATTGGCATGGGGGTAAAACAAGAAACTACATCAGGCAACGGAGATGGGAGTTCCCTACACAACAGCTGTACTTAACTAGGAAGCAAATGGCTGCAGTGTAAGATGGGGAGTGCACATGTACTTCTTCCAGTTCTAAGGGACATGCAGGGCATTATCACTGCTACTCACTGGAGTTATAGCTCCACAGACACCCATCGGTTCATGCCTGGTGAAACAGACAAAATTTTCATCTGCAAGACAAAAGAATAAAGGAAGAAAAAAACAGTCAAAATCCTTGCTTCTACAGAGTGTAAAACAACTGCACACTAGCAGGTTGGGCACAGAACTGAAACCATGTTAGACAAAGAACCCTATATTTGTTCATCTTAACTCATGCCTTTGGAACACGCCAGGTTGATGAAGGTCTGTTTGAGAATAGGTCTTGTGTTAGCTCAAAAGCCAAACACTGCTTAGGTTCACAGTGGAGCCTTTTAAAACCGGGGGTTCAATTCCTTCTGCAATCTCCCTGTGTTGAGGCTAAGGTGGAGGATAACTCCATACTACACTGAAGAGCAAGCACAAATTTCATTCAGATTGTGTCTCACTGAAAGAAGAAAAGCACTTGTTTCCCTGAGGGAGAGATTTTTTAAACCCATTTTGTACAGGAATCACATGCAGTGTAACAGGAATTGTACTTCTGGTAAGAAATCACAAAAAGATGAAACTCTGGGAATAAAGTAATACCATTCATCTTAAAATGCTGCTATTACTCTTTCAAAGAGAAAGCAAGAAGGATATTTTCCTTACGAATTCATTCTTGCCAAAAACCTAGTTTCATTGAGAAGATCTGACAGAAAGCATGAACATTTCTAATTACAGTTTTTGGAAGTGATCTCAAATGAGGACCAACGAGCAGTGTCCAGGCAAACACAGCTTCATGTTACTCTGAATGAGGGTGACAAATTTCGGTTTATATGACCGACATTGCTCCCTTTGCTGACTGCACAGGCTGGACTAGTTCAGCCCTTCAGAGCCCTTCCTCTGGTGACTAATTTCTGTCCGCAGTGCTTGTCCTTCATACAGCCGCAGTGATCACCCCCATGCAAGAACAAAACAGGCTGATTTTGACAAGACACCATATTGCTCATCATGCCACATGGACACCCGTTGTCTTAACTCGTTGTCCTCAAAACCATATTTGAACTTACATAGCTGAGCCAAAGTGTTTGCTCTGTCCCTGCCACAACAGTGCAGTGTGACTGCTCAAGCTCTGCAGCCTAGGAAACACTTTGAAAAACCTCTTTCAAGTGTCAGAAAACTTGCCAGGGTCCCTCCAAGAGCTCAGTGCTTTGGCTCCTGAGAGGAGTCAACCTGTCAGACCTCCTCTTTAATAAAAGTTAAGAAAACACATGACGTGATTTCTCCAAACATCAGTGAGCCAGCACTGTCAGGGATGCAGGAACATCAGTGAGGTGGAAGGCACTGGCACATTCCACATCAACCCTCTGCCACAAACCTGCGGCATCTAGGACAGCACAGGCCCTGCTGCATCCATACAATTCTCCCTAGAAACCTCTGTCCTTCCACTCTCTGGCATCTTCATTCATTTCAGTGATACCTAATGAACTCACTCCCCTATAATGTGTGTTTTTTTCTCTTTAAGAATTAGTCTGAATTTAAATCAAAAAGGCTTCTCTGCTAAAAAAGCAACAAAAGAGCCCATCCATTATTTTCCAGAGATCTATCCAGGTATTCACATTGTTCTGCCATTAGTTTAGAACCTGAAACACATCTACTTGAAATCCTTTCTATCCTGAGATAGAAAGGAAACACAAGGCTATTTTTGCAGGTTTCCAGAAGCCTGCCTTTCCATGCGCCTCCCTCCCAGCAGGCCTCCCTTCCACTCTCTCAAGCCTCATCCCATGCCAGCTCTGAAACTGGGTCTGAAGGAACTTACCCACTGGGATAGTTCTGCCCTGAATTTTATCAGCCCATCCAGCGTAATATCGGAGTGTTTTTATACAGCCTTCCAGGTCAATGAAATAAGCCTGCAGAAAAGGTTTTCCTGTGTCCATTGTTTCCAGAGTCTGAAAAAAACAAATTGCAGGCACTGTCAGACAAGTAAATGGTTTGTTTCTTAAAAAAAGCTTTTAGAGAAATTCTTTCTCCATTTTATTTCGCCTTGTGCTGCAGACATGGGGTTTCCTTCCCCTCCCTTATATTTAAGGAATGAGCTTGTTAATACAAATAAGGTAGAAGGGAGACTAGACCCTACAAGCCTGATGCGTATAGAAGTTGCTTTATTCAGTGATTGCAATGAAAGCGCACCTTCTGAAAGCCCTAAGAAGGTGGCTGTGGGTGGAATACGGGGCTGTGGTCTGGGGCACTGATCAGAAATAATGCAAGTGTCATGACTTCACCGTAACTGACCCTTGATGCAGATGTTCTGGATTCCAGATGGTACCACTGAAATCAGTCAGAGCCACTTTCCTTTTCTTTGGAAATCTACTTCGTAGCCCTAAAGCCAACCTCTGAAAAGCCTCTTTTGTCCACAGGATGATAGAAAACACATTTTTTACAGAGTTCTGGTAAAGTAACCTTTGGGCTCAGATCTGCACTGAGACTAAGACAAGGAAGAAGTTGCACTGATGCTGAGCAGCTCTAAATGAAGTCCAGTCTCAGCCTGCGTCCTTCTCGCTGTTCTGGACATTAGCTCAGTGAATGCTTTGTTCTGTACTCAGGTCATTAAGCGCGATATTGGTGCAAATGGCCAGCAGATCCATAAAGGAAGTACTATCCCTTGGTAGATTGAAACATCTTTGTTTACATATGAAGTCATACCCTGTCATCTTCCACAGACATTAGGGTCCAAATAGCACTCGAACAGACATTCCCCTTGGAATGACTAGGATTGTTATCCGCTCTGAATGTCTGCTAGAACAACTGATTTTTATAAGTCATTACTTAGCATGCAGCCAAGGCAGCTACGGCTGGCTTTCTGCAGTGAAACTAACAATGCCAAACAAGCCCTCCCAGATCAGAAGGACAACAGAAAGCTTGAAATGAGCATCCTGGTTTATGGAAAAAGGAGAGTCCTCTGAAGTCACATCAAAAAGTGAGCAGAAAATTAACAGGGTGTATTCACACACACATATATATATTTTTTTCTTCCCTTTTATTTGCTGTATAGAACTGCCTTCAGACCTGGATTTTTTTGTTTTGTCCTGCCGAAACTGGAGGCTGTTACGTGGTTAAGAGATACTGTGTTGGAGAAAGGGACCCAGCTCAAAATAGTCATGCAAATACAGGCTTCTAAGCACATCCCGTGTATTCTAAGTCCTCCTGACCTCAGTGGGACATCAGCTCAGGAACTTAAACATATCTAACAGCATCGAATGTCATAAACACATTCCCCTGAAGATAAGCAGAGCCAAAGTGCAAAAGTGCAGCATCAAACTGGTGAGCTCTCAGGTCCAAGATCTTAGATATGGACTGACAGCAGCTCTAAGTTGAGAGATGCTAGGATCTGTGGGCACGATTTGGAAAGTTGTCCAAGGCCCATAGAGCCTAAAGGCTTCTGCCAACTGCAGCACATTTTATCTTGGGTCCTACCCTGCCTTGTTCTGCACCAGGTCTCCTTCAGGACAGGATGGGGAATCGTTAGCAATAGTTCTTCAGTGCAGAAGTCCAAGTTAACACAGCTTCACGGCTATAAAGAGATTTTTCCTGAGCCAGTACATTCAGTAGGGAAAGAAACAGTTCCCACTTACACACATTTTAAACTTTGGATGACATCCAGCAAGAGAAAGATTCTCTTTCCAGCCCCACATTTTAGGGGAAGCAATTTGCAAAGAAGTTAAACCAGAGTTGCATTTTTGTAATAAAAAAGGACCAAGTCAGTTGTTGTTGTTTGGGGTTTTTTGTTTTTGTTTGGTTTATGTTGTTTATTTGTCAGTTGTTGAGGGAGGTGAGGGGTGGTTTTTTTGTTTGTTTGGGTTTTTTTATGTTGTTTTAGTGGAGGGGCATTGTTTTTGTTTTGTTTTTTAAGTTTAGAACTGGGAGACAGCTATGAACATTGATGACTTAAACTAAGAAAGAATATGTTTATTTCTTTGAAAATCTAAGTATTAATATCTGTAATCACTTCAGTAACTAACTAAAGTTTTGGAGAAGTCATCAACTATATAGAAGAACTAACAGCCTTCTTCTAAGACCTCTAAAATTATCCTGTAGAACGAGGAAGATAAGTCATGACACCTGCATGGACTCTTCCGCCCTTCATGAAGGGAGAGAAAAGAAAAACATTAGGTAGATACGGATGCAGCAAAATCAGACGGCTGGAGCTGAGTTATCAGCCAACTGTTGCTGGTTTATCACCACTCATAGTACTTACTGCCAGGATGACTCTGTCTCGCTCAAGAAGATCAGCCAGCTTGTGCAGGAGTCGTCCTCTGCTTAGGGCATCCATCTGTCTCCACGGAGACCCCCTCTGGAATGCTGCCTTTGCTGCTTCTACTGCATTATCCACATCAGGCTAGAGCAGCCACATACACAAGAAAACCTTAGGTTACAAGGAAGAAGGTGGACAATGGCACAGAAACCCCATCAGGCTACTTCCTAGATGATGCTGTGGTGGCTAAAACCAAGTTGTCTGTCAAAATCACTTTCATTTTACTCCTGGATTTGGACCCAAGCCTGCAGTAGGTTTTGGGTTTGGCCTGGGCTTATAAACAACCTTGGGGTCAGAGTACAAATAGGGTAATTTTATGCAACTAGTTTGTTTATACAATAATCCAGAATCCTTTTTCTGCTGATACAGGATGTAAGTGACACTAGGGGAGGATGGGGAAACAAGATCCCAATTCTGTTCCCATTACAGCTTCCCTAAGCGTGACAGGCCATTGGCCGACATGAATCATCCTCCTCTGAACAAGTGTGGGAAGGAAAGTCTCCCATGAGAGAGATCGCAGTTTTATCCAGGGGAATAATCACAGCTCGGATCCCACCATTCAGTCCCACTGGAACCCGTGCCAGTAACAATTAACACACTAAAAAAGCTCCCTTAGATCCTAGATCACACTTCCAGAGTAATTCTACAAGATGGGAAGGGTTTTGTTGTTCATGCTATGACAAAGGCATTTCACCTACACAGACTTAGTGCCACTCTCCCTTCATCTTCCAACTGCCTTACCATGGTCTGGACCAAATCCAACCCTCTTTACCCAAGTTATCACTCATGCGGGCAGCAAATTCCCCCCTCTCCCCACACCACCACTCCCAGAGAAGCTTCACGCATTTGCTCTGGCCACAGTATACCCTGAACTCCTCCCTTCTTCCCGCATATATTGATTAAAAAAAGTGAAGCTAAGGGCAACCTCCCGACCCAGTGAAGTCAATGGGAACACTGCCATCAACATCCACGAGGCCAAGGCTGTACCCCAAGCATACATAAAGCATGCTTCGCCCTGGCTTTGGACAGAATACTGTTCTACGTAATGTCTGGCACAGGCTCGTGCCTCACTTCAGCTGATGGAGAACTTGCACCCCACCACAATATGTGGCTCAAGGGGGTGGGAAAGGAGGGAGGGTTTCAGGCCTTGATCGTTCCTCATAGCACTTCACCAGTTGCTCTCATTTATGTCTTATCTCAAGTCTTGTCTGGATACAATTATGAAGTAAGCCTCTGCACTGATCCAACAAGGTCTGGCGATTCTCCCCTCATGGGGAAAATGTGTGGTGCTCAACCAAGAAAAATGTTACGGGGAGGCATATTGCCTTCTTACAGCGAAAGTTCATTGAGAAAATGAGCCATCACCCACTGAAATGGCACCTTACACTAAATTTGGCTCCTTTTCTTTACAAGAAGGTTACACAGCTTTAAAACAGTCTGACCTATACTGTCAGGAAAAGAACCCCACCCTTTTGGAAGGAAATGGGGAAACTATTGGAGGAAACTTGTGCTGTTACAAGGTGTTATGAATGGCTCTGGTCAAGCAAGGGTGCTGGCGAGGCAGAGGTAGCAAGCACCTGCCTGCGCACAGTGGCTATGTCCTGCCTGGGACCCATCACCCACTGGCAGATTGGGCCTTCAGAATGGTTCACTTCACTTGAGTTGATCTGTATTCAAACTGGCACATCACAAAAGCCAGAAGGCACCACCGGCCACTGCATGTTTATGTAC
This sequence comes from Dromas ardeola, assembly GCA_013398915.1. Lineage (NCBI taxonomy): Eukaryota > Metazoa > Chordata > Aves > Charadriiformes > Dromadidae > Dromas > Dromas ardeola. Next base: position 476,968 of record VYZM01016294.1, on the reverse strand, counting down.
TCCCCATCCTGCCTGCTGGAATGAAGACTCAAGCTGAAAGAAGGCAATATTTTATGTGACAAAGCAGACAAAGAAACACAAGAAACTTGTCAGGTTTAAACAAGTCTTCCCTTAGCAGCAATTAATTAGCTTCTGTGACTAGGCTGGGAGCACTGACGTGCAGAGCATTGGGTCTGCAGTGGCACAGGCCATAACGCAGCATGCCCTTGGTTCTAAGGGGCTTCCCACCACCCTGGCACTCACAGGAACGAGACGGTTGTGTGAGAAGAGGCTTTCAGTGCATGCCCAGATCTTCCCCATCCTCTAAACATGGGAACACTTGAGCCTTGCTGCAGCTCCTGAAAATACTAGTTATCTTCATTCTTGTCATTTTCTCAGATACGCTGAGTGAGCATAGCATCTTGGAGACTACAGTCACTACCACACAAGTAAAAAGGTTTTCCCTAAACACCCTCAGGGGTAGCACCACCAATGAGATCTTGTGAGCCTGCACAACCTCAATAGGCCTGAGAGAACAGCAAATACAAGGAAATTCTTCAGGAAAGCTGAAATGCCATTCTTAATCCATCCTGTTATGACTAGGCATTAGGGGAGTCTGAATGGCATGTTCATTGCAGGCATGTTGCAATAGGTAGGCACAATGCGTGACAGAAAGACTCGTAACTGTCAAGGTGCCAGGGACACACTGTGGTATACAAAACCACAAAGAGGAGGAGGTCTGTGCATCCTGGTGCACAGTTCTGATCTCTACAGATTTACTGAGTATTACATAAAGAGCTCCTCTAAGAGAATATTAAGATTGCAAAGTCAAGCATTGCAGCATTGGGAAATGCCTGCAAACCTTCATACCCACCCTTGATGTTTGCATTATGATACAACCCCCAGTTACACAACCACATACCATTTTCCCCTGAACAAACTCACACTGTTCTTTGTTCTTAGCTACCTCCTCCACCTTCCTCCTCTACCTCAAGTCCTGCTCATCACTGCTCCTTTTCTGTCCTGCTCCTTTTTCCTCTCTCCTGCCTCAGCAGCAGAGCACAGCAAGACCATCACTCCACTGGCTCTGTGAGTAGGGAAAATACCTGCAAATAAACCTTGCTCTGCTTCAGGCTCAGTGTGCCCAACATTGTTTCAGTTTGCCCAGTAAGGATATGCCAGCACATCCAGTAGAGGCCGTCTTTCTTCAATTCAAGTACTAACTTCTTTGAAAAGCCTCCGCTGTGCGCATCTTTGGAAAGGCATTTTTGTGACATAGGGCATGAGCATGCCACAGTTTCTCAGTTAGAAGAGGCTCCCTGACCTGCTCCCCTGCAAACAGTCTGCACATTGCATTGCTCTAACATTTGAGCCCAAGTTCAAAACAGCTACAAACAGCATCTTAACAGCCTGGAGTGTCCAAAACCATTATTGAGGGCACTGCAAATCTGCTGTGGGGAATAATATTCCTGCAGCCTCTTAACTCAGCCTGCCACTGCAATCTGAGGGGGGCATGATGACTGTGAACAAAACCCTCTTAGAACCCTTCAAAGAGCCACATGGGAGAGTGAACCGCTTAGAAATGACCATGACAGACACTCCACAGCATCAAGTCTGCTCGAGAGTCCCAGCTGTGGACCTGCTGCCTACTCTGTGGAAGCCGACTGAGCTGGGCACTTCTTTGAGGAAGGAGCACCTTTCCTCCTGCCCTTGATAAACGTTAGCAAGCTGCTAGAAGAAAAAAGCCTGTCTTCAAGTGTTATCAACAGCACCAGAGAAATGACAATGGTGCAAGTATTTTTGCCTTCACATGGTAACACCAAGACAGGGTGGAAATTCTGGGGCTGCACTATTCACTGTGAGCAGAAGTCTAATGAAGGAAGTTATTCCTTCTCTGTTATCAACCTGGCAAACACTTGGACACTAAGCCATTATTTGGGAGGCAAAAAGCCTCCAAGCATCCAGTGGAAGCATTTGCCATTTTATTTTCAGTGCTTCTTTTTCCACACAAGACTTTCCTTTATCCCCCAACTATCCCACCAAGGGCAATTCTGTCTTAAACTCCGCAACTAAAGAACAAACAACAAAACCTTTGCTCCTAGCCTCATAAAGCATTGGCCAAGTTTCAGCATCAGACTAAGTTGTCATCGCTGAGATATCAGCAGCCAAATTCCCACCCCTCACGTGTAGCCTAAGCCAAATACACTCTACATGGCCAGGGAGGGGCAGGTTTCTCTTCAGGGCTAGGGAAGTGGAGTCCTGCTCCCAGTCTGCTGTGAGGGCAGAACCAACCCTGGCACAGCACAGCAAGAGCCAGTCCCAGGAACCGCCACCCCTGTGGTGGTACTGACCTGCACAACCAAGCATGGTGGCACATGGGGACAAGACACTGGCAAGCACCACCAAACACAAACTTGCCACTTTCTGCAGTAATTCCAACAGACTGGAGTTACAGACCTAGGAGGGGATGTTCAGCCAGGGCACAGGAACTCTCAGGGGACTCAGTTTGCCAGAGGACAGTGGCACACAGTCAAGTGTCACCAGTAGCCAAACAGCTAGTTTGGGATGCTTCTCACCCATGACTCTGCTTTCTAACTAATCCAGAGCCATGTCTAACCCCACTCAGTCTCTTGCAAAAACCTACTTAGAGCAAAAAATATATCTTTTTAGGCGTGATGTAAAGGGGTGAAAGAAGAGGCTTTCATCACTCAAGGTGCAGCTAACTTACATTTTTGCCTACAATTATTCTATGCACCAAGGAGTCAGACACCTATGCTGAGTATCCACGGGCAGAGGGCTCCACTGACTGGCCCCAAGAAATGATTTACAGTAACTCTCCTGCAAGCAAGAAGCTGAAATTTATCCTTGAATTCAGGTAGGGACAAGTCTCAAGGAGGCAAGCTGGAAAATTGGCCTTTTAGTTCTGCACAACAATTTTCTTTAACCAAATCATTAAGAAACAGGCTTGAAATACTCATGTAATGCTCTGTAACTGCTTGAGGAGACACTTAGCTCAGGGAACAATAACAACGTCGTGGTTTCTGCCTAGCAAAATACAGTTGCATCAGAGTTAGCTTCAACTCCACTGTTTACATGCCACTGCAATTAAACACAGTTGTGTCCTACCCAGTTAGTGTAAAGAAATTACATATAGTGTTTGGTTCTGCCTCACTCTGTAATTGCCCCATGGATGCACAGATCTCCCATGGGAATAAGTCTCAGAGGTTTCTTTAGTGCCATGCAAAAAGAATGGCTTCCTTACATACTATTTGCATGCAGGCTGGAGACTTGTATTGCCAAGCAAGTTTGCTCCCACCTCCAGAAGGGTCAGGCTCTATACTTTACACAGTAAAATATCAGAAAACACATTGTCCCTGCTTAACGAGTATCACTCCTACTAGGAAAGGATCCCCAAGGCAGCTACCTGGCTAGAAACTAGCCATTGGGCCCCACAAGTGTCGGGCAAGCTTAGATACCAAGAAAAAGATACCACAGCACAGGCAGAAATGCCCACACTGCCTGTCACTTACTGCCCACAGCAAGGAGCAGCCAAAGCCCTGGTACAGCAGAGGAGCTGTGAATCACCTTCCCATGACATATTGCAAAAAGCCAGCGCTTGGGCTAGCTCTTTCCCGTAGATCAGGCCAGTTGATCCATACATGACAAGCTGTTTTGGGCAAGACATGTCACATCTCATTGTTCCTCACCTCAGACTGTTACCAAACACAAGCAGTTATGTCCCAAGCTAATCTACAGCACACCAGGGCCAGGGATTACTAAAGTTCTTGAGAGACACTGATTTGGTTTTAACTGAGAGTTGCCACATTTGTGCAGGAAGCCAGAACCCATGATACCAGTTGGAAAAGCAGCACCACAGCTCTAGCAGAAAGTGGGCAGTGTTTGCATGACTGAGCTTAAATTTCCCCAAGCACTTGGTTATTTGTTGACTGTGTTTAAAAAAAGTTTCATTTCAGTGTCTCCAACAGGCTGCCATGAAGCTTGTGTATAAACTATTCCTAGCACAAGGCCCAAGTTCTGTCAGGGATGTGCATACACCATCATTGCTATTTCCTCAGAACAGCTGCTTCTTTCCAGTCTATAACATAAGAACAATGATGAATCTCATTCCTCTGACAGTGTTCAGCAGACAGTTCCTACCAGGAAAAGTGACTCTGCTGAGCTGAACAGGACTGATCCCACCGTCCCCCCGTAATTATTGAGCAGCTCATCTAGTGCCCCAGACCTCCAGCTCACAGTCTGGTCAGATTTAAGTTGTTGTTAAAAGGCAGCTTTTCCTGTGCTTCCCTATGAAAGGAAGCCCCTTGGAAACTGTCTTTTGCACTGCCTTTCCCACAACACTTACCTTGTCTCCTTCCTCAATGTCACAAATTTTCTCCAGCGTTGAAGGGTTATAGGTGGGGAACTTCTTTCCACTTGTAGACTCATGCCATTCATTGTTAATAAATATCTGAAGAGACAGCAAGGGGAGTGGGATGGGGAGGAAAAAGAAAAAAAAGAAAACCAACTGATGTAGACAATGCAAAAAAAAAAAAAAGAAAAGAGTACTCCTCAAAGGTCCTGAGGGTCTTCAGTTTCCATTGATGGCAGAGTCAAGCATGTTCAGTCTTTCTCACAGGGAGACTGTTTGCGATACAGACAGCATTTATCCAAACTAGAACCTGAGCCAGAGAAGAGATGAAACACCCTTCATGCACCGGTTAGTTTTGAGCAAAAGAAAGACAGAGGATGGGGCCCACACAGTATAACACCATAATTTGGCAATGAGAAACAGACAGTTTTTGAAATACATCTCCATGGCAACAGCAAGCAGACACCAAGAGAAACTCGTATGGTTTAGGCAAAAGGAGCCCCTTGTTACATGCTACAAATGAAATGTCAGCACACAATATAACTTGGTTGTTTGTATCCTGCCCTGGGCTACTTCCACAACTTGTCCCCCCCAAGCGCTGACCAGAGAAGGTTAAGTACTAGCTCAGTTCTACCCCACCATGCATTGTCACAGGCTAGATCAAGCTTCCCACGTCACTTGGAGTCGTCTGTGACGAGATTTAAGTGTTTCAAAATATTGTATTTCCAGAGCAAGAACAAACAGTCCCAATGTTGCGTAACTGAAAATGCATCAAATACTAGAGTGTTGTTACTCACTGTAAACAGAACATGAATACCTATATACAATTAATTGATTCAACATGCATCTTATCCACGCTGTGATCTAACTTGGCAGTGTTAGATTTTATAAATATACTTTAAGTAAGATTAGATGAAGTAATCTTTATTAGTAGCCTGTTAGCGGCTGTAAGCTAGTACTTTTACTTGGAAGTCATCCACATTTGCAATCTTGTTTATGAGCCTCTACACACCACCAGGAGATTAATGTTGCATCCCTTACATTCAGAATTCCCACTGCTTTGGGTCATAGTTTTCTTTCCTTGGGCAGCTTTTTTTTTCCTGAAAGGAGTTTCTCCTTACTATTTCTGCAGAAAAGCATCTGAGATGTGACTGGAGCAGAAGCTGCACTTTCAGACCCACCTATTTCAGGCAGGCTGAGAAAGAATTTTGCCAAATATGTTGCCATGTGAAGTCACAAGAAAAGATACAATGTTAGAAATATTAACTAAATAGACAATAATGCTCCCAGACTACCTCTAGTGCTGCATTTTAACATTTACACATTTTAACTTTAGCTTACCTTTGTTTCACTAATAAAAAAAGTCACATTATAATGTGGGAGATATGGCAGGAACTGTAGAACTACAGCATCAGGTATATGCTCACAAACTAAAGATAGAGGAAGGATACCGTTTTTCCTCTGCATTCAACGTTAATTCTATGTGAAAGGAATGGGATAGGAAAGCAATGTTCCTATAAGTAGTAGTAAAACACTAGAGTGACAGAGTCAGGCTGTTTTAAATGTAACGTATACGCTGGCATCATTCTGGGAATCACACCACATAGCCCAAGTCTTTGGTGCCAGGAGTTGAAATCAAACAGAGTACAGTATCAGCCGCTCATGCTTCATACCCAGGATTTGATACACGGAATTGTGGACAGATAATTTCCATCATACATCCATGACAAGCATTAAGCTGCTCTATAAGCAAGATCTTTGTTGAAAATTTTTCCTCTCCCCCAGCCTCGTAACTGGTAGAACCGAAAATAAAAATCTCCGCTAAGCAGAGGAAAGTGAGCCGTCAGCTGTAAACATCTGGTGAAACTCAGAGCTTTTAGAAAACCCCTTACAGTTTTATGAAAACTGACTGCTGCTCATTATTTTCTCAGATGTACCAGGAGCATCAGATCAAATGTCACATTCACACTTTTAATTAACAATGGTTTCCACTTTTAGGAGACTACCTTGATACCTTTAGTGCACAGAGTCCCTGGCAAAACTCTGGAGAATAAAAAAAAAGGTGTATTTTAAAATATACATGGCTACAGGATCAGATCCCTAAGGAGTACTTAAAAGTGTTCACAACAATAAAAATAAACATCCAAATGTTCTGGTTTTTGTTAAGAAGAACTCTAATGGCTGTGTCCATTTTGGACGCAGGAAAGAGCTGTTTGTGCAGCATTACGCCATTCTGCAATCAGCAGCTGCAGATCCAATTTGCTGCTAAATGACAAGTTTATCTCACAAAGAACAAGTAGATAAATTTGGGATGTTAAAAATTAATCTAGTCCAGTGATTACCTCTAATTGCTAATCTGTTTCAGTACTTCAGATGCATAATTGAAATCAACACCTCACTGGATAAACTATCGCTGTTTACTCTCTCACTGCAAGAGAATGAACTTCAAGGTTTGCCTTTTTTTTTTTTAATAATACTTAACACAGAAATGTAACAGTAATTAATACGCACATTCAGCCCCTCCAGGTCTTTTATTCCAGCCACATAGTTCAGATTATGGCAATGAAGGCTGCCTAGCAGCGTAACCAGCCGGGATATTTTCCCCACTGCGCAAGACAGCAGGTCAGGCTGTTGCGGAACAAAAAGCGACACAGCTATCGCAGAGCTATGGCTGCATTTGGGACGAGGGATTTCTGCAGTGGTGCTCAGCTCCGCACCAGCCTCACCTCTGAGGGACAGAGCTACCAAGCTCAGGAGCCTTTGGTTAAATCCATCAGAAGCGACTGTTTAAAGGGAAGCTTGATGGAGAACAGAGAGGTGTGGTTTCGCATGGGCTTGCTGCCTGACCCCTCATCCCGCAGGGAGGCCATGGAGGAGCTCTGTTGGGACAGGGAGCCACCAAACAAGACATGGGTGAACACCACTTCTCTTTGGGAGCTGTAGGGTGGCCCCAGTCCCATCACAGAGCCCTTTCACGAGGCCCAGTCCTGCAGGACGCTGGCCCTGCATTCACCAGGGCCCAAACCCACCCCGGCACTGAATCCCCTTCCCGCAGGGCCCCATTCCACCCAGGGGAGCCTCACACCGGGTCAAGGATGGCTGAGCACAACAGGCAAGCGGCTTCCTCACGGATAAACCCCTTCTCGCCTCTGCCCAGGCTCACCCCATCCAAATCCGATTTTGTTGAGCGCTAATGTGATACAAACAGCATTTACCGAGCAGGTTTGCAAGCGCTGCTCAGGGCGCTTGGGAAGATGGCCGTCAGGGTGACCGGGAGGGGACGGGCCAGCGTGGCACCGCAGCCCACACACAGCAGGCCTGCCATTGATCAGCACCAGGGCCTGATCACCACAGCCCATTGATGTCTCACAAGTCTGGTGGTGTTTGCTTTCTTTTTTGTAAAAAAAAAAACAAAAAAACAAAAAATGGTTTCTTGGGCTTTAGGGTTTGGGGCAACAGCAGGTTCCCTAGAAACACCACGGCCATCTGCTCGCTCCAGTCTCTCAACCACACTTACACCCCCCATAAACCTACTGCCTAGGGCATGAGGAGGGATTAAAAAAAAAAAACAAAAACAAAACAAACAAACAAAAACGACAGTGAGGGGAAAAAAATGTATATTAACAAAAAAACACCTCACCACCAGCCTGACTCCACCAAGGACCGGTGACGCCACGGCGTAAGCCCGCCACCCACCTCCCTTCGCCAGCTCACCTTGGT
>VYZM01016294.1:430366-468539 GCA_013398915.1 Dromas ardeola | reverse complement strand
CGGGCGGCGCCGCCCCGCCGAGGCACCGCGGCGGCCGGAGGGACGGGGGACGCCAGCGGGCCGGCACCGCCGCCCCCGCTCCCCGCGGGCATCCCGCAGGGTCCCCTCAGGGTTCTCTTCAGGGCTTCCCTCAAGGCTCTCCTCGAGGTTCTCCTCAGGGTTCTCCTGGTGGCTCCCCACAGGCCTCTCCTCAGGAATCCCCTCAGGGCTCCTCACAGGGCTCCCCGTAGATCTCCCCTCAAGACTCCCTTCAGGGTTCCCCACAGCACTCCCCTCAGGGCTCCCCATAGAGCTCCATGCAGGACTCCACGCAGGACTCCACGCAGGACTCCCCACAGATCTCCCCTCAAGACTCCCCTCAGGGCTCCCCACGTCACTCCCCTCAGGACTCCCCTTCAGGGCTTCCCTCAGGGCCCTGGTTGAGGGAAGGCCCGCCGGGCCACGGACCCCTCAGCTCGGCAGTGGCCGTCGGTCAGTGCCTCACCCCCAGTGGTGAAGGAGGGGGCCCTGTCCCCACCACCTGGACTTCAAGGGAGAAGAGCCTGGCTTCTTCCAGGCTGGGCATGGGAGGACGTGCCCTCCGCTGCCTTCTGCCTCTGCGTCCCACCAAAACTTCAGCCACAAGAAGACGCTTGCACAGGTCCCCACAGGAGTACCCCCACTCTCCCCAGGCATGCTGTCTGGAAGTGGACTGTCTGGAAGGCTCTGCTCTCACTTGTCACGTTACACCTCTGCCTCCAGCTACAAGGGCCTGATTCCTGGTGCCCTGACTTCCTTACCCCATCCTTCACTCAGTGCCTCTGCAGAGCTTTCCAGAGCTGGTCAAAAAGAGAAGGAAGAAGCATTACATCAAATGTCTGATGTGTGGCTGACAGCAGCTCCTCCACATCCTATGTGCATACGTGAGTCTGGGACCAATTTAACCATCCCAGTTTGACTACCCCAGTCAAAGGACTTCAGCATACCAGGTCCAGGCACTTCAGCTGAGACTTCCTACAATTATAACCAATACACTTGTGTCCCACGCAGTCAACCTCCAGCACGGTGTTCATAGTAGCATACTCCGGACATCGAGAGAGGTGCTGTCTTTCCAGAAGTCCTAAAAGATATGGAACATGTCTAAAGTGACAGAACTAGGCTCTGTGCCTGAACAAGTTCATTATGTATTGCTTAACTTCATTCTGAATAAAATATGTGTAAGTATTCGCAGGCTGGGGGCCAGGACACTAGGAGCACCCTTACACCCACCCACACATGGAAGATAATACAACATATTTTCCATATAACAAGTGGCAAGATGCCAGAAGTTATCTTACAAAATGTTTCACAGAATCTGTAATCCCCAGCAATAGTCAGCACTTTGCTGTTAGAATGCTTAAAAACACTCTGCAGATAGCCTGTGATACCATAGCGGCATAAGAGTTAGCGCTGATTCAGAAGGGAAAGTACCGCTGATGAATCAAACCCAACTTCCTGCAGCGTGCAGGATATTCTTGGAGGTCCGCTGCCCAGGTGAAAACCTATCTGATGGTGTCTGGTTCCTGAGAACTGCCAATAACACAAAGGAAAACATTTTTTTACCCCTACAATCTACCTATCTTTACCAGACTAATCACTGAACCAATTTCTGTTGAACTGTCAATACTGAAGGACTCATCGTGCCTAGCAGTAGCAAGATGAAATTTTCTCTTCATATGGGAAGGTGTTTCAGTTATAAGTAAGTTGTGGGGATATCCTTGTATGCAAAGGCAGAATCCAATGAGCATTCTCAGGAAAAAAAGGGATACATTACAACAGCAGAAACGTTTATTTCTAAGCTGTCCATTTTTAGCTGTCCAGTTGCTGTTTCCCACAAAAGCATCAAAGCTAGAAGGGTCTCTTAAGCAAATCCCCACATAATCCTGATACCAATAAAGAGGAGCTTGGATCCAAGCTATCCTTAGATGTCACCAACGAAACGATAAGGTGACTGATAGGATGCAGAAATTAAAGTCTGAGGTGGAAGACGCTTCTGTCAGTTCTCTCTGGAAAAGACATGGCCACTGATCCATTTTAGGGCCAGTGGCATGGTTTGGCAACAGAACTTTTTTGAACCTCTGATAATTTGCCATTTCTGTTTTTACCATAATGTATCACAACACTACAGGCAATAAATTGAGGAAGAAATTGTTACAGAGGTGGCACAATGCCAATAGAATTTGTCTATTTCTGTCTGTATTTTGCCCACATGCTCACGTGAAATGCTCAGCTGAAGTGGAAAGTACTCTTGTAATTAGAGGACAAAATATCTGGATGAGAAGAAAGATGAACAAGAAGTTCCCGGACAAGCAGTGTCTAAAGAGTCATTCCAGTGGGTTGTTTCATGTGGAATGATCTTGCCTCTTATCTCTCATGAGGAAGATATTTTACAAGACATTCCTGGGAAAATTATTTTAGGCATTATTGCTTCTTTGAGTTAATGTTGGCGCAGTGTGAGATGTGTCTAAGGTAAAAGATCCACACGTAGGGCTTGGGGATGTGTAAGACTTTTAAAAGGCTGTATGAAATGAATGAATTGTGAGTCAGTGACATATGAATGAGCTGAAATAATAAACTTTAACCAATATATATAGCTGTATGCAATATTTCCCTCAGTAACGTCAGAAGAAGAGTAACAAAATGTTCCGCCATCAAAGAGTTTTGCAGACCCTGACTGGTCCCTTGTTGGGCAAACTCAGTCTTACCACAACCCGGAACAACTCCACCAGCCTCAGGAGATGTGTCCTCTTTGGTCGGTGCTTCTAGCAGATCCACAGAGGAAACACTCGCTCCTCCAGAATCCTGAATGGTGGGCTCAGCAGGAGATGCCCTAAAAGCAACAGCAGAGCCCTGATCAGAACAAGTGATAAGTGTTCTATATTCATTCCCATGCTCCAGGAGGTCCTTGCCACTGTTCAGATAGAAGAACTGAAAAAATGGGGTTTACCTAAGTTTGTAACAGTTGATAAATGTGTCAGAAACAGACGCAAGAGGAAAAGCATCTGTTAATGAAAGGTCACATTGCTATTGAGTCACCCTGTTCTGTTCTACTGTTGCAGCAGTGTTTTTGCAGAGATGTCTGCAGTATGTGTCCTTAACCTGCTGCACTGCCTGCGGTAGCTGTGAATTCCCTGGTGCTGTGCGGAGCCCTGTCTCTCAGGAAGCTTCTAGACTGTGAGTACACCAGCTTTTCTCTGCCAGCCAGCACAAAGACTGCCTTTCCTCCGTTGGGTCAGACATGTACACTCTTAAATCTGCCACCATGAAGTAGACCTGACCACGCTTTTCTGTGCCAGTCTGTCCGTCTGTGCCAAGAGCAGTCACGGGACATGTTCATGCTATGATGCAGCTGTCTCCCTATCTGCTATGGATGCCAAGGATCTTTGCGAAAATTAATTTCTCAGACTTCCCCACCTCATTCAGCCATAATGAAAGGAATGTTGCTGGTGGTAACTCCTCCTCCAAATACACTCTGCTCCTGTATACCTCTTACGTCTTGGCTCCACACTGGGAGTGCAGGGGGGTTGTATCCAGAGGATCAGTGAAGACATCTCCAGTCCACCTGAGAGCTTGGTGGTTCTAGACAACTTTGGTGTCCTGCCGCACGGATGAAGACAGATTTGGCAGATATTCACCCACAGGGCCATGGTTCGCAACATGTGGTGTAGCCATTGAGAGCTGCTATACAAGTTGATCGGTTGATATTTCAATGTTATTTTGCATCTAGACCTTGAAGCTGACCGGAAGTCCCGTAGCTGTGTAGAGTAGTTAACATGGCACAGAGCCAAAGCTTATTCTGCTTATTTTACATATACCCCAAAGCACATACACACACAAACATAAATATGTGTGTGAAACAATATACTCTAAAAGGCTACTGAGGCTGTACACTCCAGCATCCAACAGCTAGAAGCGATCAGATTTTGTCTGGTTTTGTGCATCCTGATGAACTGTACCTGAGTTATCCATGCCCTTTCCCTACCGGCATCCTCCTCATTCTGCATTGGCGATGGTTGCTGCTCCCGAGAGCAGCTCCCCTCATGATTTATTCTCCTCTTGTTTAATGTGCAGCGATGGGGCTTTTTACTGCCTGTTATTCAAATTGTGCTTTGAGCACAAAATTATTCACTTCCGTATGGTTTTTCCATGGTGCTCATGACAGCAGTGTCTGGGTGTTTCACACGCTGCATTTCCTTTTCCAGTAATTATGAGAAGATGCTGACCCTGTGTTATCAGTGAGGAAAGGAGGCAGGTGGCGATGAATTAAAGAAAGAGTCTTCATGATTTTGGATTCCCAATGTGAGTCACCTACAGTCTGAGTACTTTAGATGACAGGCGTTTGGAGCTCAGCTGTAATTGCGCAACAAGCCGGATCTGAACATCTCCCACCTAAACACTCAGATAAAGCAGAACGTGCAGCCTACTGGGCTTTGCTCCCCAGTGACTTTAATCTGGGAATTTTCTTATTTTTCTATGCCAGATTTTGTAAATTTACTGTTCCTGTAGCTGTGCTTTCTATGGGTAGTTTTCTAGGGTTTGTGTTCGTTTTTCTAAGCAAACTTAACAATCATAAACTTCACCACTCTTGATCAAATTCACCATGGTATGGGTTAGCAGCAGGATGGATTTTTTTGAGCTACGGTATGATTGGCGTTTCACAGGCTCCCTGATAGCAGTAGTGGACTGTTGAATCGATATGGGCTGGCCATTTGAAGGGAGCGATACAGTGCTTTGCCAGCAGGTTTGGTTTACTCTTGCAAATATTTTCTAGCTGCAAAATCCCAAGATTCATTCCAGACCCCAGAAACAAATGGCGTCTAGTGAGCTCCCTCAGCCTGGTCCCCTCTGGCTTCTTTATTCTAGACACAGAGAATGCAAAGATGGAGAAGCAGTCCCTTAGATACCCACTGGAAAAAGCTATTTAGTAACAAAGGCACCTCTTTGCTTATTCACCTGTCTAAACAATTATGTAGCTGTCTAATGGTAATTACTGCTGCTTAAAAGTTTGGCTTTTACACAGGTTTTTGCTGCATTCGTTGGAGACAAACCTGATCAGCTGCCATATAAAACAAGAAGGAGAAATGGTAATAATTGAACTGCTACCTTCAGTTGTGAAAGACAAAATTAATGAAAAGATCTGCCATTTTATACCAGCTCAAGATCTACTCAGTTTATCAAAGTATTCACATGCGATTTTGAAAGGATTGGAATCCAGAGAGATGTCTTTTAAAAAAATAAATAAATCCTTTAGAAGATCCTTTGGAAATCATTTGTATTACGCGGGGGTTTTTAAGTTAATCCAACCTTACCTGGGCTGTGATGATGATGGTAGTGGAGAAGGGTTGTAGGTGTTGGACATATCTCGGAGTTTGAAGCAGCCTTACCCCAGGAACTCAGCGCTCCCCCAGTATTTCTATCACCCTTCTCACCCCCTGTAGGTTAAAGCTTCCAATTTAACACATCTGGGGCTGAAGAAGAGTTTCTTTTCCCATTCCTCTGCACCTCCACAAAATCTGTCAGTAAAAGTGAAGAGAAGCGATGTGAGATGCTGTGAGATGCTATTTGTGTGAGCATTTGTAGTCCTGAACATGACCTCGTGATGCAAACCAGGATTTTGGTGGCTCAAGACAAAAGGCAGCCTTTTTATACTTTGCACCGTAATTACTTCATGAAGCAAAATCCTCAATCAAATCAATTTTCTTCACGCATATCATAGGTATGAAACCGTGCACAAGGACTGGCCTTCCCTTTACTTTGCCTGTCTCCAAAAGTAAATTGGAAAAGTTAGTGGCAAGGAAATAACAAACAGTTGAAGCCTTTGATAATAAAAAGGCTTCTATTTCCTCTTGCCTTCCCTTCTCCCTGCCAGGCCTAGCATTGGAAGACGAGGAGAGTGGGAGCAGGAACAGAAACAAGTGCGCGATAACCTACTAAGATAGTGTCTGTGCTGTGAAGAAGTTCAAGGACCTGTTTCATTACAAACCATTCAGTGTGTCTGGCACCGCGGAGCCGATGGGAACCACTCCCTGCCTTGATCTAGCGATGCGGACCCGAGGATTATTTGCCCACAAACAGCTATTGTTTGCAGGATTGGCAAATGAAAAAAACAAACATGTTTGTTTTCTTCACAGATCATGTTGCTTCCTACTTTCGCTCGATAAAGAGGCGTTTGAGGCCAGCGCCCAGGTTTTGGAATTGGTTGTTGCCTAGTTAGGAATTGAGAAGCCTAAAATGTGCTTTCTTCTTCTGCTCCTTCCTCCCTGTCTCTTTGCTCTCACTCATCGTCACATCTGTTCTGGGCCTGATGCCCAACAATTCTGTGTTAACGCCTCAGTACACACAGGCTTGCACAGCTGAACAGTTTGCAATGCAACGTACCCAGTACCGTAATGTCTTCCCGAATCAAGCTCCTGCAAACAACTTTTGTTTACGGGAAGAATCATTTGGCTTCGTAATGCTACTTGTGAGCTGTGCCCAGCGGGCTCTACCCACTTCGGGTCTTCCCAGAGAAACAGTTTTGCAGGACACAGTCACAAATCTAGAAAACAGAGAACAGAGCAGGTAAACAAATAACCTTAAAGAAGATACCGTCTCAGGCCTTGATCCTGCAAACTCGCACGGGCTTAACGTTAAGCACATGAGCAGTCCCAGATGACTCCAGCAGAGCTACTCGCATGCTCGCAGCGCACAGCATTTGCCAGATCAGAGCCTTTATGTCTAATTGCAAAATAAAAGGCAAGTCTCCCAGTTCTATCAACTGTAATGAATTGTTATTAACAGCACATTTTAAAAAAGCCGTGGGGCAGATCCCAGGCAGAGCCACTGGGGATAAAGAGATGTGGACTTGTTGCAACAGAACCTGGAAATACTTTTTCTTGGACAAAGCACCGTGCCAGTCATATGAAACGCTAACACTGCAGTGAGGTTGTTTTTATAGGCTTTGACCTGTGCGAGGCTTTTTTTTGGTGGTTTGTCTTTGCACAGTCCCTATCTTTTGCACATTTTGGGTTGAATTCTGCTGTTTGAACCAGGAGTTGGAAAACTGCTGCCCTCCTAACCTTGGGGGTACTTTCCGTAAGGATTTGTTGACTTCACAACCTCCCAACATACCTTGCCCAGCCACATCGGAGCAAACCAAATCAGGGCACATATATCTGCTGGGCTCTTTCGCATCAGGTCCCGCATCCGCCACCCCGGCCTGCGGGGTCCCATCCGTGTCCCCTCCGGCGAGGGGGCGAGCAGCACAATAGGCGACATTGTGTCCCGTCCTCTCGCAGCAGAGCCCTCGCTTCCACCAACGGCGAGGAGAGGGACAGATAAATCTGGGGACATGCACACGCACACAAAAAAAAAGAGAGTGAAACCCACCCAGGTTTGCATGCTTGCATTGCACGCCTTTGAATGAAGAGCCAGCCCCGGGCCCTCATTAAGAGGGGCCTCGGCGAGCTCACCCCGCCCGGGCCGTGCCCCCGGCCGCTGCCCGTTTGCAGCCCCGACGATCCCGGCGGCTGAGGGCAGAGCCGCGGTGCTGCCGCCGCGCTCAGCGGGCGCGGAAGGTTGCGCGGCCGCTGCGGGCTGGCGTTTGCACCTGGGGCTGCCGCGGTTTAATGGACTTTAACACATGCAAACAAGAGCTTTTGTTGGCGGGCACAAAAGCTGCCCCCGGCCGGGGCTCTCCCCAACACTGCCCGCATTGTTTCCCCTCCGCTGCTTCTTGTCACCCTCCTTGTCAGAGTTTAATGAGGACAACGAGATTTCGCAGGCTCATTTCGCACTTCAGCAACTTTCTAACACTTTCCTAACGAGGGAGAAAGGGCAGAAGAGCTCGGGGGCGCAGGGGAGGAGCCGCCCCGGCCCGGCTCCGTCCCCATCCCCGCGGGCAGAGACCCGCACCCCCGGGGCCGGGGTAGGTGCGCTCGGCGGCCGGGGCTGAGCCAGGATGCGGGGCTGACCCCCTGCCTCCCCGGGGGGGTCTCGGCACCTCTCCATCGCCCCGGCTCAGTCCCTTCCGCCTCAACCCCGGCACCTCGACGTGGCTTGATTAAAAAATAACCCGATTAATCTCGCCGGGTTTAAGCCGGGGCGGGAGGGTAGTGGGGGTCCCCAGGGTGCCCGGAGGAGCAGCGATGCTGCGGGCAGACGATGGCCGCTGGGACAGAGGTGGGCAGCGGCTGGGACCGTCCCCACGGGTCGCAGCGAGGCTCTTCCCCGGAGCAGGTAGCTTTCCCCGGGCACCGGCTCCGCGCTTTCTTGGCCGGAGATCCGCAGTTTTCTCACCTCCCCGCGGTCCTCGCTGAAGCCGAGCATCTCTCCTAAAGGAGCGAAGCGGAGCGGGGTGGATGCTCGGCTCCTCTCCCACCTCCCCGGGGCAGTTTCTCCCCACCTCGGGGACGCCGGGCACCGTCGCGACATCGCCGAGCAGGGCCAGCCGCGATCGTGCTGACACCGCTCAGCGCCTTTCGGTGCTCCGGGGGGAAAAAACGGAGGTTCGCGGTGCCGGGCGGCCGCGGGGACCCGCGGAAGGGATGAACGCCGAGCCGGGGCCGGTAAAACTTCCCAAATTCCGGATTTGCACAATTAAAAGCAAACCCGTCGGTTCCCCAATGGGCCACCGCAAGGCCGTGTCCTGCGCCGTGTTTTAACTGCTTTTGGGTTTCGGAGAGCGACCCCCCCACACCTCCCCCCAGGCGGACATCCCCCTCGGGCTGGTTTTATTTCTCCCTCTCTAGACAGCCAACGGTGCCAGGCAGGTCGCGGCTGAGGTTTTCGGTGCTGTAGACGGAGATTTCGGGGTGGATTTGCCTTTAGCCTTTGCAAATCCCCGTCTCTGACTCCTGTTCCCACGACCGAAATCTCCCCTCCGCTTTTTTTCTTACTTCCTTCTTCTGTGCGTGTGAGAAGTTTGGAAAACTCGAGAAGTCGTTTAATGCAAAGGGATTTTAAAACACAAAAGTATGCGGTGAAAGAAAAAAAAATAAAACACCCCAACCGCTTAATTAGATATTTACCGAAGGAGCCATTACAGCCTGCTGGGTATAACACGGAGTTTATAAGTTTTCTGGCCACATAGAAATTCAGTAATTACTTTTTTTTCTCCCTTACAATGGGATGGGTTAAGGATGGAGTGCGATAAACTTAACTGTTCCTGGGCTTTTTGCAGATTAGCCTTTGGCATTCGTTGGTAAATACCAAGTGAATAGAGACTGTGTGACCACAGTCCCTTGAATTAGGGACAAACATTTCCTCTGTGCATTTTAAATAATGCTACTGCCAAATATTTTGTTACCAGAGATCATTATCCTTTGAATGAAATCTCGAAGAGTAAAGGCATTGGTTTTGTCTTTGCTGGTGTGGAACAGACTATATGATATCTAGAACAGCAACAAGCTTTCACAAATTGCTATATGATTTCTACTGCCAGGTTCTGTGATATTGGATACGACATAAAAATAAAAAAGCCGGGCAGATAGACACAGAAACTCACAGAAACCACCTGTATATTTTGTTTCAAAGGAAAATCTCAGCTATTGTCTTACTGGCTCTGGTTCTGTTAGGCCTTGGATCTGCTTAATCTTTAAAGCTATTCAAACAAATTGAATGATACAAGGCAAGTCTCCTATAATTAATCCGGATTCTTGAATTTTGATACAAACTTTTATGTAACCGAGAAGTTTCTCCCTTTTCCTTGCAAAGACACTAAATAGACACTAAGTCCTTCTGTCAAGAGTGCTACCATCAACAAAGTTAAAAGGAACAAACCTGGAAATTTTCCCTTCGGGAGGAAGAAAGGGAGGAATATTAGAAAGAGATGGAAACATATAGTCATGGGAGAGCTAGTCCTGGTGTCTGGACAGAGACCAAGGTTTAAAGTGTCCCGTACACTACAAACTGCCTGAACACAACCACAGAAATCACGGTTTGTCCCAGATAAAGCTTTTGCAGGATGTTATTTTGTCAGTTTATCTGAACCTCACAGGGACCGAGTGCTGGCACTCAAAGGTCTCATTTTTTGAAATGTTTGTTCTTTCGCTGCTACAGTCCAAAGGAAAAAGAAACGATGCCATCCTGTGTGGAAAAACTCGTGGTGTTAACCCTGAACTGCCACTGCGGAGGATGAAGCTTTAGCTGTAGCCTGTCCCTTCTCACATTATGCAATTTGCTCTCGGTATTTGGCAGAGCTACTCCAGAATGAATACTTCGCAGAGCTGTGCATCCTGCGATGAGGCATTGCTGAAATCCCCCAACATATGACTCCCTTGTAGGAGTCAGAATTTTATCGGGATTATCAGGAAAGGAAGAAAGATGTATTTTCTCTTTTTTTTGTGTGTGTGTGACGTGGGCTGTCCAGCCTGTGACTTTAGTGGAAAATCAATATGCAGAGAAAGGCCCGTAGGCCTGGACCTGCTGAATAACTCATAGGCTGCAGATACAATTTCCACTGAGGCCACTGGTAAAATCCTCACAGACCCAGCACAGTTGGTGTAGGCAGCTCTCCAGGTTACCCCACGGCAGATCTATGCTTGACAGCCACTGCTTTCTGACTCTCCAACTTTCCTCCCCCTGTGCAGATTTTTCTTTTAATCACGTAAAATGCAGCAAAAGAATGAAAACCTTTTGGTTTTTGAAGCTGATGTGCCTGGCAGTGATGGTTTATACAGTGTAGTTCTACCGTGAGGTGTATGGAAAAGGACCCTCTGCCCTCGGGACATTATGTTACCTGCTGGGTTGGATGGGTTGGGTTTCCTTGAGTTTCTGAGCAGATGTGTGTCTGACTAGCTTTTCATGGACATGAACAGAAGTGGTGCTGACTGTACAGACAGAGCAGGAAGCCGTGCCCAGGGCCAGCCGGGCATGCAGTCTTGTCCTGGGTCACATCAGGTGATTCCCTCTTTGGTGGACGGATGCCCTACCCCTCATGCCAGCCAACAGTTTCACCTTGTACTCTTCGAGGTGCAGTTTCAAACCACGTGCCCAGGATGCCGGTGCTCTGTGTCAGCCCTTCGCCACTCACATTACCATTTTCTCCAGAAAGGCATGGAAATGCCCGTGGCTCGTTCTCCATTCTCTACAGAGGTGTCACCTCCTCGAGGTTGTCTAAAGACCATTTGGAGTGAGGCTGTTCATTTTAGGATGGGGAAAAGAAAGAAAACACTGGCTGGGCCAGTTTCCCTGGTTCCCATGGAAGAGAGGAGCAACCAAAAGTTGCCCACACGATGGCCCAGGTGGGATGGTTTTCGGGTTCCAGCAGCCCCCAGGTGCTGCTGCCGATGCCAGTGCCACTGGGTCTTGTCGCAGCTGCTCAGCGTGCCGGCCCGGAGAGGCCACTGCTGATAACATTCTCCAGGTGTTCAGCCCGAGAACAAAGGGCCTTTTCAGTGACTGCTGAGAAGGAAGAAGCCTCCTTGCTGGTTGCAAAATGGCTTTCCTGGATGGCAATATTTGGTTACAGTAAGATCTGTTATTTCAGAAGAAGCCCCGCAGAAAGGAGGGTAATTTGACTCAGGCATGTAAAAAACCAATGTGGGGACTCTTGTCTCCCTCCTTCTTCTCCCCAAAGTACTGAAACAACATTGAGTTTTAATGTTTCACCTCAGCAAAGTAAAACTGGAGCCTGGGACCAGAAGGTGCCTCATCTCTTTATGCTCATTTACATCAGGGTGAGCTAGTTCATCATCCTGAAGATACAGGGCTTCCTGCAGAGCCACAGTTACCTACCTGGTGGGTTAGCATACAAACCAGTGTCTTCTGAGCACCAAACCAAGCTGAGAAAAGCTGTGTGCTGGCACAAGCACAGTCCAGGGGAGGTTTTCTCTCAGTCTATGGACCTGGATTTCAGTGCTTGCATTGGACCATCTTAATCAACTAGTTTCACGGCAAAACCTGCGCTGTTTGCACTGGGAAAACTGAAAGATAACTTGGTGCTGTGGATGAGGGTACGGAGATGGTTTTCCTATATATCCCGACTAGATGAGTCTTGATCCGTGTACTCTGTGTGTTTTGGCACTGGAAGGATTCCTGAAGAGGAAGGTACTTGTGCACACAACCATCCATCGCAGCCGTCTAGAGGTGGCGCATTCTTCCTTTCCCACACAGCCAGCTGCCAGGGAAGGAGCAACCCTTGTATAAGCACTGCCGTGATGTTGTCCATATATTTTCAAAGCCTGTGGTCCTCGCACCAGCTGAAGGCTTTCTCTGTTGTCCTACAACCCTCACCATGGTTATTATCTCCATAAGATACTCCCAGCATGTTCCTTTACTGTGGCTGCTCAGTTCCCCCCAACATTTTCCCTATAGCCCATAAGCTGCTCTTCTCCACAACAGCAGGGAGGTGGTGCCCTCTGATACGTAGGAGGTGACTTATTTGAAATGATTTTCCCTGCTTCCTTCAGGTGGAAGTGAGAAGGACAATCCAAGGAAACTTCCTACACTGAGGCATTTCCCATCTATGCAAGTAAAACAGAGGGCTGCTGTGTTCACCCCAAATACACATGGTCAGTGGAAGAGCAAGGACATGTAACATTTTTTTTAATATCTGCCAAGCTCACCATAGGAATTCATAGATAGATAAAAACCTGACCTTCTCATTTTAAGTAGAAGAACACTAGCTCAGAAATTGTGCTGTTCAACCAAGCAGTACTACTTCCTAATAGCGACAAGGCTAGCCTAATTCTTCAAACGCCCCTGCTAACATCTATACAAATAATGGGATTTGGCTGAGTACAGTTAAATATATTTGATTACTTCCCTTTTATCTAGTTCTAGGTTTACTGTACTTTTCCTTGGATGGCAAATAAGAAGCCCTTTTCTTTTAAGTGACAGCAGGGAAAAGAATCAGGTTGCTAATTTACCTGAGACCCAGGAGTATGTAATGATAGATGTGTGCTGGAAACTACAGAGTGGGCTTTCTAATTTGGGGAGGAGGAGAGAGGGAAAGCGTGAGATTCGTTAATCTTTCAAATTGATTGCACTTTTCCTGGTGGACTGTCATGGTCATATTTACATGCACAGCAAGGAACAAGTGCAGTTAGGGGAAGATCAACTGGCAAGAAGCTGGGAGCTAACAAAATGTGTCATACAGGAAGCAATTAAAAGGGAAAAAATCACTGTTCTCTGGACAGACAAGGACACATCACGCTCATGGGCACTTACAGTATCTCTCCCAAAGCAAAGGTTAGACTTACCTGTAGTGTTGTAGGAAGTCAGCTCCTCAGAGGCAACCACACACATGGTCCAGGACGAGTTTGGTTAAACAGGCAGAAATCCTTGTGTGGGTGTTCAGCGTTTGTCTTCATAGATGACCAGAATTGGGGTTCAGGAACCAGGAACTATCCTGGGGAGTCACAGCTCACGAAGTGTCTCTATGCTTCAGCTGTCACCAGGTCTGCAGGTCGTCAGTGCTTCCAAGGGCATATATTACTTGGTTCTTTGCACATTAGTAGATGGAACCTCTCCATCAAAGTCGTCTTGGAGATATGTGAACGAAAGAGGCAGGTGGGGAGGGAGATGGGAGGATTGCAGGCAGGCACTGAAGGGTCACACCTATGGTTTAGGTTTGTTTTGAAATGGGTGTTATCTGCCCAAGGAAAAGCAAAAATCCCAGCATGCGCCCACATCTCCATGATGGCCAGCTAAAATGGGCTTAAAGCACAAGCGTCTTTGAGTGAAAGCTCATTCTCTAGATAGCAAAAGGATTTAGCAGACTTGAATCTGATGCTAAGTTAGGTTTGTGGTGTGGATGTGCTGTTAGTCTGATTTAGGATGGGCTTGTCTCCTCTCCCTTCCTTTGCCTGCTTCTGGGATCGTTTGTGGGCAGGCCAAATCCAAGCCAGGCTTCCACCTGGAGAGGTGTATTCACACCAGCCAAGAGAAAAGCAGTGCTAGAGGGTGAGATGAAGTGATTTATCCCAGTCACACAACGGGTCAGTGTCAGGGGCAGTTGGGGTGATCTGATGCAAAATTATCTAATTTTTTTAAAAAAATATTTTAATATTGCCTAGTAAATGATACCTTCTTTTGGTTCCCTAGAAGATTCAATATACTAGTTCTTCCCCTGGCTCTTTTTTTAGCTGTTTCAGATATAACGTTGGTTATACAGAAATGAACAAAGATGCCATAATTTCCTGTAAGCATGTTTGTGTGTATTCTACGCTTACAGCAGACCCCGTTTCCCTAAAACATCTACAGGATCACCAAAGTGGGCAAACAGCTTTTGTCTGTCTGTTGTTTCGCAGAAAGAAATCTTATCGTGACTTTCAAGTAGAAAAAAAAAAAAATTAGAGAAATAATAACATGACCCAACTGTGAAAATATTTTTTTTCATGAACTGTACCAATGAATTGGAAATGCGAGTAGTAAAAGGAATTGCCAAAAGTATCAAATATATGTGTTTTCAATAACTTTTTTTTTTTTGTTACCTAGTAAAATATTTTCCTGGAGAAGGGTTGTTAAACCCCTCTGTGCAATATAAAGGTGCAGTGATGTATTGTCTCAGAAGTGGTTTAATGGAGTTTTGGGGTCCCATTTTTTGTACATATTTTCAACACACGCACTGCGCGATCAATTTGGATTTATAAAATGCTCTATATATTTCTTTCTAAGCAACGATCTTAACTTTTAAAGAATGTTGCTTAGTTAGGAGTGCATGTGTGTGTTTGCATTTTGGCAAGGCAGCGAATAACATACAATATTTATGTAATTTGAGAAAAGTATTTTGTGCATTTGCCAAAACCCAGTCCTTTCTAAGAACCTAAAGGTATTTGATCTGCCCTCAAACATAGTGCTGGGAGGAGGATTAGGTGCACGGGAGAAGTGGGCAGAGGGAAGGTCTGTCCAGTCTTTGCAGTGGGAAACGGCAGGATTTTAAATGAAGAAGCCGGATCTCATTTCAGCTCAACCTCTTTGAATCTGTTTCAGTGAAATTATTTCAGCCTCACCTGTGGTTTTACTGCCCAAAACCTGGGCTTCTGCAGTCAGATTACTCATCCAGGTTGGGCTGCGTTAGGTAAAAGCGCAACCCCAGCCCTCCTGCCATAGGTACTGCGAACAACCGGGGAGGTCAACCCTCCGCAGGGAGCCTTATCATTAAACGAACAGAGCAAAGATGTCAAAAAGACGGTGTTTTATGTTATACCAGCATTTCCCCCTCGGTGGCTGACCCACTTCAGCCATCTTTCCGGAAAAAACAACCAAGAGCTTAGAGCACAAAGATGGGGAAGGCGGCGGGGGGTTGCACAATCATGATTTAGCTATATCCTGATCTCTGTCACTCCTTCTTCCCTCATCCATTGGTGTAGCAAAGATCAGGATCCATCCTTGGCCACCTGGTATCAGCTGCTGCTCATTTGTTTCAAAAGGCGAAAGCCCCGTGCCTTGCTCACACCCCAGCGAGCCCTATAGACCCGTTGCACTGAAATCTTTGTGCCAAATCCAATGATATAACGTTTCATTCAGAGAATTCCTCCATTTTTGTCCCCCCTCTTCTCTTTTGGTTTATCTCTTCCTTCTATCTTCAGCCTGTCAGGACTTTCACATCCCCGCGGCTGACAGCTAAGAGATCTGGAACTTTGATGTTGTAAGGGATATTTTATCTCAGGTAATTCTCACCAATTCCTACCTTATTGTGTAGGATATCCAAGGACTCCGAGAGTGAGCAACGCCTTTGTCTGGTAAGATCAGAGCAATTTGCAAGCTTTTCTGGGAACAAGGTCCAATAAAGGGACTTTAGAGATATAATCTGTCAACCCCATTGAGCAGCACTGTGACAGCAGCCTTATGATTATTGACGGTTTAAGCATCGCCCAGGACAGAACAAGGCTGGGGGTATGCAGTTATTTGTTGTAAGACACCGTTTTGCTGAGGAAGCAAAGGAAACCCTTTATACCCAAATTCACCAAGTTTTTACTGAGTTTCTCCCTCACACAAACAACTGGCCCTACTGGGAGCTGCTGCTTTTTTGCCACCAGTTTGGGGAAAAATAAACCCCTCTGAGGTGCAACTTCTAATTCACAAAGGTGACGTGATTTTGTGGGACTAGTTTCGAAGGGTTGACCCAGTATAGCCAGTCCCAAGCCTGCAGCCACTGGGCAGAAGGTGGACTGCCACCCCAGTGTCCCAGAGCATCACCTGTGCGGTGTGGCTTTGGCATCACAGGCAGATGCAGCTGTGAGACCACCCAAAGCCTTTGTCTCTGTTGCCAGTCCTACGGTAAGTACCGTGTGGGTCAGGAGTAGTGAGAGGTCTGCGATGCCCTGAGCCCTGCGTTTGAAATCCTCTTCTTCACCCTGTACCTTGCTCAGTTCCTTTAAATCTCCTCATTCCTGGTGAGTCACGCTGAGATGGCAGAGATGTTACCCGGGATCAGCCATCCATCATCTCTTCAAGCAGCCGTAGCGCGGAGCTCCCTAGAAAATAACTTGCAGGAGAAGCTCAGCGGGTCTGTCCTCTGTTGTCTTCACTGCCCACTGGCTCGCTCACCTCACCGGGGTTTCACCGTCTTCACCATAGCTGATTCTTGAGGAGTTTCCTCATTATTCAAAGTATTTCTGAATTAATTTTTCTCCCTCGCTAGGCAGACATTTGTTTATTTTATTTGCAAAGACATCAGTATCTTCTTTTTCAGTAAACACCCAGGCCTCACATCTTTATAAACGTATTGACAAAGACCCCAGCTCATCTTCAGCGGCCACAGCTCAGCTCTTACAGCAGTTATTTTGGGATAAAACCCTTCTGCAGAGGCAAGTAACGGGCCTGTATCCATGCCCTTGTTTTCCTAGTTGTCAAACTGATGTTAATATGCGTTCCTGGTAGGTGATTAAACTTCCTGAATAATTGATCTCTGCTTGCCGATGGATGACCAGATAAGCGTGTCCGTGTCAATCTTCATGCCAATGTACAATCAAGCCTTGGATTGTTCCCCAAGCTCCTTTTCTCTTGCCACTCTCTCAACCCTTCAGCCATCCTTCCCACCACGTTCCCTGCCCTCATCAAGGACATTGGTGTCCCCACCCAGCATTTTGAAGCCAACACTTTGCGACTGTGGGGCAGAAATCCTCCCGTGGCTCAGCAGCGGCTTCGCAGAATGAGTTGTAGCCCAGATGCCGATGATACCAGCCGGGTGATTTTGTTGGGTTTCCAAGATAAATGCTGAACCCGCTACAAAATGGCTAGCAGGTAAACCCTTTCCAGCCCCTCCACTATGCCTGCCGAAAATGCTTTTCCTGGTGGCAGAAGAGACCCCCCCTGCAGAGAGCCGTGCAAAGTTGTGCCCACCCGGCAGAGGCGCCAGCAGCGGCAGACAGCGAGGAGGGCAGGCAAACATCTCCCTGTCTGGGCTGAGCAAAGGGGCTGGGAGCAGCTAGGCCACCAGAGGACAGGATGCCATCCCTGCTGACAGCGGTTGTGGCTTTGCCCCAGGATTGCACGGGTGCAAATTTTGCGATTTCAGTGTCTCTGCCCTAGGGTTTGTTTATTCTTATAACGGTGCCTTGGGGAAAGCAGAGGGAGGGAGGCGGGCAGAAAGCAGCTGTGGGTGGTGTAAGAGGAGAATCCCGCCAGCCCGCCTCGACCATGGGTCTCGGCACCGGCCACCACGGGAAGAGCCGCCGGTGGCCCCGGGAGCGAGGTGCTGCCGTGAGCACCTACCGGACAGGAGGCTCTTGCAACAGCTCCAGTGTCTTCCCTCAGTAATGAATTCTGACTTGTTTCCCCAAATCGCCTCATAATGACTCAGTTTGAATCTAATGACGCAATCCTGAAGGGAATCGTTAGCTCCCCAGCCAGGAGGGCCGGCCACTCTCCAGCTCCAGCCCACATGGCTGCTGACTGCAGCGCTGTTTTGTGCAGCTCTACGTACCCCTTGATGCCTGCCAGCTCCCAGGGGTACATTCTTTCTAGGGATACCTCACCCCAGCCCACCGTGGCTCAGGCCAGCGCTTCCCTCCTGGTCATCCAGGTGCAGGATGGAAAAGGCCAATCTGTTTCCCATCAGGTGAGAACAAAGGCGCTGGTGTTACCGTGCCGCTGAGCTGGTGGGTCTTTGCCGTTCAGTCCCGCGTATCGAGCCCTGATATGGTCCTTCCTCGCTGCAGCTCACGGATGAGATGGAGAAGGGACCTGGGGAGAGTTCTGCAGAGCAAACACCTCTTCTGCCACCTGCTACTCATGCAGACAGAAAATCTGACCAAATACACATTAAAAAAAGCAAGCAAAAAAAAAAAAAGAGACTTTTCAAGCCATCACTGGCATCGTGTCTACATTGGGAGACATACAAGAGTTCATTGCCATGCAAGATCCAGTCCCAAATTAAAATATCTCTCCCAGCGACAGCCTTTCCCACAATAGTCTGAAGCAAATTGCGGGCTGCTGAAATGACACTAATTGACACCTTCCAATTCGTTATGCACTCCAGAGCTCATGATCCTATTGAGGTAGAAGCCTGGCAGTGACAACTTCACCAAGAGTTACACACTGATGTCATTTGTACATTTGTTCGCTGGAGTTTGATTTTTCCAGATTGTGCTGCAATTTCAGCACAGGGTGTTAAATGATTTACTGCAGAGGGACGGTGGCAAGGCCAAGAATAAAACCCAGGTACCGTCAGTCCCAAGATACCATGACAACCAACTAGTGTTAGAAAACACTCCCTGCCACCGCCTCACGCTTTTATTTATCAACAAAAGCAGGTTTATTTTGTTTTATTCTCAGCAAGACACTGTTTCACTGGAGACCACTTAAAATGAGATTCATCTTCCTTGGAATAACTACAGACTCTTGCATTTGTAATTCATTCCCCTCCCTTTTCTAATCTCATTTCTATTGAATGTATTGTTTTTCTTTCCATTATTTCTGAAAAATGAGGTCATTAAAATGAATATTGGAACTTAACAGGTTTGGGGCAGGAAGAAACTTCACCGCAGAGGCATCACAAATACAATACCTTGGATTGCTGCAGAGCCCTTCTCAGCTAAACGGCGGCGGAAAGGAGCTCTTTCTTACGCCATTTATTCATGCTTCTGTTTTGACACTTTGGGGGCAAAAGGGAAAAAAGGAAATTCTGACTCCTGGAGTCTACGGCACTTTCTGCAGGAGGCAACCCCTGCTAACGCGACAGCGTTACCTGCGCGAGCGCTTCAGAGGATGAGGCTGCCGGGCTCGACGCTTCTGCTTGCACCGAGGCAAACAAGAGGGAACCTCCCAGGCGCTGCGCCCGACCTGCTGCTTCCAGCGCTGCAGGAGAGGCCCCGACCCCCGCAAGGGTTGCGAGGTTGGGATGTGCAGCCTCACTGACTCAGCTAAATCCAGAGGGTAATTACATTTTGCCTAAAAATAAACAGCCGGTCACTCCCTCCTGTCCCTCAGCTGTCGTTTCAGTGTTTTTCTTTTGTCTCTCCGTGCGCCCCAACCTTCCCTGCCCTGATAAAAATCCCACAGAGCACGAGGTGGGGTTTGGGAGGGATCCGTGGGTGCGAGCCACCGGTTTGCTCAGTGCTGCTGTGTGCCGGGGGGTCCCCACGCTGCTCCCCACTCGCCCAAGTGGTGACAAACCTCTTTCCACTCCTTAAGGAGCAGCCCCTTTTCATCTCGAGTGGGCTGGGTACCAGGGATGAGTGAAGCAGCTCCTGATGGAGAGAATCCAGGGGTCCTGGGGGATGCTCTATTAATGCAGGTTATTTTCTGACCCTTGGTTATACAGCAACATGTTCCAGATGCAAAGGAGAGATCTGGGGAGAAGGGTGGTGGGGAACTTCTTTTCCTCATTAAACTTCTATTTAAAAAAAAAAAGAAAGAAAAAAAAAAGAGCAAATTCTGATCTACCAAAGCTTAAATCTAGAGTAAACCCATTGCAAACTACAGCTTTACTCCGGATTAACACTGGTGTAAATTAGGCTAAGACTCGGCTGCAAATCCCAGCTCTCTCCTTATTCCTGAAAGACACAAACATTAAGGTCTCAGCATCTAGAGTTATGTATCGCACAAAATATTTCCTGGCTAGGAAAATCTCCTGGGACACTGATCAGGAACAAGCTGGTGCAGATAATTGGTTTAATTGAAAGTAAAGGCACACTACTAAAAATAAAGAGATGAAAGCCGTTTTTCCTTTGCCAGTTTTAATACGAGCAATATTAGTAGCAGCTGCATTTCAACCCATTTTGCAGATAACTGTAAGAGGGGCATTCTGAAACCTAAACAGTTTAATTGCATAGGCTACCCTTTAATTTAGGGTGGTGAGAATGATATGAAGGACTCATTAAACTGGGGCATTAACCATGGCAGAAAATAAAGTAGTTTCTTTGTTGCAGAAGATCTCACTCCCCTACAATCGCTACAGTAAACCGTTCATGGGAACGGCGGCAGGGCAGGATGGGTAGATAGAGACACGTTGAGATAGAGGGAAGGAAATGAAAAATAATTGGGACAGTGCTCTGCAGATTGTATGTCACTGCAGACAGTTATTTAATAACTCTCCAATTATTGCTGCCAGCTGGGGCACATTAAGACACTGCAAGAAGTCAGGCCAAAATCCCCAGGGCACGGCTGCTGCCCCGGCACCGCGCTTCCTCCCGCGGGACGAGGAGGGGGCACGCCGGGGGCAGGCTGCGGCTCTTCCCAAGGGATTACCCTGCGTCCCCCACCCCTCCTGCCCCTAGCTTAACATACGAGGTGGTACAGAGCCATTTTGGGGTCTCCTTTCCCTGGGACACAGGGCGACTCTCTGCAAGCGTTTCCTCCAGTGTAGATGTAATTAAGCGCAGCGTGATGGGCAGTTCCTTCAGCGGCAGCGCTGCTGTAAGCAAAGAGCATCTCCCCGCTGCCCTCGGAGCTGACTCGGCTCTCCCAGCTCTCAGCCTGTACTTACAAAGGCTGCGTGAGGTGCACCCACGGTGCCCAGGAGACTGGAGCTCTCTCAACCATCTCGCCTTGCTTCTCCTCTGCGCAGTTGACTTGGTGCTTTGGATATTTTGCTTTCTTGGATTTCACTGTCCCCTCCTCTGACCTTCTGCAAGAGCTCCACGTCACCCGATTCACAGGTTTATTGGGGGATACGGAGTCCGGGAGTTTGTGCACAAACCACGGATGAGCAGCAGACCCGAGTCCACGGCTGGTGGCCAATAACTGCTAATACCAGCGTGGACCAAAAGTAAGGCACTTGAAGGTTGGAGCAAGAGTCCACTGGTCACTGTCATGTGTTGAAGCAGCTGGAAGGACACCAGTGCACCCCGAGCAGCTGCCAGACATTTCTGCAGCGAGCCTCGCAACCTTAGGGACTGTCATTTATGC
Source organism: Dromas ardeola (assembly GCA_013398915.1). Lineage (NCBI taxonomy): Eukaryota > Metazoa > Chordata > Aves > Charadriiformes > Dromadidae > Dromas > Dromas ardeola. The sequence goes on along the minus strand of VYZM01016294.1, from coordinate 447,245 downwards.
TCTGGAGACCAGAGTCCTGTGGTTACAACAGCCTTCCTGGCTTTTTAAGCACAACCTCAGATCCCCCAGCAACCACGAGTTCCCTCAGAACTGCAGAAGAAAGCTTGACATCGTGAACCTCAAGGGCTCTAAAGCCCAGCTGGAAACCAAGAGCCCAGAATACATCGTCTGAGACCCACTGTGTCACCAACAGCACAGCTCCATGCATAGCAAGTAGAACCAGCCTGGTGGGGTCATCCCCAAGGGTCCCAGTCCCAAGGTGGATGTGAAGACAGAGTAACCTTGCCCTTCTTCCCCAGCCAAACAAAGCCTTTATAAAGACTCCTTCCCCGAGCTCAGGATTGGGTCCATAAAGCAGAAACCGTACTTCGATACCAAATGAAAAACATTATTCACAGACTGTAATTCCTTTCTGCAAATACCAGAGGAGAATATTTCATTTGGCAAACAATTGAGCCTTACAGTTTAGAGCTCTTAATGTGATTAGGGACAGGTTCTGCAACACATTTGTAACTCCAGGTGATTTTGCTATATCTTTTTGGACTGTGACCAGACATAAAAATGCCCTTTTGCTAGATTTGGATCCAACTAAAATTGAGGAGAATCAGATGTCGGCAAGTCCTTTCCAGTTTGATCTTTACCCAGGGGTATCACAACATGCTTCAGCTATGGGCTGCGCCGAGCAGCTTCGCGATCTCGGGCTCTTTTTTGCATTAAGCACATATCTCCTCTGACCAGCGATAACTCTTCTGCGGCACATATTCTGTAAATGAGCACGCGCTACTCCTCTGAATTACCGTGATGTACTTATGGGGCTGGGAGAGAGCACAAGTACTTCCATTGGCTCTATGGACACAACTTCACTTCCTTTCAGTCTTCCTAAATTGACTCCAAAAATGCCGATGTTGCTTAAAATGAGCTGAGACCAAGTGCCCCCTCCATTTAGAAGAGTGCAGCATTCAATCCTGAAAGCAAAGCCCCATCTTTTTGCAGGATCAGACCCCTCCGGGAAATTTGCTGGTCTCACACGCTGTCCTGCCGGTGTCTCTGCCTTGGCTACCAAAGGTGGGGCTGCAAGGAAATTAAATTAAGGGCAAAATCTACAGGGGAAGGAGGCATAAGGACAGCACCACAGCGAAAACCTAAATTGTTCTGTATATGAGCCTGAGAAACAAAAACATGTTTGACCTTTATACTAGTGATAAGAAGAAAATCCTGAGTTTCTTGATCCTGAGGACTTGCACGCTGTCTTCACCGGCACCAGCAATCAGGCTGTCCATCGCCTTCCCCGCGTCCTGCTGGGAACTTCTTGTGAAAGTAACACCCATTGCTCACCCAGAAACTGGATCAACCCCTTAGCCACAACCAGCATCCTCGTGAGGTGATACTATGGAATATTTATGGCAAGCTATAAAGTGATAAATAAAAAAAAAAAAACAGGGGACAAAAAAAAAGAAAATTCACATTCTAACAGATTTATCACTTTCTAAGAGGAGGAAAATTGAACTAAGGACAAAACCATGTCATTTTACCAAGCAGGTAGGTCAAAGAAGAATCAGCGATGGGAAAACCAGACGAGGGCTGTGCTCATTAAAGCCTTGTTTCCACTGAACAGCCACCACAGCCAAGACACAATGCAAAGGAATACGCTTGAAGTGTTTTACGATGTCGTTGATCTTTCTGACCCCGATAGCTCTGCTTTAGTAACACTGAGGGAAAGAAAGCTGGTTGAGGACACCCGAGGTGCATGCGCTGTTGGGTGGTGGTGGCAGCCGGGGGTATCTGATAACCTGGGGCTCTTCACCTCTCTCAGGAACAAGCAGGAGAAGGTCTAATGGCAGGAATTCAAAGTGAGCAGTGTTCAGATCGGAGAGGAGACATCTGGTTTTGAACGAGGGCAGCCAACCGCTGGAACACGTCAGGAAGGAATGCGGCGGATGCCTCAGCCCTCGCTGTCTTCAAAGCAAAGAGTGAATTTCTCTTCTGGAAAGATGTGATCCAGTGCAGCTACGGGTTACCAAGGCCGGTGGGGGAAGCGGCTCGGTCACCTACTCCGAGCCCGTGGGGCTGCCGGTGGTCAGAGAGAATGAACCAAATCTGTAAGTGCTTTGTGTGTACTGGGTGCTGTAAACAGCATCGTATATAACAGGTCATATATGTGACTAATTACACACACGTGTGTATATGCATGTGCGAACCGGAGCCGGAGAGTGTTACAGAAACCCTGGCACCGGCAGCAGGCTGAGACAAGCCCAGCAGCACTTCAGTAAATCTAAATAAACCAAATATGTCAGGACTTTGTCCTTGTGGGCTTTTCCAGAATTTTTTTTTTTTTTTTTTATATGCTGTGGGACAAACATTAAGGCCAAAACAACATCTCTGCCCTTTACCGCACTTTCACAATCCAGGCACGAGGCCAGACTGCACCGCGGGACTGTCCAGGGGTGCGGTTTGGTGCTGTGGTTGTGCCAAGGTGGTGGCCGCTGTGACCCCAAGGGCCCGGCTGGATCCTCCACCAGCACCATCCCACGGCACCGCTGTCAGCCCGGCTCGCCGAGAGCCGCTTCGTCCAGCTAAACCAGTGGAAACCCCTTCCCTTCCTTCCACAGGGCTGGATTTCTGGTCATGGAGGTCCCTGAGCCATCTCACCCTGGGTCAGGTGGGCGATGGACCCTTCAGCAGAGCCGCTGCTCCTTGGATTTTATGGATCAGCGAACCCCAACGATGGTGACTGTGATGACAGCCAAGAGCAAGGCTGGGCACAAGCTGCCGCTGCGGGGCTCTCCCAGCCCCATCCCTTGATCCTTATTCCTGCCACCTTCCTCCTGCCAGCATCAAGACGTGCCCAGACACAGAAGGAGCTGAAAACCCACCTGGCTTTGGTGTGCAAAGCTCTCTCTCAGCTGGAGCTGAAGCTTCCCAAGATCATAGAATCATAGACTGGTTCGGGTTGGAAGGGACCTTAAAGATCATCCAGTCCCACCCCCCTGCCCTGGGCAGGGACACCTCCCACCAGCCCAGGCTGCTCCAAGCCCCGTCCAGCCTGGCCTTGAACCCCTCCAGGGATGGGGCAGCCACAGCTTCTCCGGGCAACCTGGGCCAGGGGGACTCACCGCCCTCAGAGTCAAGAATTTCTTCCCAAGATGGTTTGCCACCTGGCCCTGGGAGCTATCACACGCAGGGGGTGTTCTAGCACACGGGTACAGGATCAGTTTCAGAATTTTTTTCATTCCTATTCCGCCTCCCCCCTCTTTTTTTTTTAATCTTTTTTTAATAAAATAAAATAAAAGTGTTTGTGTTACCCTTCTGTAGCATACACAGGCATCAGGGTGCTCAGCTGGGATGTGAGAGATGCGGGTCCAATTCCTCCCTCTGCCCCCTGGGGGATCTCTTTCGGCTTCTGTCAAAACTATATCCACGTGCAACAGGCACGAGGAAAAAAAAAATAAAATCACAATTCAGTAGGTCAGAAAGCAACACACAAATAAGCCAGATCCTGTGACCTTACGGTCGTTCCCAGGGAGCAATAGCTGGAAAAAGCTTGAAGCAGCTGCAGTGCCTGGGTTCACCCCATCGCCGGGGTTGAATTCCCTCAGATCCCTGTGGTTTCCTTGCGGAACCTTCGAGCTACTCTCCACAGCGCCCGGCTTCAGCTCCCCGCGTCCTGGGGGAGCCTGGGTAAAGTCTCATGGTTAAAAACATCAGTGGAGTGAATCCAGGCACAGGCTTCAACAAGAACATGAATATCTCACAAGGAAAACAAAAGCTCCTCTTTCTCCTGGTTCACACTTTTAAAGGTTTCTTGAAACTTTGTGAAAAATCCTTAACCGGTGCAAATCACGTAGCTCTACATAAGCCAAGAAATCAGCAACTATTATTTAGGATACTGAACCAGTTCTAATGAGAAAAGTATCTTCTGCTCATTCAGTACCGTAAAAATAGTTACACAACCCCCCTGAAATGATCCGCCTTAGCATTTGTTCAATAGTTTTTGATTGTCGTGGGCAAGAAGCTGGGTTATTTTTACTGCCAAGATTGAAAAAATTTCAACTTTTTCAAATATTTGCAAAACCAGATGCCCCAGTAAACATTTTTAGTCTATTTAAAAAAAAAAAAAAACAAAACCTTCTTTCTTAAAAAAAAAAACATTTTGCATAGAAAACATACCAGATGGAACAAACATTTGAGGCCCGATGTACGGAGCGCAGGCTCCCCAGCGCAGCCCGCTGGCAGGACACCCAGCACGGCGGGGACGGAGGCACGGTTCGGATCAAAGCCGACACAAAGCTTGGAGAGATGCGTTGAGTGTGGACCGAATCCTGCCGGGTGCTCAGGCAGCGACCGCAGGGAGTGCTGGAGGCCGGCAACGGACATCGGGAGAGTCCGTCCCAGGGGAAGCGAGGAAAACCTGAAGGACTCGACTGCATTGAGATAGATGCACCAGCTGTCACGTCTTTAATCACCCTTGACATTTTTAATTGCCCTGGCAATCGAAAGGTTATTTGCTGAGAGCCTGCGGAGGAAGATAAAGATGATGCGGTTCCAAGCACTGTCCCATCCATGCCCTTTGCTTTGAGCCGTTCCTGACGTCTCCCAAAGGGATTGGCTTCCTAAGCACAAAACCACACAAGACAAACATTTTCAATGTGGAAAGAGAAAGGAACCAAATATCCCTACAGGTGAAGACCCACGTCTCCGTGTCAAAACACTGTAACAGGACCGACCAGCTGCGAGCACAATTAATTTGCAACCGCAAAGTCATTAAATTTGCCCTGTTTGTGTGTGTGGGTGCACACGCAGGGCAGGGAGGGAGGCAGGGGCAGCTCTCCTTCCGCCAAGCCGAGCAATTCCAATTTACCGAAAGGTATCACTAAAGGAGGAGATCAGAACAGGCTAACCAGGCAGGCAGCAGTCTCCTTTTATTGGCTTCAGAGCTCTACTTCACTTCTCAGTGGCTTGCAATTAGAAGAAATAATTACCATCACCACTGAACCTGCAAAATCTAAATACGGAGCAAGAGCCGTCTGCTCCCCACCAGCACCAGGGTGCGTATGGTGAGAGCGTTTCTGCAGCCTTCTCCCCCTCCGAGCCACCTGACGGAGGGTGAGGATGGAGGTTACACACAGCCTCTGGCAAGAGACAGGCCTCAAGGAGGTGTTTTATGAGCTTTCTCCACGGCTTGGACCCTCCGAGAAGCTTCCAGGTGCACTTTCCCATTGCTCTCTTGGTTCCACGAGCGCAGGGGTGCGCACGTGAGCGTACGACGGGGGTGACAAGTAGCAGAGGGGGCTGCTAACTTGAGAAATCCTTCCTCTGACTCGGTCATTCACCAGAGGCCCAAGAAAAAACTGCTCGAGGTCACGAGGGAATCCCCAGATAATGCGAATAACAGCACAAGCAGAGAGCTGCAAGAGCTGCAGATCCCTCTTGCAGGATGTCCACAGGTGGCCACCACCCACCCGCCCTGGGGCGCTAAAGGCTGCCTAAACCCTTCCATCTGCCCTCCCGCCTTCATTGCCAGCTTCTGTCTTGCAGAACCCTTAATTAATAAGCTTCCCATCACTGATATGGCATTTAAAGGGACACCATCATGTAATATATGTGTTTTCGATCACAGATTTGGGAAGAATAAGGCTTTATATACCTTGAGACCCCGGGAGGAATGGATTGATGATGATGATGTTCCTTTAAATAGCAGCAGATGTCAAGACCTGGAGGAACTGTTTTTCTTCCAAAGAAGGAAGTAGTAACAAAAAAAAAAAAAAAAAAGGATACCTTCATTGATCAAAACCTGCGTTTTCTCCCATCACATTGGCTCCATTGAGCCAACGCAACGGAAGAGCTCCAGACACCACCTCCCATCACCAAGCAAACCCCAGCTGGCCATGATGGCTGCCTGGTGGGACGTCCCCAGCTCTGCAGCCACCAGAAGAGAACCAGCTCCTGGAGCACCAGCACCCTCGTTTCAGCTGAGCATCTTCGCTCTGAGACACCTTCAGCCAGGACACAGCCAAACCTGCCTTGTCCAGGTCTTCTTGGCAGGGCACACATGGGCACTTCCCCTGGCATTAATGGAGATTTTAGCTCCAGCTAAACACTTCGGTGGAGAAATGCCTTCAGAGACAAGAAATACAGAGAGTGGGCAAGCTCAAAGCAACCAGAGGCAAAGCCCGTGCTCTGAAGCCAAAGCTTGGAGTTCATGTAAGTAAACCTGGGCATGAATATCTGCTCCTGGAGCCCGCGACACGGAGCCTGAGCTTTGCCTGCAGCTGCCTCCACCGCTCCGCAGCCCCGTCCTGGGACAACCCTCTGGTCCCAAATCTCCTTGCTAGCAGGAAGAGGGTACCGTCTGTGTTCTTCCCCCACCCATCACAGTACTATAATCAAAATGCTGGAGCTTAATTTTCAGTCTATGACTCCAAACTTACCCTTCTGGCATAGGATTTCGAACCCAATTCCACAGTGGAAACCACTAATTTTCTTAGTACCATTTTCTACGTGGTAGAAGTCTGCTTTTAAAAGACTTGGGCATGGGAAAACTGCTTATTTTCATTATTTTTAATAAAAAAATTTCAAAAATAATGCAAGAGATTTCATCCCTAGTGGCTCTCAACCCCAGATCCAGTTTCAAGTCAAGTACAACCCTAAAACTTGACCCCCTATTCAGCCTCAAACCCCAAACCTTTCCATGGGCTCTGGGTGGAAAGTTACTGACCCTGTATCTGAGCCAATTTTCAAAAACACAAATAACTTGCCTGATGAAATTTTTGTAGGAAAAAAAAAATGAAAAAAAAGATATTTATACACGCACACACATGCATATGCACACACGCCGTATATAGCAGAAGGGATTAAATCCTCATGTTGCAAGAATTTAATTTAAAAAAAAAAAGCTAAGACATTGTAGGAATGCAAAAATATCACCTCAGCCTGGTAACCTTTGGCTTAGGCTTGCACTTCCACAGCTAACAAACGGGAACGTTTCCTTTCCAGTGCTGGGAGGACCGGTGCCACTCAGGAATGCCTGGCTTCAGCCCAGTTAGAAAAGGAAACCAGCAACCCTTTACTAGTGGGGCCTCCGCCGGCTCCCGGAGTCAGCCTCTCATCCCACGGGCTTGTTATAATGCCCACTTTCTTCATCGTCCTCCGAGTGCCCCATTTCCAAAGGTGCTGCTAAGGAGGACCAAAGAAGGGTCTTGGCAAAATAACACTATACATTTTCTAGCTGCAAATGCAGATTATTTGGTTTTTTTGTTCTTGGGAGTTAATGCATGATTCACACCCATACGCTGAGCTCCAGGGCGTTAAAAGGAGAATCGTGCCCGCTGCTCTCATCTCACCGGTGTGAACATCATCCGGAAGAACGAACCGGTGTCCCAAGACAAGTCCATTCAAACCGGAGAGAAACGGTCTTCGGGAAATATTCGGTACCTGCACAGGGGCAGGAATACGTTCATTTCACACCAAGGTTAAGCGTTTAACAGGACCCTGTGCATTAGCAGAATTCCTGGCATGTCCGAGGCTCGTTTAAAAGGTGGACGGGAAACCCTCTGCCTTTTGGTCTGATCTTAAGTTAATCACGACAACCAAGGGACTGACCTACAGGAAACAATCCTCTAGGTACTGACGTTACCCAAATAAAGCTAGCAGTTTCTGTAGTTTATTGGCTGTGTTTTTCCCCCCAGCAGGCTTAATTTATGGTAATTACTAGGAACTATGGATTAAATTATAAAAAGGAAATTATTAAGGTTTCCTGACCTGGAGGCCAAGGGTAAGTAAAGAGAAGCAAACTGCTCTCGATGGGAACGCTTCCCCGCTGCTTTCGGGGCCGGTGGAGAAGGACTTTCAGTGCAGCAAGAGGGAGGGTGGGTTTTTGGGCAGGAGCTGCCCCACCTCGGACACTGGGATGCTGGGGACGACCATCGCGTCCACCAGCCTGAGAAGCCCTGAACCATCACGGCACAGCGATTCCCTGGCAGAGGGGTGGGCTCCTGCCTTCTTCTATGTACAGCGTAGGCAACACAGAGTCATACGCTTTACGTTAGCAAAGAAATAGAGATCTCTGTCGGATGGGAAGAGACTATAAAAATAATACAATGCAGAAATCCAGCTTAATTCCAACTACACCAAAGTCCAGAGTCCTGTTCTAAATCCAGCTCTGCCAGCTGATCAGAAGAAGTAATTCTCTCCTGCCTGGGTTGGAGCACGTTTATTACTGCTTATAATTCTTATATATGTCTCATACTTTAAATTAGCATTTTGAATGCTCTTGTGCTGTTGCAAAGTCAGAGCGTTAGCATTTGCCAGACCTGGCCTGGCAATCTCTGCTGGCCTGGGTATAAATATGAATCACGCTCATCAAAGGCAGAGCGGGGCGTAGCGACAGCGGGGGCAGCGGGGGCGGCTCCTGCTCTGCTTTCCCTGCGAGATCAGGGCAGAAACAAAGACGCCAGGTTTTGCTCTCAGTAACGAACCTTCAGTTCATCGCTCCCCTCCTCTGCCAAGGCCCTCGGTGCCTACATATTTTCTGCAACGAGCGCCTTCAGCTTCGTTAGCTCCATTATCTGTTCCGGGTCCAGTGTAGAGACTATCAAAGGCACAACCTGAAATTCATCTCACGCTCTGCAGCCAGCTTTGGGCTCTGCAGACAGCCTCATCCAACGCGGCCCACGCCCTACCAAGAAGTTTCACAATTTTTAATACCACATATATCTATCTTAGAGGGGGAAAAAAAAAAAAAAAACAAAAAACAAAACCAAAAAAAGCGTGGATAGGCTTTTGGTATGAGGTTCAAAAGAATATCTGAAATCACCTCCCCACTTATACAGATTAAGTAAATGCAGCACGCACCTCAACTTGTATTTAAATACACCCAAACTGTAAGAAAGAACTTCTACAAGCTTGAATCCTGAGAAAGGCAGTGAAAAGCTCCTGGAAGCAGCCCCGGCAGGGCAGGCACGAAGAAGCGTAACCGACATTTACAGTGGGCAATTGTTATAGTGAAAACAAGCCTGCAGGATCGTGTGTCACTGGGGAGGGATATCAGCGTCTGATCTAAGTAAGGACGGGACACGGGGGTACCTGGAGCCTTGTCAAACTCAATGCTCTTATGTAGTAGGTTGAATAACAGAACAATGTTTACATTTCCCCTTGTGCCCTAAGGAGTTTGGAAGCCGGACACCTGAAAAGCATGGATGATTCTTACAGCAGCGCCGGTGTCGGCTCTTGGTCACCAAAGCCTTGACTGTTCCTTACCAGCATTGAAACAAACAAAAAAGAAAACTAAAGAAAAAAACAACAAAAGAACCCCCAGTTATTGCTGCTTCTGAACCTGGACATCCAGTAAAGACATTATAAATGATGGAAAATTCAGCAGCTAGCTCATACTCTAGGTACATCAGCCACACACAGTGGATATAGCAACTTGGAGTGCAACCACTCTGCTGAGAACCTGATGAATTCCAGCCAAGAAAGATTTTTCTTTTCTAGTTTCTTCCATATTAACGCATTGAAACTTAATATTGAAAGTTCTCTGAATATACAAACAAACATCCATAGCTAATGGCAAAAACCATAAACTGAAGTACGTAGGAAACAACCATCCTGTGTGCGCTGGGGAGCAATAAACGTTGTTACAGGAGGGTATGTAACAAACACACCAGAAATACTGGGTGGAGGCAGTAAAACCTTTAGAGCTTTAATCAAGAGGATGAGAGGTCGTGATTCGATTTCTTGCTTGGTGCAATGAAAGATGGGATGATTTATCTGATATATTTATCATTTCTCCTTACTGGTGCCCGCTATACAAAGCATGCCACCTTCTTCCATGCTCTTAAGACACTCTTACGCTCTCAGCTAGCTCTGATCCTCACAAAGCAGCCACCTAGGATGCATGCAGCCTTGTGTCAAGAGCAATGCCTTGGATCACATTAGTCCCTACAAAATTGCCACGCTAAAATTTAAGAGCAAAACACAGACAGACAAAAAACCTAAATGATGAGGTTTCCCTAAGCAGAACCCACTGAGCTAAAGGCAGAAAGAATTCTTTCCTCTAGGATCTGATTTCACGTTCACATGTCCGCTGCAGATGTCACCAGAGATGCCAGAGCCCTGAACTTACCCCGCAGCCCCACCAAGGTGAGCTCTTCACGTGCTGCACCTCCAAGCTCATTTGATGCAATCTAACAAGGTCTCCTCCAGCCTTAGTCACCACAAGACTCGTTCAGTTCTTCACCCTGCTTACCAGCACGGTTGTGCTAAAGGTGGTGAGACATGCTGTAGTGTGGATGCTTCAGGTGCTCCAACAGCTATCGAACAGCCACAATTTTCCATCATTGTCAAATCGGGGTGACCACTTCATGGTGTAAAACTCTATTTTGCTATTGCCAGTCTGGATCCGGACACACTTCAAAAGCCAAATTGGTAGTTTCAAAATTCAGCTTCATCAGTCTCTTCTAAACTCATGTGCTCTCCAGAACAGTGAGCCCTAATCCAGCTTGAATTGCACCATTTCATCTCATCCTGGGCTCAAATGATTGTCAGTCCATCAAACGCTTCTTTGAAAACTGATTTCTTGCAGATGACCATGATTGCTATAAAACAGTATTTAAAAACATTTTAATATTTGAAAATGACTTTCCTTTCCTCTTATATCAACCACATGTTTGAGAAAGGCCCTGGGGTTTACCACGGCTTGGTGAGAAAAACAGCAAAAAAAGAGAAAGGATAATGGGGTGATAATGACTGGAAATGTATGGATTGAATTTGGGACCTATTTAAATACAAGAAGACAATTTGCGACTTGGTGGTATATGCGAACACAGAGAAATGTTTGTGGCTCAAGTGTGCATTTGAGTATAGAAAAATGTTTTGCGGCAAACTATTTCTCTTGTAGCGCAGACAAACTGTGACCAAATTGCCAGCTGTTGAAGCTGTGGTACCCACCCCAGCCCCAGCAGATGGGCTGTGTCTGCTCCAGAACTTCTCAGGAGACTTCCTATTTCACCATTACTGCTGTAGGATGGTCATGGTTTGCAACCACCGTGCTGACCTCCAACACATTGCAGACCACAACCAGGAACAAAACTCCTCCTTCATCTTGTGCCTTCAAACTCCTTCCTCTGTTTGACCCATTCCTAGGTGACGTCTTAACCTCGCAATTAGCAAGAGAGCCAACAGGAATCTACACTTCAACCAGGAGCTTCACTATGATGGAATAATTTTAATTGTTGGACTAGATGATGCATTTGGACATCATTGTAGGTCCCTTCCAACTGAAAATATAACATAAAATTCTATCCTATCCTATCCTGATGAAAGAAACCACAGAGGAACCAGTTCTGGTCCCACTTGACTCAGGTTAGCGGTGTCTCATTGTCCTTGGAAGCCCCAGGAGTTTCTGTTGGTTTTAATGTGCTGCATTTTCAGGAGCTTGGTGACCGGTGACAACACTTAAAGCTCAGGTGTAGTCACTGACAGGCTCCCGTAAATCAGATTATTTTGATAAACAGTTTGTCACTCCGGAGGCAGGGAAGTCAGGCGGAATTTTGCCATTAAAAACTATAAAACATTTTACAAAATAAAATTGCCTGAAAGTGAATTGTGACTTCAGGGATGCTGATTTGTGATCCCTTACAAGAAGTCTCGTTTTAAAGAGGATTCACTTTGAGTAGGGCCTACTTAAGGACTGAACTTGTAAATCTCCCACAGGAAAACGAAGGCACATTAAAATAAAAATAATTTAAAAAAAAAATTGGTGCCCAAAGAGGATATAAAGATGTAGAAGACACACACAGAGCCGCCACACAAGATCCTGATGGCTCTCACGATCGTTCTTAGATTCACTTGTTCTTTTTCTCTTTGCTGTGTCCCATCTTTCCAAAAAAAGCTGCGGAGCACGGAACAGGCCAAGCACAAGAGTACAAAGAGGCTTATAAAAACATTCTTCCCTATTAAGCAACTGGGCTGATTTTCACTGCATAAAAGATGAAGGAGACGGAACAAAACACTTACCTATATATCTCCATTTCTGATAGAAACCCTAGATTGCCTTTGTCACTTTAGCACATGAGCACAAGGCCAAATGAAACACATGTTTACAACTATAATGAGGATTAGCTTTGCACTAAAAAAGTTGAACTACAGTCAAAATTAGATGGTGACATGGGTATTTGCCAACAGTATTAAATGAGAAATAACGGAGTATGAGGTTTCTGGAATGAATAGAAAACGTATTGTTTAGAGACCTTTTTGGCTAAGTATCAACATATGCCAATACTTAAGACTTCTTGTTCTTATTTACTTACCCCAACAATAAAACAATTGCTGTTTTGTGCCAACAGCCTGACAGACTCGTCCTGTACTTCAAGAAATACAGATTGGATATTATTTCTCTCGTATCAGCTTCAGCCTACTTTTCCAAAAAAAAAAAAAAGATGCAAAGTAATTGAGTCCAGAGGAAAGGAAATAAATGAAGGAGGTAATCGATTTTAATAACATATAGCATCAACACACATTAAGAAAATACATAAAACAGAGGGGGGAAAAAAAACACTTTCCCATCTCAGAAGACCAGGCAGCGTTTGTAGCTTCATCCAGCCCTGGGCAGAGGTTATCGGTGAAGCCTCAACAACAGCAATGACTGATCTTCCCCCAGCGCCCTCCATCAGCACGAACCCAGAGTGGTGAGGTAACCACCATCGTTCCCATTAGAAAAACAAGCAAACCGAAGAATTAAAACCCTAGGAAATGTTCTCAAAACCAGAGAACTTGAAACGTATTTGCAGTTGAGACGTTCAGACTCTTTCCTGGTCTAACTGCTTCTCTCCATGGTATCGCCCGCTGCCAGGCCACCCTCGTGTTCAAAATGAACTCACTCCTTGCAGTATTTCACACCTAGGAGCGTGCCTCTGTCCCCGTGCCATAATGCTACAGCTGGAATAGATAGAGACCCAAGCCAGAGCTCACTCGATTTTAAAGCAGATACTGCTAGTAAAGACATCAGGAAAGCCTTCAAATTTTGGAATTACTTTCCCCAAACCTCTTTACTACACCCAGGCCAAGACAGACCTGCTCAGCTGGTCGTCGGGTGGCCTTTGCATGGGTGTGACATGGTGTGGGGCCGGATGGCGCTGACCTCGTATGTGGCATAAGGGGATCCTGATATTTACACCAGGACAAAGTTCAGCTCTGTTAACAGTTAGGGGAAAATGGACAAAACTCCTGAGTTTTGTTGTGTTGTGTCTGGTTTAGTGCTCTGAAAAGCTGCTTGTGTTATTGAAAAAAAAAAAAAATATGACACATTTCTCTAAATGGCAGAGATGGAGTAAAGCTTAACTCATTCATACTTTCAATCAAACCACCAGCAATGGGTCCTGTGGGAATGCATTTTGAAAAAGCATCATTAATTATTAGTTAACCTACTCCTAAGACTGATTTGCAAACTCTCTGGTGGAATATTTCCATTAGAAAACAAATTGCCAATGATCAAAGTGCTCCGTGAAAACGTCAATATGGACAAGGGTCCAAGAGAAAACAGACAGGGGCCTAGCAGAGCCCAGCCTCCTACACCGATCTCGAGTCCCACCTGCTGTCCCACTAGACCATCTCCTAGATGGGGGGGACAGGCAGCAAAGAGCCTGTGAGTCCCAGCTCCAACATTGCCAACTCATACTGGAGTACCCGGCCCTGGTCTGAATGGGAAAGCACACTATGGGCCTGATACAACAAGCACTTAGGACATTCCGTCTCCATGGAAGATGATGTCAGCACCACATGCCCTGCAAATCAAATCATCACAAAATCTGTAAGTCCTGAATCTTTGTGGTCAACCCTTCTGTTGGTCTTATGAATTGAGGAAACCCTATTTGATGTCAGGCGGATCAACTCGGTAACTTGCAACACCTGGATCCTGAAGGCAGGGAGGATATATGAGGTCCTGAAGCAATATCTCGGAGCCTTGCCAGTTATCTCATCTGTATTTAGATTGTGGTCTCTTAGCCCAGTTCACCGTCCTCTGAAAGGGGATGATCTCACACCAGCAGCCCCCCGCCTCCCCCTCAGAAGACACAGTAAGGCAGGAAATACGGTTTTGTCTCTATTTGATCACTTACAGCAACAGAAAAGATGTCAAGTTCATGTTCTGTCACAATTAGTCACCAGAGGACTCTTCCAGTGAAATCTGCGTGAGATACAAGTAATCGCCAATCAAACATTTAGATTAAGGAAATAAATATTTATCTCTAATATGTATCCCTAAAGAAAAATATACAGTCTGTGTAGATCTGTAAAGAGAGATGTCACGTCTGGGTACCACCATCATCATGGTTACATGATGGTTAGTCGCCTACAAGTACAACATACATACCATGGTACATGGTTAGTTGCCTACAAGAGCCTGTACCTTTTGGGCTACATAGTCTAAAAGCTCATGCCAGGAGTTAGCCCCTTACCCCCAAAGTCTGCATCAATAAGGAGAAGAAAGAAAGTATTTTTAAGCATTTTCTAGACTGGAAGCTGTGACAGTGGAAGTGGTATATGATTAGTGCCATTTAGCCAGGATCTCCTCAATCGAATCCTGGAGTCCTGGTGGACAACAGGATGACCATGAGCCAGCAATGTGCCCTTGTGGCCAAGAAGGCCAATGGCATCCTGGGGTGCATCAAGAAGAGTGTGGCCAGCAGGTGGAGGGAGGTCATCCTCCCCCTCTGCTCTGCCTTGGTGAGGCCACACCTCAAGTGCTGTGTCCAGTTCTGGGCTCCCCAGCTCAAGAAGGACAGGGAACTGCTGGAGAGGGTGCAGCATAGGGCTACCAAGATCATGAGGGGACTGGAACACCTCTCTTATGAGGAAAGACTGAGGGAATTGGGTCTGTTTAGTCTGGAAAAGAGACGGCTGAGGGGTGACCTTATTAATGCGTACAAATACTTAAAGGGTGGGTGTCAGGAGGATGGGGCCAGGCTCTTTTCAGTGGTGCCTGGCAACAGGACAAGAGGTAATGGGCACAAACTTGAGTATAGGAAGTTTCACCTAAACACGAGGAGGAACTTCTTTACTTCTTTACTTCTTTACTTTGAGGGTGGCAGAGCACTGGCACAGGCTGCCCAGAGAGGTGGTGGAGTCTCCATCTCTGGAGACATTCCAAACCCGCCTGGACGTGTTCTTGTGCAACCTGCTCTAAGGTGACCCTGCTCTGGCAGGGGGGTTGCACTAGATGATCTCCAGAGGTCCCTTCCAACCCTATGATTCTGTGAATCCAGTAGTCACGAGGGTACTCACACAGCTGCTCTACCCATCACATCGCTCACTCTCCATGACGGCAGAGACATGACCGCGACCATGATTCGGAGAGGAGACCCTGCGCAGTCTTTCACTAATTGCCCCCATGGCACATGTTGTCCTCTCATCCCTTCAGCACCAAGCCCCCACGCTTGGTGTGGACACCCTTTGCTGAACGAAACCTCGCAGTAAGGAGCGGGCAGATGCAGAAACCCAGCCCTGGGCTCCCAGGAGGACCTCTCTGCACCAAGGTCCTGGGCACAGTCCCCAGCCTGGTGCGTTACTGCCTCTGGCAGGTAAAACACAAGCAGAGGAGAACGTATCTTTCAGCTGGTGACTTGCTAAGAGGACAATTTAGCTTTAGAGATCCTGGTACCCGGGCACAGACCCTCAAACTCTATGTAATGCAATACCTACAGTATCCACACATGAATATAATGTGTCTATAGGGGTTCCATACGTTCACCTCCTCCCTTACATGAGCTGTCCTGCCGTCCCTTCAAAATAAATAAATACAGGTATTGATCGCTTACCACCTGCGCTCTGGACTACTATCCTGCAAATGTTTTTGCTCTGGGAACATGAAGCAACATATGTTAGCATTAACTTTTCTGCCTTTTTATATAGCTATAAACAGATCCATTGACTCTCCCCCTCCCCCACCTCCTCCTTTTTAATTTTGCAAAAATAAATGCTTTCCTGGACAGTCAGAATTCATTACGGAGACAGAGCACAGCTCCCCTTCTCCTGCCCACAAGAGCCAGAGCGAGGAAGCTCACATGGCACACAGACCACCCATCTTTGATTGCAGCGAGCGGGGAAAAAAAATATCCCATATTCCATATTTTTTTGAGACTCTTAAGATCATTTTTCTTCGGAGGATTTTTTAAAATGCATCTTCCATATCATAAAACCTGTTTATTGTTATTTCTCTGAGCCATTTTTATTAGAGAGGTCTTTTTACTGAGTTTTATATTGAGGATTCTAAGAAAGGCAAATAAAATTACATCTATAACTAAGTGCATGCTGTTACAAGCTTGCATCCGTCCCCACGCCAAGAAGCGGCTTTGCATAGTAAAGATACTGTAATAGAGTCGGGATTTTCAGAAAGGCTCAATACTCACAGTCAGGGTCATGCAGGAGCTCAGTTTCCAATTAGGCACCATTAGATGACTTCAGATGACCTTAACCCAAGTAGATGTGATGTCCCCTTCCTCTTTCGTTAGATCTGATCAGCCACAGCTCATGGTCAGCATCACTCGGGTGAGAGCCTTCCTTCCCTGCGCCACGCGTAACGGGAACTGCTCCCCAGCATCAGGTCAGGGAATGGATATTTATGTTCAACAACCAATGGTCATCTGGACTACGAAGCAGGAGGACGTTTCAGCTTGCTGGGTAACGCGGAGTTAAATGAGAGGCGAGTTTGGGTAAAGGAACTCGGTGCCCGAGGTGCTGCGGAGCTGGGGTCACTTCAGCACCGCATTCAAGCGCCCCAGATTCATTCAAGAGGGGGGTCCAGGGAATTGCCTGCAGTATTTCCATTCAGCAGGTCCACGCACAACCGTGAAAGCAGCAGGGACAGGCAGCAGAGGGGGTCACCCAG
>VYZM01016294.1:413816-428870 GCA_013398915.1 Dromas ardeola | reverse complement strand
CACCAAACATAGACTGCCAAAACTAAAAAAAAAAAAAAAAAAAGTTCCTAAGAAGGGCAAATCAGGAACTGAGGATGTTATCGGGAACTGAAAATACTGCGTTCCTGTCACCACATCTGAAATACTGCTGCAAATCCTGGGAATCCTTCGATACAACCATCAGAGAAAGCTGTTTCTGTACCAGCGGTTTGCCACCGGTCCCCTTGGGCCATGTTGTGGGTGGGAGCCCACCTGAGATGCGGGTCCAAGGCACCCCCTCCCTGAGCATCCCCTCCCCTCTTGGTGCGCAGCATCCCTCTGCCCCGCCAGCACAGCTCTGTGTGTGGCCACGCTCTGAACCAGCCTGAGGAACTGCTCTCGCTTCAAAACGACCCCGCAAAAACTTCCCAATTTATGAGTAACTTCCACGGTTTTGTTCTAGAACATTAGATCTGTTCCCTGGTTGTGGCCACAATGCCCTGCAAAAGCGAGGAACGGAGCTGCAGTTTGGGAGCAGGAGCAGACAGAGGAGGTGGAGGTATCAGCATGACAAGCTGAAACTCCCACCAAGGTGGACAAGAAATAGCCAGCCAAGACAGGGAGGGACCTGGAGAAGGAGTCCTTTGCAAGGGAGGGCACCCTGAGGTCTTTAGATGGGGGTTTTGAACAAACCCAAAGCTTCACAAGCAGGGAAAACACTGACCAAGTTGCCACATCAGGGCACAGAGGCTGCTCACCCACGGAAACCCATCCATAAAGCCCGAATGCTGTCACCTCCTTCATGAAGCCGGTCAAGGTGTTGTGTTTGGTTTTTTTTTTTTAAAGCAGTGACATTTTTGCATTGGTTCTCACGCAAAGGTTACAGCTCAGCTGCCTTGTTTGCCTGGCCCAAGGAAACCGCAGTCCTCGCTGGGACAGAAAAATGTCCTCGGAGGGGTAGAACCCAGGGATGGAGCTGAAAGTGAAGCTCCTTTTGCCCGATTACAAGCTGAGCCACATCCCTGAGCTTCCCTTCCTCTTCTACCAGCCATGGTGTGCTGAGCGCTCTCCAAGCAGACCCAAGGAGATGTGGTTTCCACCCAAAACAGCTTCCAGGCTCCAGCTGGGCAGAACACAAGGAAAGCACCAACCACGTATACAGCTATACTCACCATGCATTCATAGACACATACTAATAATAGAGCCCAGAAACTGCTCCCAGGTTACTCATCTTGCATGTCCAGCCAGTCCTCATGGTTTCCACAGGCATAGGCGAGAAGTGGGTGTCTTTCTTGGTTTCGTAACAGTGCTGCACACGGATGTGTAATAAATAAAGATGAAATGGAAATAATCCAACCCATTCCTCTTTGAGCAGAGTTCAAGGAAAATATTGCAGCTAGAGACTATAAGCAGACCCAATAAATTTGTTCCCCCCGCCCCATTCCCCTTTTGTTATTAGGGTGTGACTAAGACTTTGCAGCATCAACTTTAGGTCTTAATTAGAGATTCTTGCTGCAAGCTCAAGGGATATTTTAAGATCACATTAAAAATACCAGAGGAAGTCACAGCACGCATGCAGACACGATGCAAACCTGTGAATCGGGATGGCTGAAACACACAGCCATGGTCCTGGGATTTTTCCTTTATCTTAAGCCTCGGATTCCTCCGGTGTTGTATTATCTCCCGTGGATATTGTACCAAGCGAGGGCAGGGGGGGTTTAATAGACTGCACCCAGCTGTCCTCCAATATTTAGATCCAAAGGACTGGTTGACTTTCTTGAGTCAAAAATGGAGAAAGTGGGGCTGTGTTATTTTTAAGGAAAAGGTTATTGCCCGGGCTACTGCTTAAGACATTATTGTCTGACTCTGCTTTCTGCTCAGCGCTCGCCTCAGACGACTGAACTTGACCTATCCACC
This sequence comes from Dromas ardeola, assembly GCA_013398915.1. NCBI lineage: Eukaryota > Metazoa > Chordata > Aves > Charadriiformes > Dromadidae > Dromas > Dromas ardeola. The sequence continues at coordinate 426,995 of VYZM01016294.1, read as the reverse complement.
CACCATAAATTAAATTCTTTGATCTCATCTGTAACAACACAGAGCCCTAATAACAATAGATCAAACCGCGGCAGGGACAATATGCTTATTCTTTACCAACTAACTTTTAATTATTAAACAGCGCAGGGGAAGAATCCACCTTTGCAGAACAAAAAGGGAAAGAAAAAGCATTTAGTACTTGAAAGAAATGGCTGATAAAGAGCAGAGGCATCTTTCAGAGCTCCACATCCTTGTTCTGTTCATCCGAAAAAACCACATCATCCCCAAACCATTAAAACCAGGATGAATTTCACACTGTGAGAAATCGCCGCGCAAGCAAACATCAAAAGGAACTGGGGAGGAGGAAGTAGATCAGGTGGGAGAGAAATAGCATGATGCCTTTTATCAACTGTTCATACAGAAACATCTCGACGACTGTCTGCCCGTATCCTTCTTTGGGCTGCCCCGGTCCCTGCGGTCCCTACGGTAATCCCGGCCGCGGCTGAGTCAGGCTGCCATACCTCACCGGGGTGTTTGATGTTTGCAAAGCAGCCGGGGAAAAAAAAAAAACCCCACACAGCTCCCATCATCCTGTTTATTTTTTTTTGTTTGCGCAGGGTGGATTTATTATTGCAGAGATCTTGGCGGGTTCCCCTTTACACTAAGCAGCTTCAGTCGGCTCCTCATTTCCAGGTGAGCTTACCTGCTGCCTAGCAGGGTGGCTTCGTCCAGGCAAACATAAATACTTTAAATGAAGTTTCCTATCAGCAGTGGCACTTGTCAAGGCAGGGATTTTTTGTGGCTGTGCATCTCGCGTCAATTTATGCCACTGCAGGCGCAAATTCTAAGCTTCTTTTGCTGGAGCACCCACGATGTCTCCCTCCCTGGCGCTTCACAACAGGGCGCAGCGACAGCTCGACTGGCCCCTGTGGGATGCCAACAGGCACCTCTCACCTCTCCCTGCCCCACTGCTTTCACTGAACTGGCAGGTACTTTGCAGACCACAAGGTGCAGAAAGTATCAGAGGGGAAAAAGAAGCCGGACCAATGTAGACGGTGTGCTCACGCCAGGCTCGTTTCCCTCGGAACGCAGGCTAAACCCCCAACACCGCTTATTAAAACCTGCCTGACGCAGGAAGAAGACAAGCCAAACCCAACCCAAACCATCTATGTGGTGTTACCGCTTCCCAAGCAAACAAGCCCCGTCTGCCGCAGACCGGGAGCGGGAAGCAAGCCCATGGATGGGCATCCCTCACCCACCCTCCCTGAGCATCAAACGCCTTGAGTTCAACCTCTGCAACCGCCTGTCGTGCCAGCATTGCCCTCGCCGTGGCTTTGAAAATACCACGACACCCGGCGTATTCTCAGCCATGTTTGATATTAAACCAGATATCTGCTGGGCCAAGGTATTGGGGTTTCATTGGCTATACGTGTCTGGTTGCAAACAGCTACCTCAAAAAGCTGCAACAATCCCATTTTTAAAGAATAACTCATTTTAAAAAGGAAACTTGCAAGCAGTGAATAAATAAGCAAAGCCTTTTTTTTCCAGCTGGATGCCAGTGGACTTGAGCTATTTTACTAACCGGTCCTACCAAAACCCCCTACATTTTGTTTCGCATTGAAACGCAGCCCCTCTGCAGTGCGAGGCTGCAGGGAAAGCAAAGTAAAATCTGGGTTTCAGCAGAAATTATGGCATGAGTTTCACGTAGGAAAAATTTTAATAAGCAAACTGGAATTCAGTCCGGACACCAGGGCAAACACTGGCGCTTCTCTCAAATGTCAAGTGACCCTTAATGACTACAAGTGGACAAGCTGGACTCATTTTTATCTGTCAGCTGCTGATTTCCAGTACAGGACACCCAAAGTGCGATACCTCACAGGTACTCCCCCTGCTACGTGTGCTGTGGGATGGGAACGGGCGCCCGGGCAGGCTCCAGGTACAGTTCCTGAAACATAAACCTTTACGTTTCCTTTCTATGTTCTAAATGTCCGCTCTTGGAGAGATATTTCATTTTTACAAGACAGATCATTCACAGGCGAATGACAGATTTCATTAGGAGGACAAAGACGACAGAGTATGACCACGGCTATTTCTTTAGATGGGTTTTCAGCTGTTCCTTTAGAAGTTAAAAAATAAACAAATATGGTAAAGTTTTTCCATTGAAGTCTCTGTGAGCACTGACACAGGATGAAATCCTGCCCACACTGAATCAAATAACTGGCAAACAAGTCAAAGTTTGTGTGGCACACATACATACATATAAGCCTTAGGACACAGAAAAAGACACAAATCCCTTTGCAAATTGCGCAGCCACAACACCCAGGAATAACACGAAACTAAAACCAGCAAAACCCACCCAGGGCACTGGCGAGACCCAGCCTTGGGTTTGCTCGCAACTGGGAGGATAAAAAGGGGAAATCCACCACCTCACGGATTTTAAAACCACAGTCGCCACTTTACTTTGTGAAGTTTAGAACCACGGTCACAACTTTCATCCATCAGTTGCTGATACAGCTGTAGCTGCCGGGCAGTTTTGAGAACCAGAGGTAGACATCTGAAGGAGGGAGACTCGCTCCTCCTTCCGTCCCCACCGGGGATGGTGCCGAGGCCACGCAGCAGAAGTCCATTTTGTTCTTCAGTGGAATAACAGTTTTGCCACCTACCGCTACTCGCCGCCTTGTCAAAGCCTCGCATATTGTGTGTGGTCCGGAGTTGGGTCATGCAACCAGCCAAAGCCCTCTAACTCCATTTCCAGTTCACATCACTCTAATAGGCCCTCAGCTGGCCCGAGAAATTCCCAAACATCTCTTTCTACAAACAAGGAATTGGGTTTCTTTTGTCTTGCAATCAGGGGAGACAAATTCTCCCCTTAACCACACTTTAATTTATTCCTTTTGGTTGTTATTGCCTCCACCTAGTGCAGCTGTCTAGACTGGGGTGGTGGTTTTTATTTTTATTTTTTTTTTCCTTTTTCTTTTTTGTTCGGGATTTTTGGAAGCTGCCTTTGCTTCTTTCCGAAACAAGTTTATTTTTAGTGTCACTTTTTCCATTGGCAAGATATTACGGCTGAGAGAGAGCTGCTCTCAGAGGAACTGCTCTGCTTTCAGCGTGAAAATGAAAAAAATCTGCCTGGTTGGAGGGCAGGCGCGGGAGAAGGCAGCCGAGGTAATGGTGAGATGGTCCAAGGGAACAGAGTCCCACGCACGTCAATGAAGGTTGGCTGCTGGCGTTGCTGGCAGAGCACGCTGCCATCAGGGAGAGCGCGAGTCCCTTTCAAACCCAAACCTGCCTAACCAAGGAGGGTTATGGCATCTGCTGACATCCTCTTGGGCTAATCTCCTCCTTGGATGGAGCTCCACATGGGAGGATGCCGACAGGACTTGCACCTGCCCAAGCCGCAGCACTCTCAACTCTTCTCCTTTTGGCTTCCAAGAACAAGTAAACATTAGTCAGCGAGCCACCTCAGAGCTTTAAATCATGGCTAACCTCGCCACAGGAACCTTCAACCAGCACGAAACGGTTCTCAGGTGATTTCTCAGGAAAGGGGGTCACAGACACAGCTTTCTTTTTTTTTTTTTTTGCTTTGCTGTTTACCACCCTACAACCTCCTGTCTGCCTTATAGCCGTGCTGACCTTGCTTGCTCCTGCCCTTTCAGTATTTATCCCCCTCTTTCTCCAAAATATGGAGCCCCTTCCCGTGACTTTGCTGGTGTGTGTTTTCAGAAAGCTTCAGCTGAGAAAGGGACGGCAGAGTTCAGCCCCGAGTCAGTCCCCTTCTCAACTGCAGGGTTTAATCCCATCGCAATGGTCACCTGTTTAATTACCACTAGTTTACTACCTTGCAAAGAGTAAAGGCACAAAAATCCAACATTACTTTTGCAAAGGAAGAGGCGGACTTGAAATAATTGGATAAAAATAAGACCGGTCTCTTATGTTTTCAGCGCCACTTTTCAGCACTCACAGCCCCCAGAGCAGAGGTTTCCTGGCTCCCAACATAAGCCCCACTTTGCCGTTGAGTGTGACACAGCCCAAATACAGCAATACCAAGAGAAGGAAATCAAATAATGTATTGTAAAACAATTCCTGCAGGCTTTTAGATTGGGAGTGAGGAGGTGGGGGAGGGCATTAACACACACACACACAAAACCCCAGAATTAAGCAAGCGAGACCATTCCAGTTGAGCTGTTTCAGCCATTGTCTTACAACAACTTTAAACCCAATTGCTTCTTTTTAATGAGGTACTTTCTTCCTCTTAACCACCCAAATCTAATCCATGATGTTAGTCCAACTCAGAGAACTTAAAATCAGAACATTGGGGCCTTTCTTAATCCTCTTAACTTGCCAAAGGTTTTCTGATCACACACCTCTTCCTTCCTACTTAAGACTGGTTTTTTTCCACCACCCTTTGTCTTCTGTTTACAGCTGTGAAAAATTAGGATCCAAGCAGTAAAATCTCTCCATAACAAATGAGCATTTAGAGATGGCTTGCATGTTTCAGTGAAGGAAACCGGGCATATTTTATCAATTATTTCATCAAATCATATGTATCTAACAGTTCCCTGGGCTCAGATACTCAATATTTCTTGAAGGACATTCTTTAATCCACAGTCTTTTCTTCTACTGAACAGCTACCTTCAAAAGATAAATCCTGTCTCATGCTATGGTCACCTCGCACCTCTCACACGATGTGGAAGGTCAATAAAGCTATTGTGGTGGTACAGGATCTCACGTGAAATGAAAGAATCCTCGTCCTACGCCTCTTACAGGCCCTCCTGCCTCCTGAAGCCCATCATCTCAGGAGAGGACGCAAGGCTTGACCACTGCTATGGTCTGGTCATTCCAGGGTGATGTCAGGGCTAACTGGACTTCTCATATGAAGAAGCTGGAAAAGCTCTGATCCAACACTGACTCATTTCAGGGCTCACAACCAGAGGCATAGAAATACATCTGAGATCTACCATACCCCTAAACTTGCAACTTCATCAGATCGTGGCTAGACTAGGACAGACGACTGACAGTTTTAGGTATCTAAAGGATACCCTGCTGTCAAGACAAGAGAGTCATACTGGAGTGAAAATTGCACATCAAGCTCTAAGAGGAACCTGCTGTCCTTAATGAAGTTTAGTGACCAGAGAGGGCAGCAGGTGACCTCAGTGACTTTCCAAGCCTAGCCACTTCCAGATTTCCCTTAAAACTTGTGAAGCGTTAGAGCTGCTGGCTGAGCACTGGCCCCTGGAGTAATTTCTTGCTGTTAGTCTCCACCAAAGAAACCAAGCATACATTAGAAACCTTTCCTATCACATCAGCAATACATGCTGCCAGCAAGGGCTGCTTTCAAGATGAACTCTGTGATAGACAGTAGGAAGGGTGCTGAGCAATGCAAGAGCCATGAGTAAGCAATTGTCCAAGGGACAATCCCCATCACGTCCTGGTCCAAATTATGTTTAAAAACAAAAACAAGAGACTTCCTTCCTGCCCCTCGCTGCATCAGCCGTCTCAGAGGTATGGGTTTTACCAAGTGGGCCACTGAGTTGAGACAAAGTAGGAGCCAAGCAAAGGGCTTGAACCAGAACACGACCTGGCACCTATCCCAAGTTCCTTTCGAGTTTGGTTAACATTCTCCACCCATCATTTTTCATGTGCGTGTGCCACATCACTTCCTGGTTCTGATTTGCCTGCTATTTGCCCCACGGGTAGGGTGTTACCCATCAAGGCTCAAAAGCCAGCAAGTAACCCCTCCTCCCCCTCTTCATAAACCCCACACCCATCTCTGAGGGATCCAAGCATCCCTAGCAGGAAGGAGTCCAAGAATTCTTTATGCACATAAGAATGTCCCCTTGCCACATCATAATCCTGTTTGCTACCAGTGCCACACACTGATGGTCTAGGTCAGACTCCAGATGTTAATAAACCTCAGTAACAACTGCTCGGAGAAAATGCAGATAACTGGTCTCATACCTACTATTAGAAGAAAAAAATCCAACAAAATACATGACAAAAGAAAATGTGCAATAAAAAAAAAAAATGCATCTTGGTTGCTTTTAACATTCTTTTCTAAAAGTTAATTTTAGCTCTACGGCCGGAGCTTCAAGGCAGATGCACATCTGGTGAAATCTGCCAACTTCCATGGGTCTGACGCGCAGCACTTCTTTCCTCCTTTGCTGAAAGTAGCCATCTCAGATGGCTTGGGATGCAAAAACGTAGAGGGTTAATTAATGGGGGATTCCAGATGTTTCCTTGTGCTCCTTCAGCTTTGGAGAAACTTGGATGACGATGGCCCCGCTGTAGTCAGGTGCTGACTGTAAAACACTTTCCTTCCGTTTCCCCCAGCATTCAGAAAGTGCTTGGGTTACTCTGTTATAAAAGCATTAATATTTGACCTGTTGTCGCCATTTGTTTCACCACCTTTGCTACTACCGTGGGTTACGTAAACGTGCTACACTCAGAAGAACCCACGAGCAACAGGCAGAAGACAGCGGTCTGGGATGCCAGCCGTGCTATCTGTGGGTGCATTTCTTCCGTCTTTGAATCACCACCATTACCATATATGCCCTGCAAAAATAGTTTCCAGGCAGATGTTGAGATTTTGCCATTGGATTGGCCAGGGTTCAGAGAGGATCAGATATGGTCAAATTCTGCTGTTAGTGCAGATAATGCAAATCCCCAAAAGATAAGCGAGGTCGATTATCTGCAATACGGAATTACATGCCAAGCAAAGAGTTTTGCATTAAATCGGGAATCAGAGTTGTATGGGCTAAACACCCCATTAACCCTAGCAATTGGCAACATTATTGATCAGTCTTATTTCCCAGGGTATTTCAGCCTCCGCTCACTTCCCGTCACGAGTGGTTCATGTTATCAGTTTGTAGGAATGTGTTGCTTATCAAACTTGCTGCTTCATTGCACTTACTGTATTAACACGTGGCATCAGGGGCCCGCCAGCTGCTCCAGCAACGATACGGGCTGCAGCACAGAAGTTAACAATTTTGGACGCATGTTCCTACGTGGGAATCATCACAAATACCTGAAAGACAGCATCCACTTCACCACTGCTCTTGATCCCCACGGTGTGCAGAATAATTCTGCACAGGGTGCCTCTTCCATGCAGCGGGAGCTTCAGCGGGCACCTGAAGGCGAAGTGAGCTGGTCACGGCATCACCAGCTTTGGTGATCTTCCACACTATATCCACAGAGGGATCCAGAATCGCCATTAGCTATTTTAGAGATATTTTTAAAGCTCTTCAGGACAGATAACGGGGCTCTGGAGAAGTGCTTCAGCAAGTTTGTTACCTGTGTCCCTCCAGGGACTGAATTTGTGAAGCTTCATACACCCCCTGATCCCCGAGCAACACATTCACCCAGGCTTTCTCTACCTGCCACCACCTCGTCCACTGAGTTTGCATCCCTGTCTCCTCACCCCAAAAGCTCCACGTCACACAGATACACACAACGAGCACCCAGCAGGCCATACCATGGTTAACGCTGCCCAGCTTTCACACTGGCGCTTTCGCCTGATTTCCCCTACAATGAAAAACATCCCTAGATGTCCACCTTGTGCCCTTCCACCCACCCTGCCAAACTTGCTCATTACGTGCTGGGTTTTAACAGACAAAGCTGCGAGTGGCGCTTATTTATCATGTTATTTACGGGGAGGAAATTTATAAAACATGTTAAAAACTTTACAAGGAGAGCAAGTCCTTCCAAAACAACTCAGGAGCACAAACAGTTTTGCCAGAATTCGGTTGCTTCACGCAAGAAACATGGTCTCTGCAGGGCTTCGTACCAGTGAGAAAGGAACAACTTGAAGATGAGGAGTGGTACTTGTCCCTAACGCACATACTTTGGCAATTAGGACTTTCTCCAAGCTTTATTTTTCAATTTACTGCCTGCGCGTGCCCTGCTTAGGTGAAAGAGGCTTACCCTAAAGAGGCCGGTCAGCTGCTGGAGCATGCAATAAGTTCACTTACAAGGAGAAAGGAGGCAGCTGGAGAAGAGGGGGAGAGGATGCGTGAAACCCTGAACCAGGCGGCTGTTACCCCAGCATTCTTCAAGAAATTGCCGTGGTCTGTATAATGTGGGTAGTTTGGAGCAGTTGTGCAGTAAATATTTTTCCCCGAGCACTTTTCATGCTCGAGTTTTAGGTTTTCAGAGGGATTTTTTATTTAAAAAAAAAAAAAAAAAGTTTTTTTTGAAGGAAGATCAACGACTTAATGAAAAAAGTCTGAGATGCGAGAGCAAGGCTATCGCTTCAAGAGTGCTTCCAGATTTACATAAATAACATTCCTCCTGCATAAACATCTTGGCAAAGGCAGAGCATCTAACCCCCTCCTACTCTATTGGCCTCCACTAAATTCTGCAGAATATTAAAACCCCTTGATGGTAACATGTTCTCGGCCAGAAACAAATCATTAGTTTGGATGAGGGCATCAAACTGCATCTGCTCTGTTCCCTGAAGTTCCAAGTGCAAGAGATTTAGCAGGGAGGGGAGAGGATTTCTTTGATAGAAGGATTTAGAAAAACAGCAATTGATATAATTTTAAAGCAGATACAGATAGGAGGGGATGCGTCTCTTACAGACGAAGACACATGGGAATGGTCTGGTATAATTAAAAGTGGAGATGGGCTCGAGCTGTGGAGTTCGGAGATGGATCTGAACGCTCAAGACTTTTGGGTCAGAGCTTTTGTTCTGCCCGGTACGCACGGCTAAGATGGCCCATAGATCAGTTTTATCAAGAGTCAGGAAGGGGTAAATTCAGGCTCATCGCTAAACAAAAAGAAGGAAAAAAAAGTCCGAAGAAGAGGGAAGCTATGAAATGCTGCAGGGGACCCTACTTGGCTGAAGAAACCTGCAGTGAAGGAGCTGCCCTCCACACTGCGGGGCCGGCTCAGCCCTTGGCATGGAGCTACCAGAGCTCCGGGAGCGCTCCAACACGCAGCAATAAGGGGCTTTTGCGGGGTTCTGGCTGTTCCTGTCATTGCCGAAACTCGCTGCGAGAAGGAGCGGTATGGAAGAAGCTGTTGCCAGTTTTTAATCCACCTCTAGTCTCCTTGCGCAGAAGGAATTATTCTGGGGTCAGTTCTGCTCTTTCAAGAAAGCACTGAACGGCCAAAGCCACCCAAAGCAACTCCTACCCACCACGGCAATACGTGATTGGTCCTACAGGAGCAGAAAATCCCTTTTACCAGGAACATTAATAAAAATCAGGGACAGCTGAGGGTCTTTTTTCTTTTCAATCCAGCCTGTGTCTCTCAGAGGTTTTTTTTCCCCCTCCAGAAACTGCTAGCTCTCTGCTTCCTCCGAGGTTCTTCTTTAAGCCCAGAAGAACATCCTGCGCGGATCTGCAGGGACAAATGATTTCTTGAAACATACTGGTCTTAATCAAACCTAATCTTTCATGACAGGACAGAACAGCCTGGACAGCTATTAGATTTAGCACAGCTACTCTGAGCAGCACTGTTATGTCAAAATTATGCAGCCTAGGCTTTGATAGGCTTTGGGGATTTTCTCAATGGTTCCTTATGAGCCTGTTGGTGCCCCTCGCATTTCAATGACCACAATATGAACATTAAATGTATTTCCTTTCCCACAGCTGGATACTGTCCCATCTGTTCTGAGACAGCCAAAGTGTCAAGTAAGCCAGACAAGGCAGACAATTTTTCATGCAAATCTGTTGACTTTAGTATTTTTAAATATATGTCTTTTTAATAACCCACAGATTATCTCGCAAAAAAACAGGTCATTTGCAAGAGTTCCTCCAGCAGTCCTTGGCATCGTTAGCTAACATTGCAACGTACATGTATTACTCTCAGAAGAAAATCTGGCAAAAGGACAGAAAGAAATGCCATGTATAGTCAAACTAATGGTTTAGCCTGGGATGTTGGATCTGACAGCGCTCGGTCTAGATGCTGGAGAGGGATGCACATAGCCCCTCAAAACAACTGCACCCTCCAACCGCTCCCCAGCTGCGCAGCACAGGTGGAAGGGAAAAAAAACCAGATTGAAAGCATTGCACGAGCCCCAGGCAGGGGGATCGGGGTCTTGTCACAGATGTGGGCTTCTTCCCTGGCACCTTCACCCATGCTCTCTCGTGCAAGGGTTGGGCAACTCAAGACAACTCTTTGGATAATGCTGCACGGCGTGGGAGGCAGCAGCACCCACACAATCAGGTCTCAAAACGATTTACACAAAGCCAAGGAAATAACCTGTTAAATCAACCAATATTACAGGTAGCCAGCCCGGTATACACATAGAGCTCACAACTTAATTCCAAAAAACAGCCAGTCTCACAGCCGAGGACCAGCCTCTGCTCAGCACACGCTGTGGCTCATTTACTCACCAGATCTCTTGGAGCAAGGTAGGGGTTTGAACAAATGAAGTACCTTGTGACTATGAAACACTGCACCACGATGACACAGAAGAACCTTTCTCGCCTCTTGGTTTTCAAACCACCATTTAAATCCCCTTGCTTTTTAATGAGATGCTCCACAATAAAACAGACTGGGAGAAGAAGCTGGCAAAACATCCTGTAATGAAAGCCAAAAGACGTTAATTGCCTTTCTGCCATACTTTATGAGATAAACTTGCCATCAGTTAGGGATGCAAGACCCCCACCTGGCAGGAGAGGATGCTACCAGGAGGAGGTTGTCCACAGTAGCTTCCAGCCTCTGGATTTTGTGTCCTTTTCTCAGCAGACCCTGCTCTGGTTAGCACCCAGAGCACGCCTGGTCTTACCTGGGGTCTGGTGAAGGACCAAACGAAGGAGAAAGACGCCTACCTCGGAAGACACGCACCTCTTGCTCCTTTAAAACACATGTAGACATTTGACTAATCCGGGCGCAGTTCATTTCTCCATATCTGAGGCCTGATTTAACAGGGCCCAGAACAACACTGGGAAGCGCATGCAGCCAGGGCAGCAGGACACTTCCATCCTCTGGAATAACAGGAAGAAAAGGGAACTGGCTGCACTGAAGACCTCTAACTCCTGCTAGCAGCTTTTCATAGGGCAGCTCTGCAATCAGAGAGAAGTGCATCTAGCACCAAGATTACCATGAAAGAGGCAGTCACGGGCTATATGAAGAGTAAGCAAGCATCACACAGACCCAAGGCACTGCCTTAGAACGCAGACCATTCCCCTTTCCCTAACACACGTTTTTCCCGGGAATGGAGGGACCGTACATCTCTGGATATCTTAGGAACTTTGCCACTTCTTCAAATTCCCTTCTTTAAAAAAATAAAATAATATATATTTTTAAAAATACAGCTTATTTTCTGAAACTCTGCATTAAAGAGCTGAGTTTGTAAACCTAAAATGTGTGATGCAGAACAGCTGACTTTATGTAGGACTTGTTATTAGAAACAGTTCACTGCTGAGCTGCGATTTCACGAGATGCACCTCGTTCGGAGCGCAGGCATACACCCCCCGTACATATACACAGGCACAACAGCCTGGCCAAGAAGTGCGGAGTTCGCTGCCTGTAAGTGCCTGGGGCAGATCCTGACTCAGAGATTCTTCCACGTTATTTTCCATGGGAGGAAGCAAGAGTTATTTTGCAGAGGGTCTGAACAGACTAGATGCCAGCTTCTTGCTGGTAAATACCACTTCCAACCTCACTTGCAGTCTCCAACAGATGTTTCTGCTTTCCAGAGTAATGGAAATTTTATGGACCATTTTCTCCTCCTTCTCCTGTTCCCTAGGAGGGAGCAGCAGACCCAAAATGCCCTCAGAAACACAGTGGTCTCCTCCTACAATGCTCTTCAGAGCAGTGTCTCAAGCAGATCAGGGAGACAGAATCAAACCAGTCAGTTGTGGATTAGGTTCTTCTGGAGAACCAGACATCATCTGCAACCAGACAGCTCCATAATGGCTTCACTTGTCCAACAGCTTTCATTGGAGAAGCTCAAAGTGCCTCCTGAAGGGCGGGCTGGTGGATCCCAAGGTGGGTAGCGAGCCCAGGGGGTTGCACAAAAGCGGGTTAAAAAGATTTGGGAACTGCTGCATTGTTTTTATGCCCTTGTTTTCAGTCAGCATTCATTACAGTTGGGGAAACTGAGGCACGTGGAGTCGTTTGCTGCGGTATGCACTGAGTCGGGGCAGAGCTGGGACTGAATCCACGTGTACGAGGCACCGGTGCACTCATGGCGAGGCAGCACCTTCTCAGCGAGAGGAGCCAAAACACAAACAGTATGGGACAGAGACAGGGAAAACCTTTGCCAAAGTAGACAAAGTATGGAATGAAAGGGTCTGATGTGCATCCTGAGAATCCATATTTTTTCCCCTCGCCAGACCCTCGTGTCTCTGGGCTCACCCAACTGCCTGCAAACACCGGCATCTCCCCAGACTGCTCAAATAAACCCTGTGTGTTGTAACGCTCCTTAAGCAAAAGCCAAACAAAAGTTGGGGAATCCCATTGACTCACACCTGGTTTAATTATTATTTTTTTTAAGGGCCCAGGACTTAGTGAATGAGAATATTATCCCATGGGGATTGAGAACACAATGGAAACAGGAAACTTTTAAAAAGCATTTCTGTGGAGATATTATCTCACTGCTGTAGGACACAAGATTTACTTAATTGCAGCCAAGGAAGTTTTAGATTACGCTTTGCAATGTCTGCACGAAAGTCTCAGCTATCATGGGGAAGGCTCCTTGCATGGCTATTTCTTTTAAGATATGTGCCTTTCCCTGGACATGTTAACTGGAGGGGATTTGGTGATAATGCAAGTAGGTTCAGAATACTTCAAAGCCTTAAATTAGATTCAGGGCATCACAACCCATGATAAAGAATATAAAATTGCTTTTTTAGCAGATGACATCCTGCTTTCTCTCAGTGAAACACAAGCCTCTATTCAATGCCGTGGAGAAGTTTGAGAGGTTAACAATCCTGTTTCTGGTTCTTTTTGTGTGCATAAATATGACCAAGACAGAGGCAATGCCTCCAGGCACCTCCCCAGCCAAATCCCTCTTAATTTTCCATGCCAATAGTCCCTAGAAGGATTCAAATCCATAAGAAGCCAAATCTCTCTCCACTTAAAATAAACTTATAACAGTAAGTCTGCAATCCTTTTATGTGACACACATCATGATTTTCAAAGATGGTCTAACTCCCCATTATCTATGCTTGATCAAGTCCACTTACTGAAAATGGCTATCCTTCTGAGTACTTCATTTTCTGCAAGGTCACCCAGTACTTGAGTCTTTAA
>VYZM01016294.1:374561-413785 GCA_013398915.1 Dromas ardeola | reverse complement strand
TGAACCCAAACCCCCCCCCCCCCCCCCCCCCAAAAAAAAAGAAAAAAAAAAAAGGAGTAAATAGAGTAGAATATTCAGCAGTTTTATACAGCCCTAGATGGGACCAATTTCATCCTGATTGGCATCCAAGAATCCAGGTTCCTCACACTGCAGGAATGACGGAAACTGATTCACTGCAGGTTTATGTCTTGTGTCCCAGATTTTTCCTCCTTACACTTCATATTCCTACTCCGGTTGCCTCTGGTGTTCTTGGACCGCGTGGCTGGGTCACTACAGCTTGCACAGTGCTGTGTGCGAACCGACCGCCTCCAGCATCCCGAGCTGATTGGCATTCGATGGTTGAGGTGACCATCTGTGACCACTCAAGCTCCTCCAACCTTGTCTGTAATGGAAACACTACAGCTGGGTCCCCGTTATTCACCCACTTGCCAGTTCTATTGAAATCTGCTAAGGACATTTTATCTTTGGGACCTCCATCCCTTTCTTACGTTGTTGAACTGGGTTAGTGGGAATTGATTCCAACACTGAAAGATATCAACTCCAGCCTTTGGAGCCAAGGCATACTGTTAACTGAACAACCCCAAACTAAGCAACTCAGCTTCCTTGGATTTCTGCTCATTTAGGAAGGATGCGACGTTATCAAAAAAACAATGAGATGACAGGTTCAACAGCACAAACCCCATGCACACATAGGTTGTGTATTACTACGTTTCATATACAATGGGTCAATAGATCACAAGCATAAACTCCCAAAAGTCTCCAGGTTATGCCCAAAGAATCGTTCCATACCTCTAAATGCAATGATTTAGAATTTAGAACTTAGAAACTCCAAAAGTCTAAGTTACAAGAGAGAACGTAAAGAGATGTTTGTGTTTACTTCGTTTTGAAGAAGAAAGCAAAGCTTAGCGTTTGTATCCAGTGAGTGCTTCTGGACCTATTATTACATCTGTTCTACCAGATTTCCCTGCAACAATTCCTCTTATTTCCCCAGAACAATAAAAACCATGGACTGGATGCCAAGTGGCGAGTGTCCCATGACCTTCTCCAGCTACTAAGTTTGAAGCTACTGAGAGGTTTCGACAGCTACTATGAAATGATGCAACCAATTATTTCCATGTGCTAACTTTCAAGGTATCAAAAGAAGAACCATCTTTCAAGCAAAATAAGAAGAGTAAATAAGGATTATTTTTTTCAGCCTCATTACTTCTTTCCTGATGCTGGAACAGCAAGCTGAAGTGTTTCTACATCATCTTCTGTAAAATTCTGTGCCTTTTAATGTACCCTCACACCACAGGGAGGCTTTGATGCTCCCACAGAGGACACAGGGACCTTAAAGCATTGCCAGGGTTATCTACCAGTGGTTATCCAGAGCCCTGCAGTGGCTATCCACACGTTCTGCTGTGTCCAAAAAGGCATCCTTCCCAAAGGCTGGAGCTCTGAGATCACCAGATCTCACCACTGGTAGTTCTGCTTCTGAGCAGCCCTTTAAATAAGTTTCTGAACAGCCAGAGAAGAGTTTCACTTTTATTTTTTTCTAGGACACAGTCCAGAAGGTTGACTCCTTGAATAACACTTGTGCAAGCTGTTGACTTTCATTGGCGTTACAACTGGAGCCCCACATTCATTTCAAGCTCGTCTAAATGCTGCCTGCTGACAACTGCGGTCGATCCTGGCCTCACGTCCTTCCTTCCTCCCTTCAGCCAGCACCAGATCTCACACAGTTAGTAGGGAAAAAAAAAAAAAAAAAAAAAATTTAAAAAAATAAGAATCAGCCCTAGTGCTTACCAGCCTTCTGATGCCCACATGGGTTTTAGCGCTGGCAAGAGAGAGCAGGAGGAAAACCATGACTGGGATGAAGAGGGAAAGTGAAACCTTTCCTTTTGGCAGCGTCTTGGCCTTTTTATCAACTTGAGCTGCTCAGAAAATACCACCTGAGGGACTGAAGTCACTGCCTGCTTTTTGCAAAGTCAACCTTCTGCAAAGTTATGCAAACAAGAAAGGAGTTTGAATGGAGATGTGAGCAGCAAGTTCATTTTTCCAAGCCTCAAAATAAACATGACATTGTTTATTTTTCTTCACGCTCCAAACCAAGATTCAAAAAGCATCCTCTTCCACCCGGTTAATCCATCCTTGCTGCTAATATGAGGAGACGTGTCCTCCAGGAGAGGCTTTCCTCAAATCGGCACACACAGCCATTTTAATAATATAGTGGGTTTTTTTTCTTTCTTTCTTACAAACTAAATCAGAAAGACCTGGGCATTCCTATGGTGACCTGAGCAGCTTTTCTGCCCTGGCTCACGGTTGCATGGCTTCTGCCAAAATTCCCAGTGGCTTTAGACCAGAAAGAAGACACAAAGCTCTTTCCCCTCACTGCTGACTACCATTGACAAAAAGTCACCGGCTTATTTAGCAATGAGAAAACTGATTCTCACAATTTCAGTGGATAACAATCCTTGTCAGTTGCTGCATCAACATCATACAAGGCCCCTCTTAAAAACAAAGGACTTTCTATAATACCGATCCCTGAACTATCTCAACACTTGAGCAGGCAACATCAGAACTATTGTTAATATAATCTTCAGTTAGTGCCACAATCACAAGTGGTAATAAGTGCTAATGAAAAGTATCAGAGTAGCTGTTCATCTGTAAGTCATATGTATTTTTTCCAAAATAAATGAAGCGTACTCTGCTCTCTCCCACTCAGCTTCCTCTGCCACAACCCCCCCAACCAACCTCACGCAGGAGAGAGCAAGCCATAATGCAGAACAAAACCAAAATAAAATTGAAACCTGATAAGGCCACATTCTCAGGGAGAAGCCATGTGTGAGATATTTTTGCTTAATTATTTCAAGAAATGTATGGCCCCTTGGCTGTCACCAAGGTTGGCCTTGTCAGGCTAATATCACGACAAACTATTGCGCAGGCAACGGCTGGATACTTTGAGTATTTGCGACCCAGCTAATCAGCTCACGTTTCATATTCTTTTTCCAACTTTTTCGCTGAAATAGAGCCCTTACTGTTTTGTATCAAGCCCTTTTTCTGCTCTTACAGGTGTTAGAGAGATGTCCGGTTGCAGAGACGCAAGATGTCGGTTTGCAGGCACACACTCACATTGCTGCTCTGGCTGGTTCAAAAGCAAGTCTTCCTAACGCTTTTCAGTCCCACCAGGCCTATGGCAAACGCAGTTTGAAGTCTGATGGCAGCTAAACAGCGATTGTAGATTATGGCTAAAGAAATAACTCAGCAGGAGGGCATTCCAGTGCCCGGGTTTCAGCCGGTCACGCCTCAGTGCCTTGTACATCTGGTTGAGAAGACAGGTGCTTTCAGCCCTAAATTATACAGGATATTGAAAAAGCACCCACTGATGATATTAGACAGGGAGCTGTTTGCTTTCCAAATAGATCATCTTTGAGCTGAACTAGGTTTTAATATCCAGAGGGAATAATGAGGTGATTTTTTTCCCTCTGCTACACAGTGGAGTACATAATAGACGTTGTTTAAGTAACCTGCTGAATGGTTGAACTCTGCTTCCACGATAGCTCCAGCGCTCATCCTACGGAGCAGGCAAAGGAGAGCCGAGTTGGAACACACCAGAACACCTTACTGCATGGAAAGTCTCCAAGTAACCAACTTTATAAATGCACTAGCAATGGCAAAAAAACCCCCCAACCATCCCAAGTCTGAGCGCATTAATGAGCTTTAATGTTTCCAAGTGAAGCAAATTAGAAAGGTAAGGGGTTGGGGAAAACATGGCGCTACTGAATAAAACAGCAAAAGAGACTTTATCATTAAGTGAGACTTTGCCATTCGTGCATCTGCGTTAACAGCAAAGAGCACTTACCTCCTGGCGAGTCGGGCAAGCGGCATCGCTGAGCTGACCCCGGCGATCTGATGCTTGGGATTCAAAAGTCAAGTCAAAATCACAGAATCATAAGAATCATAGAATCGCCTGGGTTGGAAAGGACCTTTTCAGATCATCTACTCAACCATCAACCTAACTCTGCCAAAAACCATCACTAAACCGTATCTCTAAGCACTGTGTCTACCCGTCTTTTAAATACCTCCAGGGATGGTGCCTCAACCGCTTCCCTGGGCAGCCTGTTCCAAGGCTTGACAACCCTTTCAGCATAAAAATTTTTCCTAATATCCAGTCTAAACCTCCCCTGGCGCAGCTTGAGGCCATTTCCTCTTGTCCTATCTCCTGTTCCTTGGGAGAAGAGACCGACCCCCCCTGGCTACCCCCTCCTTTCAGGGAGTTGTAGGGAGGGAGAAGGTCTCCCCTCAGCCCCCTTTTCTCCAGGCTGAACACCCCCAGCTCCTTCAGCCGCTCCTCACCACACTCCTGCTCCAGACCCCTCACCAGCTCCGTTGCCCATCTCTGGACACGCTCCAGCACCCCAATGTCTTTTTTGTGGTGAGGGGCTCAAAACTGGACACAGTATTTGAGGTGGGGCCTCACCAGTGCCCAGTACAGGGGGACAATCACCCTGTTCCTGATACAGGCATGCATCAGCATGGCTTTAGAGCTTTAAAAACCCATTCAGGAACACAGTTGCTCTGCAGCAGGACAGGGAGATGATTGCTCGGAAGGACTGCTGAAAGCCAACCTAACAACACTAAGAATGCCTTAAACAGCACATTTGGCTTCCAGCCACTGACACGCTCCGTAGCTGCTTGAATGGCAGAAGGAAGGGAGCAGAACAGGGCAGCTGGGGCAGAAACCCCTCCATCCGCAGCAGCACACCCATAAACTGGATTTCAGCACATAGATGTCATCTCCAGCAGCAAGGGGGTGTTATCAGGTACAGCAGTAACGACACAGAGATGCCAGCACTGCACTTTCTTTGGTACAAACCTACCAGGGACCTTGGTGTATACTACTGCTCGCCCACCCCAAACAGCGCTGGTTACAGAAGACTTGTCCACAAATGTGTACCCAGATCTATTCTGGTAACAGAGAGCGTGAGGTGACACTTATGGGTTTTATTTTCTTGGCTCTCATGGTGTCACGATAACTGCCCAAACGTCTGGGTGAAGCCACATAAAACCTAGTTTCTAGTACATGCAGAAACAGGATAAAGAAAGGCATGCCCAGCTCTCTTCATAAATAGGCAAAACCCACCACAATAAATACTCATTTAAAGCTTATCCCATGACAAAATGTAATTGCTAGGCGACAGCCTGAATTAGGGAAAATATGCATGAAAACTAGAAAAATTTACTAAGCTGGCAAACAAAGCCATTTTGGGTAGAAATCCGAGCTTAATTAAGAAAGAATAAGAGCAGTAGTTTGGGTATTTTCCCACTCCTATAATCACTGTAGACTTTATTACGACTTTACACTTTAGAGGTAACTGCGTTGAAGTCAAAGGTGGCATAGGTTAAAGGCATGAAACTGCCTGAAGACGCTGAAGATAGAAAGATAGTAACAATACATCTTTACTGCTGCATCTTCTTCACGGTAAGTGATAACACTATATACTTGCACTTCTTAGAGAAGGGTATGATAAAGTAAGCTATATCACAAAATAAAATACTTCTATGAGAACAATAAAAGGACACAGCCACTGCGTTGTCAGAAGCGATGCCCCGACTCCCTGCTGTACTGCTACGCTAAGGGCGATACTAGGCCTGAGCAGCGCAATACGGGAATAAATCACGTTATAGCAAATAAGGAGAAGCTGCACGGGGTAACAGCAAGGATGAGATCCCACACGTGAAAACTGAAAAAATGAGCACAGAAATCTGACAGCACTTTTAAGATGGAGAAATATCAAAGCAGAACGGAGCTTCAGATGGTACAAAGATCCATCGTCAGGAAAGAGAAAAGAAACCCAGAGCTATGCCCTCTGTGAAAAGCTTATTCCAGGCAGTCCATTTTGGGGAGGAAAGACGCCTTGGCGAAGGGAAGCGGGGAAGTCTGCAGTGTTTACAAACAGTGTGTGAAGAGGGAGCTTGGAACCGGAGCAGTGCGGAATGTCCCTCGAGGAAAGGGAGGCGGGGGGAAAAATGAAGAATTTTCGTAAGTTAACTTCCTGGAATAATGCTTTTTAAAATCTTTCTTAACAAGGCATAGATTATGCCTTGTAAAATGTGAAAATAAGGCCTCTGACAGTAAAAGGGATATGAATACCAAACTCACTCTTCTTATGAAGCGCTCGCTACGGCAGCTACATAGCAGCTGCCTGTATAGCTGCACGCACTTGAACACAAAGGCAAACACAGCTGCCCTGGGTAAAAATTGCATCCTGTGTTGTATTTTCAAACCAAACATTTAAAGAGGCCGCAGCTTTGTGGATGTATTTCATTTCCTTTGCACCATAGTAGCGATACTGCCATTCCCAACCCATACAAAGAAAAAACAACAAAAAAAAGTCAGTCTGGTATCTGTGTTTTGCAAAAACCGGGTCCCTGGTTTAATGCAGGAGTGGGGTATAATGCTCATCCTATGGGATTACATAAAGATAATAAATGAACTTGTAGTTAATCAAAGAGCAAAAGGATCTATCAACTAACAAGACCAAAGCTTAGCAACTCAGGTAACCAATTCAGAAAGTTTAAGCAGCTCATTCAGCTCTGCCTCCGTAAGAGCATCCTTGAGGTGAGACCTCAAAAGCTCAGGTGCAAAAGGAATATCCTCCATTATATACTGGAAAATTCAAGATGCCCAGTACTCAGTCTGTTTCCTCTCCAATATAAGGTCTAAAATTCTTCTGTGCTGAAGCTGCCTGCCACTGGTGTTATTCTCACTACTAGGAGCTGGAGTAGGGATATGATAGTTACCTTTTTTTTTTTTTTTGAGACCTCATCATCCCTTAAGTTGGGACTTTCAAACATTCTTAAGTCACATAAATATTCCCCTTAAAATGTTTACCCGAGATGAAGATTGATCAGTTGTTTCTTCACTCCTTCACTCTAAGGTCTCTTTAAGCAACACACACTCTCGTCTACCACTACGCTACCAGCTCAAGTGGCCATCCAGAAACTGGACTGGACATCCAGGCACTTAACGTTCCAAGCTTCACTCCTTTGTTACATGGACTTTTCTTGTTTATATCGCAAAAGATGAATTTCCACCCCAATGTACATTTAGTTTGTTTATGAGGAACTGCTCCAGTCGGCATGAATTTCCTCGTAGAAGTGCAGAGGTCCTGCCCTCCTGTACGGCCTGCTGAACTGCGAGGGGTTAGAGGTTCAGTTACCCGAACCCTTCCCATTAAACTCTAACTGAATCGAAACAAAACACCCCACTGGAACAGAAGCAGTAGTGCTTGAAGGAGCAGATGGAGCCCCTGGATTCCAGAAAATATCTTAACCTAGCAACTTTAGTGGCTGACTGTATCTGATGGCGGAAAAAACAAACGCAAAGGGCCAGGCATATTCATCACCAGAAGAGCCCGTCCCCGGTAGCTGCTCATGGGTGCAGGGAAAACCCCTGTATTTCTTCTCTACTTTCCATCCAAGTATGTTGTTCATCGTTCATCTGAATGGCAGCCGTCTTCCAAAAGAGCTATTAAAGCCACCTCCAGTGAGCCCCACTTCTGCCCCTGTGCTGTGAACTGTGCCACTGGTTTCTGGCTCAGAGCACCTCCTCCATCCCACCGCTGGAATTCCCTGCTCCACTCTGGTTGCTATCAATTTGGCAGCCCCTTCCTTCAGTATTGATGTGCTCTTACCAAATTGAGAGAAAAGCTGAAGTCTTGGCCTTTCCCATCCTCAGTCATTGAGGACGAGACACCGTGAATGGTCCACATTCATAACTGGCTCCTAAGGGTGAACCCAAAGGCAATTAACCGCATCAACAGCGCAAAATCCTTCAGGGTATCCAAACCTGGAACCTACTGTGAAGTGTTGCAAAAATTTATGATACTGTGAATTTCATCTGCCTTTGCACCACAACGGTAATGCAGACAGAGTAATGCACATGGAGAAAACCACTATGGATGCCATACAGACAGCGGTGGTGACCAAATTAGCTATGGCCACTAAGAAAAGAAGTCTTGCCATTATCATGGGTAATACTTCAAAATATTTTCTAGCAGCTGTCACAAATGCAGACAGAACAGAGAAGCCAGCAAAATAAGTGATGCTGTACTGCTTTGGAAATCCACAGCTCACCCATGCCCCGAGCGTGGCATTCAGCTCTAGAATCGCCCTTCCCCGTACTTCAGGAGTTTGTACTAAAACCAGAAAAGTGATAAAAAACGGGCTACGTGCAAAGAGAAGAGTACGCGAATGACGACTGGAAGTGAAGCCTGAAGGCAGCTCAACACATGAATTAAATGGAAAAGATGAAGAAAGAATTTGTTTTTTTTTCCTCATAATGTGAAAAAATTAGGGGAAAACCAATGAAACAATCAGGCAGAAAAGGAAAGTATGTCTTTCTGAACAACAGTCATTTGGTTGTGGAACTCATTGTCACGGAATGTTTTGATGCCAGATTATAAGGGGGTTTGAAAAGAGTAGTGGAAGCGAGGGCAGGTCACGTAGTGAGGGCTGTTAAAGCACTGGGATGGAGACACAGAAAATCAGCAAAAGCCACGAGAAGGGATCAGAGCTGATGCGTGCCCTCTTCTTATTTTTTTGCTAAGCAACAACTACCAGCTACCGTCAAAGTGAGATGGGTCTTTTTGCAGCCCAGAGAGGCGGGTTCTGTCTTAACATACCAGCACCTTGATTTCAGCAGCTGGATGAAGGATATACAGCCCTGGTTGATTTTTATGGTCCTGAGGATCATGATGGAAAGATGTTGGATGTGTTACTAAGGTTCACCTATAGCTCTATTCATTTATGTTGACCCTGTGTATTCTTTTTACCACTATAATCCTGTATTTTTTCACCCAGTCTCTTTCAGTAGCGGAGCTCAAAAAAGCTTGCCCTTATGGGGGTATCTGCTTCAACACGAGTGATCCAGGTGTGCCTGCTCCTAAGAATCCTTATCTTGGTGCTCGAGCCGTTCCTCCATCCTTCCCCCACAGGGCGGGAGAACATGCACAACAAACCTTGCTGTGCATTTTCCTTACATTCCTCACCAGTGAAGTAGATATAAAAATTCCCTGTCCCATTTTCTCTTCATTTTAATTTTGAAATCAAGCAACTGGCAAGTAAAATCCCTCTTGGTTTTTCATGTTATAATATCCAGAAAGTCTCTTCCTACCTCCCAGCATTGACGCTGGGCCTCTCTCCTAAGGACTCTGCCCATGAGTTACGGCTGAACATAGACACCAGACTCAGCAGAAGGTAACTGAAATTAGTAGCGACAGGACGAGGGGCAATAGTTTTAACCTAGAGCAGGGCAGGTTTAGATTAGACATTAGGAAGAAGTTCTGTACAATGAGGGTGGTGAGACACTGGAACAGGTTGCCCAGAGAGGCGGTGGAGGCCCCATCCCTGGAGACATTCAAGGCCAGGCTGGATGAGGCTCTGAGCAACCTGATCTAGTTGAAGATGTCCCTGCTCACTGCAAGGGGGTTGGACTAGATGACCTTTAAAGGTCCCTTCCAACCCAACACATTCTATGAGTCTATGAGTAACCAGAAATCATCTTCCTTGCTATGCAAAATGCAGGAGTCGCCTTCCCTAAAAGCTCAGCAATGCAGTCGTCTTCCAAACCACTTGTCGATCATGCAAGCTGTCTACTGTTTGCTAATTTTCCCCTCCCTTACAGCATTTTTGGGTGTTTCAATACTTCCAATTCATGAGTCCTCCTATAGAGGAAAAAAAACCCTAAACATTCTCGTATTTGACGGTAACACAGCTCAGGTAATGCTCTCCACTCCCAAAGTGACAAAGGTTAAACCGCTTAATGACCCCATGTTAAATTTTCCCCACATCTTGACCGTAGCTCTCAGTCCCCCTCATTTTCCTTGCCTGTAATTCTTACTGCTGCCTACAGAAAGTTACCAGAAATCTTGACCTTGAGTCATATCTTGCCATTACTCATCCTTAATCACGTTACACCTGGACTACTGAAATATCTGTTTAAAATATTCCAGGAACTCTCCAGCTCTAAGCAGCCAGGGTCTGGAACGCTTTGGCCAGAAACATCTAATTTTCCAGGAAATGGATGATATCATCCCATTATCTGTCAGCTGTGCTGCACTGCCCATCACCCTGAGCTTCACAGCTCTCTGCTGATTTACTCTCTCATCCACCCACGTGACTCCAACATGAGCAGACGCAGGAAGTTACGACACTTTGGATAAAATTCCGCCATTTTCAAGTATTTAGCTGAAACCATCAAAATGTACCCCTACAGATTATCTTTGCATTCCTCGGAGCGGAGGAAGGGTGAGCATTGACCTCCTTCGGGACTCTGGAAAGGTTGTGGCTCCCCAAGGTGGTTTTTTTGATTGAGCAAATTTATCCACATTAGAATTTCAATGGATTAATTGCAACGTGAGCTTATTGCATGAACAGCTGCCGGTCATCGTCACAGTTCTGCTAAGTTAACTTCAAGAAAGGTTTGGGGAGAAAAGTAATAATTTGGGGAGTGTTTCTTCCCCTCAAAACTATTTAAGCTAAATTAATAGGAGAAATCGCTTTCCCTACAAATCTTGCCATGCCTAAATGCTCTGGAGGTCGTGACTGTGACCGTACTGCACCAAACATGGTCCAGCGCTTCTACAGCAAGAGACCTGGGAGATGCAATGAGAACCCTGTAACACGCTTAGCGGATGTCTCTTAGTGACGGTGCATTTTGCAAATCTCACTTTTTGACCCCACCACGGCCTGGACAGTGAGTAGGTGCTACAAGTCACAGGCATTTTCCAGTACGCAAACTCTCCGCAGGGCTGATGCATCCGAGAAGTTTCTGCCAAGAAGAGCTTTGCAAAGGCACAACTCGCTTCCGAAAATCCAGTTGTGAGAAAGGCAAGGACATCGGACCAGATCAGCGAGGGCAGGAAATGGGTTTCCAACTTCTTATCTCACAGGGTTTTGGTTTTTTGGGAATAACTAACTAAATAGAGTTTATGCATACTAAATTCAGGACAACTAAAACACGGTGTTACTCACAAGAAAGCCAGATGTTCTGGGCTTTCCTTACCTAGTAATAGCAGCAGCATCTGGGTTCTTGCAAACACACAAAATGACAGGGAATACTGGGGAAGCCTGTACTTTTTTTTTTTTTTTTTTAAATTTGTGGAAAAAATTCCACTTCTGCAGAAGCGTGCGTGCAGAGAAGAGCCCACCCTTTGATTAGGGCAAGAAAGCACTGCATGCTCAGGAATTGGAAGAGCTCCTGAACTCTGGCTTTAGCAGGATCAGAGATGAAATTAAAATACAGCAAAACGTCACCGGAGCGATGAGGAAAAACGGAAGTGTCACCAGGCAACCCAACTGGGTCACTGGGGCTGATGCACCTACCCCAGTGCCATGCTTCCAGAGAGGCTCCGCAGGACAGGAGGGAAGTCTTGGGAAAGCCTCGGGGAAGGAGCGGAATGGGATCGTTCATCCAAAACCATATGCTGCGGAGCACAGAGTGATCAAGCGTACCGAGTTACACCAGTCACTAAGGCAGCCCCCGACAGCTAACCACACGGATCAGGAACATCTCCAGCGCACAGCTACACACGGCAACGGGATTACAGGAGGGTTTCCTTAAACATCCCGTTTGAGATGACCGCACAACAACCACCGACAAACAGCAGACTATCACCGTATTTCACACCGCACCTACGGCTCACGTTAGGACAACCTACCCAGCAGCTGTTCTAAGGAGAGCTTGTTTAAATAATTATTTATGGGTGTATTGTTTCCTTCAGTTCTTTTATTTCACCCTTTTGGAACAAATTCCTTATTTACGCTCCTACTGTCCACAGCTTATCTGGAAAGCTCCCCCGCCACTCGAAGCCAGCTGGTGCGACTGTGAGCAAAACATAATGACTCCTATTCTGGATCAGCTTTTACAGTCCCACCCTGGAGGTCTTCCTCCTTTATCTCCAACTCTTCCTTACTTCTTTTCAACATCTGGGTAGCTCTCCTGAGGCCCCAGAAATACGTGCACACTGTACATCCTGTTTCTCCACCCCCCATGACACATTGTAATGAATACAGAAAACACATGCTCGAGTATAATTTGTTATCTCATGCAGAGCCATTAGCATCAGCTTCCTCCCCTAGATGCAGTCAAGTCAAGCTCATAGACAAGTTTTCCAGGTTGCACATGCCACATGTCTCCTTGCTCCTTCTCTCCTTCTCCTCCCATTAGGGACTATCCTTCCTGCTTATCAAGCTCAAGTAAAAACAGCCAAACTTAGGAGATCTCTTGAGATACTGATCTGCCTACCCAATAATGCAAAGCAGCTTATTAGAGTCATTTGAACAACTCAAAAGCCACATAAAACCAACACAGATTTCACTCATTCCCCCCAGCACTACAGCACCTTGTGATTCCCGGTAATAAAAAGGTAACGGCACCGATGGGACATAGTTTGGAAGCTCTCCAGGCTGTCTCAGCTGAGGAACAGAGGGATTACCCAGGGCTCTCATTGCTCACACCAGGCACTGCCGGCATGAGGGACGGGGGAGAAGGATGGAAATCACCTACTCTGCAAACTCAAGGGACGGCTTCACTGTGAACCCAACAGATTCATATAATCTACACAAGGAATCTGAGCTTTGACGCACTGGTCAACATGCTTCCTGTCTTCTTTTTT
Source organism: Dromas ardeola (assembly GCA_013398915.1). NCBI lineage: Eukaryota > Metazoa > Chordata > Aves > Charadriiformes > Dromadidae > Dromas > Dromas ardeola. The sequence goes on along the minus strand of VYZM01016294.1, from coordinate 401,126 downwards.
TTTGCCAGAAGCTACAAAAACTGTTAATCTCTTCCAGTTCCAGCTAGAGTGGCTGGCTCTTTCACACAGGCAGTACAGGCTCAATGTTTCCAGCTCCTGAGGTCACCAGATCAAGACAGCGGCTGACGCAGACAACAACGCAAGAGTTTCCAAAGCTGGACTATACTTTGGCTCTTGCGAGTTGGTTTTATTCACAACATAGAAAGAGCCCTCCCAATTCAGGCAAGCTCCTGGTGAAATCAGAGTGGCTGGTAACATTTTGCTTCTCTCCTGTCCCAGACCCAAGTCAGACGCCCACCACTGGCAACGAGAAGACCCACTGACTGCACCAGGCTTTGGCATAGAGCTTCAGCACAAAGAACTGATGGGGATGAAGTTTTGGAAGCATGGAGGTAGCTGACAGATGACAGAACACGACAAAGCACTCCCAGCATTTGCATACAAATGCTATTTGCTTGCCTATTGCTTCATTTGCTGCTCATAAGCCTTTTTAACACACCCTTTAGTTCTGTTATTACAAAAAGAGTGGATGCAAATAACTGCCTGAAGTGAACTCGGGCAGGGAACAATCCATTAACCACTGTGCCTATATTCGAAAAGAAGTGTTAGAAACCCTCAATAAGAAATGGTGGTTTGAGAGGAAAACCCTTAGGATTCAAGCAACTGTTGTAAATACATGGCCTCGAATTACAGGAGCCGGAAGGCAGAATTCAGAATGCAAACGTTCAAATTAGAACAGACTGCTAATTAAGAGCAGGCTTCATTATAGAGATTGTACATCTTTAAAGATTCTTACTAGGCACGCACATTTTCATCCCCTTGCACAAACTAGCAAGCTACAGTAAAATACTCCCAGCCTGAACCCATTCGTTTCTTGTCCTTCCTGACCCTAACGGCCATTACACATCTTGTCTGTTTAGTCTAGAAAATTCAGGGTCAGCCGTTGTGGGGGAGCCATGAGAAAGGCACCGCCGTGGCAGGGCCAAATGACACCGTGCCCTGTCCCCGGGACAGGCGAGGACCGCACGGGCGGCTGCCAGCAGCAATCCGGCATCCATTCCCAGGCCTCCACGGGGCTCCTCGTCGTATTTAACAGTACGAGAGCTGCAAAAACAACCCGCTCCAAAAATGCCAAAAGCGACCCTGTCGAAAGATTATCTGCAAAATCTCCCCCACTCCCTGCATTTTTTTAATGAAAAAAGTATTTTCAATCATAGAAATGTCAGCTTTTTGGCCAGATAAACAAGCTACGGAGAGCGAGTGTTGAGTCTCATGGATGCAGACTGGTATATAATTAGGGACAAGTGCAGAAGTGACTTGTCAGATTTTAACCCTTGAGAAATAAACTCAAATGTTGATGTAAGAGAAAAGTATTTCTCAATATACTCATATTACTCCCATTATTTGCCTTCCTATTGCCACCTGTTATTTTGGGAACTGTTTAAATACAAGACACACATAACCCAGTGTTATAAGGCAAACCTATTATATATGACATTATTTCTCTACTCCTAAAAATGTCTTTTAAAAACATACAGTTAGTCCCGTGTACAGAAATTTGATGTACTAAAATAACTTGACAGCCTGAACTCGTAGAGATTTTTCCGAACTTCAGAGAATCTCCTTGCTGTTGAACATTGGGTCTCAGACCTCCATAACTCATGTCCAAAACCAGGTAAACATCTTTTATAGACGCATTAGGTTGCTCTTTAAAACTTGTCTTTCAAGACAAGACAAACAATTGAAAGGGAAAAAATAAAGACTTGCCACATTGTCCCGAGTTGTATTACCTGAAGAAAAACTGTTGGTATCAGCTATAGTTCAGCAGAACCAGTTATGGAGAACGAAGTTTGAATAACCTGTGCAATCCATAGAGTTGGGCAGCCTGTCCTGTGTGACAGCAGCACACAAACACCAGCACTGAAATAAGCAGCTCGCTATCACGGTTAACCAGGGGAAGGTTATTTATTTAAAAATTATTTTTTGCCCAACTAAAACTACAGTGTGCCAACTGTCTTCTGCACTGATCACTCCTCCAAGAGTACGCTCAGCCCAAGTCTACACCCAATCTCATCTCCGTCTTAATTATTGCTGAACAAGTAGGACTCAGTTTGATACATTGACATTTTTTAACTAGAAGCCTCCAATTACCTTACAGAAGATGAAAAATGCAGAAACAGCTTTTGCGTTCTAGCCCTCAGAGGAAGTGTGTGCTTTTGGATGGGAAGGGTGAAGAGGAAAGCGGGGCTCAAACGCTCGTCGGGCTGCGCACATGCAAAAATCCGCACCGTGAAGAGGCTTCTCTCTGCCCAGCGGCAAGCACAAACACTGACGCAATGGGTGCTTTTCGTGTACCTCACTGAGTGACTTCGGAAAAAAAATCTGGTTGGATTTAAAGCCTTACATTAAGGAAAAAAAAGATCTTTTCAGCTGAAGGAACCAGTATCCTTCCTCTACAACTTCTCTTTCCTTGCACCGTAAGAAAAAGCTCTGGTCACTGAGTATAGGCCATCTACCCTCTTTGGAGCAAGACCACGTATCCGTGATTCATACTGAATTCAGAACAAAGCTACAGTCGGATTTGCAATCATAAGGGTTTAACCTTGACAAGGGCAACCACGGCCTCCTTTGGCATAAAAAGCCCAGTGATGCAATCAACGGCAGTCGTATTCACACAGACACACCTATTGTATATTCCTAACGTAGCTTCAAAACCGCTGCGCTTGTTTTCAGCATCACGCACCTTTTTCGCGTCGTGCTGAGAACAGAGAACAACCATTTTGGTCCTGAAACACACGCAGCACGGGACGGAGAACAGAGACATTTTCATCTCTGTATCTGTTGGAGACTTTTGCTCTTCTGAGTTATGCTGTATCAAAGAAAAAAAAAAAAAAAGAGTCTTTCTTCTGAGTACATATGATCACCATTCAACACGCTATCAATAACAAAGGCCGAATGTACACATTCTTACTCAGAAGAACATAAGAAATTTTGTAAAGGCACAGGCAAACAAGTCATTGTACTCAGCCAGTTCCTTCTCTCACCTCCAAATAGAGTAAAGCAGATTTCTGCTGGCATTTTTTTCAATTAGCTAACAGTAATTTTTCCTTATATGGTACAGATTCTTACTATTACAGCTATGGAGGACTCAGATCACACAGCATTCCCCCAAGAATGAGTAAGGGTCTCATTTTCCATCTGCGATATGGCACAAGAGCCAAGGGCGAGCACTGACATTGGAGTATTTGGACTGGGAGTTTTGCTTTTGCCTTCTGCTCTTGTCAAAGGACCACTGTTGAAAGCCTCCAAATAAAACTTTATAAAAGCGGCTTTTCAAGGTTCAATAGAAATTCAAATTAACTTATTTCTTTTGTGATGAATTTCTGAGTCAACTTTTCCAAGGGAGGGGAGAGGAAATATAATCAGAAAGGGAGGTTATTCCTATTCTAAAAGAAGGAGCAGATCTACACTAGTCATCCTTTATCTTGTCATCTTCCTGACCGCAGTATTGTGAAAAGCCCACAAGCAGAAACTGCAACAAACATCAATGAAATACTGTGTTCTTTAGACCATTAAGTTCTTCAATGAGGAGGAAGGGAAAACACAGCATCTTTCAACCCTGCCTTGTTACTCACACCATGCCTTCTGGAAGGGACAGTACAAAAAACGTTATGCAAAACCAAGTAATTCCTGGTAGCTTAGGAAGGAGTACTCATTACAAGGCAGAAAACTTTCATTTCAGTGTTTCCGTGTTGACTGAGCTGACAAAACCTGGAAGAATCTGCCACAAGGCCACAGCTGTCCTATGGTGAGAGGAACATTACGTGGAGCATCAAACATTCTCCCCCCTCCCATAAATTTCTTCACCGGAGTACACTGTAGCTCCCAAGACCAGAAAGTTGGATGCAAGGGGACATGGGCGGCGGGCTTGAGGGAAGGTTGTACCTAATCCTGGCTCCTACCAACGTGCCAATAGGCATCTAGGCCGGGTGAAGTCACAACCTCCAAAACTCATTGGTGCCACTCTGCCACAGGTAACAAAATGCTGGTCTGCACCGAAACTGGGGTTACCCGGACAGCTTTTGACCTCCTCCCTTTAAGACACATCTTCTGGGAATCCGCCTATCTGGGAGCTGGCTATGATCACACCAGATACGGGAAAAGTGCAGTGCTTTCTAGGGAAAGTTTAAAAACAAAACCCACCTCCTCTCAAAAACTGAAAGGAAGGCTGATTTGAATTTCTAGTCTGCACATTTCCTTTACTTTCCATTGAAAAGAAAGAGTATTTAGATGCAAGGGTGTTAAGCGATATGAATCATCTTTAAAGTATTCAGTTTAATTAGACAAGGATAAAGAGGTTTAAACAATGTCACTGAAATCTAATTCTCTGTATTAACCTCTGTCATAAAGCAGAAGAGTGAAATCAGTAAGAGTGAAAAAGTGATGGTTTAGCTAAGCTTATTTGTTACAGCCACTGCTCTTGAACAAAGTGATTTTTATGGCCATGAACCTCCGTAAGAGCAGAAGTCAAGGTCACGATAGCAATACATCATTCGGGGGGGAAGAACTGTACTGTAACCTCACATCTGTGCGCTGCAGGAATAAAAGGCAGCTGTGACTAGCTACTTTGAGAATAAATCCTACTTAAAAAACATGACGTATCTATGCTGCTGTATGTTCTGGTAAGACAGATGAGTCAAGGGAACTTCACTGAGCGTCCGCTCATCTCCTGTCTTTACGAGAGATCACACTACACAGAGATCAACAGCAACTTGTGGAGCTGTATCCGGACTTCATTTACCCTCTTCAATAAAAACCTAAGCTTCTTAATAGTATACGAAACAGATATTTAAGATTTCAATTCAAAGATTTTTTTTGTTGCAGAATAGTTGATTTTGCTGATACTATGATATATTTGGGAAAAAGACATGGGAGAGGACACAGATGAGGACAGGAAACAAGGGAGATGAAGCTTCAAAACCAAGCTGTGCATTTTCTTCTGCGTGGACAGAAAGAAAAATAGCACTTAAATGCTATTTCAATTCAAGATCAGTACAGCTTTATGCGTCAACGAGAGTGTTTCTTCCAGCACCAGCTCTGAGTATGGCTCTCGTGCAAGGAAAAATTTTAGGGGTGAGCAATTCGAGCAACCTCCAAGGTCTCTGCCTACAGGGACACTTTCCTTGGAGCACCTCATGTTCTCTTGAGCTAGCAGATAGGCTGGAAGAGGGAAAAAAAACCAACCAAATGCCCAAAACCAAAGCCCATACATTTTTAATATTCTTCTCTGGGCAGCCAAGTGGCATTGCTTCTTCATTATTTCACAAGCAAGAGAATCCTCCAAAGGAGGTTTCGTTTTATAGTGTCTTGTCAGAACCAAACAGCCTCAGTAAAGAACCGGTAGGTCTATACCATGCAAATATTCGATAAAGAGCATGCCATAAGGATGACAGCAACAAAAACAATGTGGGGAGTGATAGACACAAACTCTTTAAGTCTCATTTTAAAGAGGAAGTCTGAATAGTAATTGTTTACTATCCCCACGATGATACAAGAAAATGATATCATCAGCAAGATGAAAGACTTTACAGAGATGCGGCAACATTCATTACTTGCCAGCTGAAATCAGAAAAACTTAACCTGGAAACAAAATCTTCAGCTCCTCTGCCGTAGGGTAATTAAACACAGAAGTGGTGCAACAGTGAAGTCTTTTCATTTGCCGTCATATGGACCTTAAAGGTGCATTCAAACTTCTTTCCTGAAGATAAACTTTCATCCAGCCATCGGGATAGATTATTTGGCTCAAGGAGATGGGAGTCTGAATTTCCCTTCTGGTCTCCCATGACCCACTGAAAAAAAGGGGACCTGCACATGGAGGTCAACATTCCCGTAGTAATTTTGGCTGCCTACTGATTCAAGGTCACACCACCTTTGGAGCTTTAAAGCGGTGATCTTGTCTGTACAACAGCTCTGACCACAGCAGAAAGGCCCAGGGAGGTCAAGCGTGGCACTTTTGCTAGAGGAAAAAGCTATTCCCACTTGCTGGTGAGGTACGATTTCTGACTCTGAGCCATGGGCAAAGAGTCTTTGTAGTGTAAAGTACAAAGTATTATATGGTCCAGATGTAGCTCATAACAATGACAACCAAATTCTCACTGGAGGGATACAGTTTTGCATGGCATAATTCACTACAAGTGAAAACTATGCAAGCCAACAGAAAGATATAATCTAATTATTTCTGGTTTCTCAGGACTGAAGGAGAGGGAAATTTAAAAGCAAACAATGCTGTCTTGCTCAATATGGAATGCTGGAATATAAAGAAGTGAAAATTAAAGCACTGCAAAAAACATGTCAATTTTCAATAGATATGGCAGTAACATATATTAATATTTCTGACAAGCCAAGAATGTCAGATTTCTAAGCACAATATGAATCACATTAGAATTAAGAACAGCTGAGCCTGCACAACAGATTATATAAGTATTTATGAAGCACAGGAAATACTGAAAGCCAGCAAGTTCAGCTGTATATATGAACATAACTAATAACTGTTATACTATGTGTATCTGATAAAAAACAACTTTATTGATAAGATAACTACGAATTAACAAAGTACTAGATAAGACACAGAACATCTGGGTGAAATGTAGGGGCCATTAAAAATGCCTTTTAAAACAAGGGGTCTGCTCTCATTAAAAGCTGTTCTCTTACCAAGACAGAAGGAAGGACAATGAATTGCAAAAGCAATTCCAGTTCAGCAAAGTTTTTCTTTGCCCAAAATGGTGGATTTCAAAAATTTTGGCAAAATGCTTTGAGGGGAAAAATAATCAGTGTTGTACCCAAGCTTGGGAATAAGAAAACACAAACCACAAGGCTCAGTTAGCAGCAGAGGTTATCCAAAGCTATTTACCAAATTGCCCATATCTGGATCATCTTTCAAAGAAGTCTGATTTGGAATCATTTAAAGTGTTTTCTAATATTGGTTGATAACAACTCTCTTAAAGAAAGCCATTTAATTTAATTTACTTGGACGTGAGCACATTAAAAGCAGAGTTATAGGATATAGCACTAATAATGCAGATACGTCACTATAAGATTTTGTTGTGCCCTTAGTCAGTTTGATCCATTAAAGTAGTAACTGGTTGTGATGAAAAAGAAGTTTGCTAAGCGATTTTGAGCCTTAAAACAACGACACAAGATAAAGCCGTGATCTGGGATGAAACATTGGAACTGAAGTAAATGAAAATGCAGGGTAAGATATCTTGGTTTTAGAAAAAAGAAAAGTATCTTTCCCCCCCCCCAAACACCACTCGAGGCACACATTACAATTATCACTTAATTATCATCCCCAGTCTCCTCTTCCTCACCAAGCTTCCTTTTCAAGCTACTCTGCCTCCTTTCCGTGAGGAAGTGTCACAGAAGAGGCTGACACAGTAGGAAACTAATGCCCCTGAGACAGGCAAAGTACAGAGGGCATGGCATTAAGACTGACACACTACATCCACAATATCCCAGAGCTGTGTCGATGGCACGTTCCTCTGATGAAAGAGCTGGAGGTGTAAACTGCCACACATTTCAAAATGACAATGCTAAACGTATTTCAGTCAATATCCTACCTCCCCTTCTCAATCCTGCTCTATGCATCTCAATTAACATTTGCTTTCTCTCTGCTTTCGTGGCATCCCATTTTTCTAATCACACAATCTTAGGTCCACGTTCCTCGATACCAGCTCAGCTGCCCACCCTTCTTACACACTCAATTTACACAAATATGTATTCATTCTTTTCAGACTCAGCCTAAATATCCTTCCATACACTCCACCCAGGCTCCTTCCCTCTTTTCAGATGCCTGCAGAGATCACTCCATCCATTCCTCTGCCAAGCACTAGATTTGGGTCTGGTGAATGTCACCGCCACATGACGCCTGAAATCCCACCATTCAGTCCACCTCCTGGGGCGGTCTCCTTCAGAGCGAGGAAGGTCTCATTCCCTGCCCTCCTCGGTGACCTGGTGTGGAGGACAGGTTGGGAAGAGGAAGAGAAGGTCAGTGCTGACATCAAAGGCTAGAGCTGGAAGCAGGTGGGTGCCCATAAATACAACCACCAGAGCTCAAGGTAAGGTGCTCAGGGCACCAGAAGAGGTCTGAATTATATTTTCCAGGTAGATTACAGCTAAGTAGGGACAAAAAAAACCCCACAAGTATCAGTTTTTTGTTCACACACGCAAGAGACATAAGGGTGAGCTCCATTCCCTACCGGGTACCTGCTATGAATGACTTTTTGGGGTCAACCTCGGAGATTGTGTAACAGTTTTGTTACGCCCAGCCTCTGTGGCACAATTTTACAACCCTATAGTCACAGCACTAAAAAGTGGGAACACGAGTGCAAATCCCCATCCTTAATTGCTTTGCTTGGTTCAGAGTGGGAACTTTAATTCAAGTCTTCCATTTATCAGGAGGGGGCCTGAACCAAAAGAAAACAGAGTGATTTCTTCTGGCTCACTAACCATTAAATAGCTCACACAGAGTAGAAAAGGAACAGACTCAAATGCTCATGCAGATTATTTGATATTAAGGACATTCAAACTTCTGAGCCCAACAACCCACATACCAAACATTTCTGTAAGATCAAAAGCCACATTTTCTGCTCTCACACACACAATCCCACAACTAAACTTCATCCTCCTACCAAACATCCCAGTCACTTTATTTTCAGACTGACTGCTCTCTAAAAATGATTTGGTTTTGCTTCCTAGCGGCGATATTAAAACCCATTATGAGATGAGCAATACCCAGACAGCTAGGGGACGGATCTCAGGTTGAGCTGCTTAAGAGAGGCAAGGCTTGGAAGCCACGTTTCAATAACCCATGTCCTGCAGCTGGGCACTCTCTTGAGGTTCAAAAGTCAAGCACTAGATGAAGCTGAATCTAAATTTCTATTATCCCGTGCAAATGCTATAGTCAGGTAGTAACAGATGAGAACCTAAAAATCACACAGAACTGGCTTGTAGCTGAACAGGGCAGACATGTAACTTTTCCCAGCCTTATTTTAGGCTTAGACACATCAGTGACGAGGGTAGCTCTAACCGTTTCAGCCAACAAGATGCTACTCGAATTCGCAACCTACTATTCTAAACACGCGAACGCAAACTGCTGGCTGCAAGCAAGCATGCATTCGGCAAAGAACAGAAGAACCTGCTGTTAGACTGATGCATATAAAATTTAATCTGTAATGGCTTTAAAATTAATTCAGCCTTTAAAAGAAAATGAGTTTACATTTTGCTGCAGATCTATGGTAACTAATCTGCTGTATTCAAGAATAAGGAGGTACATTAAGTTTCTCAAGACACAAAATGGACAATCAAACTGAAATGTCTCTCACAAACTCAGGACTAGATATCAAAGCATTTAAGCAACTCCATCAAAACAGGCCATGGTTTTACGGGGAAAAAATTGTCTACTGGTTGCTTATAAATTTGGCCCCAACTACAGAATCTCTCTTAGTGTGTTTTGCAAACACTTGAGCCAAAAATAGTCTCCTCATTAGGCCATAAAGCAAGGAACAGGACCGCAAACTGGCCATCCAAATCAATTATTTGCTCTTTCACACCAGATTAAATGTTGAGTAACCACCACCTTCAGTGGAGTTACAATGGTCTAAGTCAGAAACAAGGACAGGATTTAGTAGAATATGTCCGTTAACTCTTAGTTACTTGTGACGGAGCAGGAGGAGAAGATCTGATATATTTGGAGAGTACTGAGACTGCAAATAATCTCTTATTTTTGCAAGTCAGAACAAGAGAGTTATGGCCAATTTTGTGGTCTTTACAAAGAATAGACGTTATTTGCTGTACGTTAGTTGTTTACAGACTTCAATTTTCTCTTAAAAGCATTTACCCTTGTATAACTTACTGCCTATCAGCTTGCTTTTCATTCACCTTTCCCAGACCTTTTAGGAATATTTCATGGATGGTGAGGGGTCTGCAAAACACCGCATCAGATCAAGTCAAAGCCTGGGAAATACCCACTCTCTGTAGCACCCATCGCTCTCAAACACACCTGTTTTAAGTCCACTACCCAGAAAAATGTACCAAATTTAGAGAGGGCATAGAAATGCTTTCAGACCCTTCACAAGCACCCCTGTAGATGTGTCAAACATCCTTCTTGCAAACATGAAGACAAGCCTTAACGGCATTTAAAACTTACCTGGGACCTCACAAACAGCAGTCAGCAGCACTAGAGATCCCAGACGTGGCGGAAACAGCTGGAGTTCCGATTTCTTCACTAGACAGCTGGAGATTTCCCAGTAAAAGTCAATGCAGCTTTCGATCCCAACTTTTTGCTGTTCCAGCTGCACGTTGTGGATCCCTGGGGAATGCACTGGCTGAGGAATTCCTGGTAGCACGGTTTCATAAAGCAACATATATATCTGGGTTGTTTCTTATTGTCATGGGATTAAATCACATGTTGAGCTTTACTTTGGGTAATAACGTAAGTCAAGAAGTAGAATAATACAGAAGAGATTCAATATGCCAGTGATATAGGAAAAGAACAAACTTTAGCCTTTCAATACTATTCCCTTTTCAAAGAACAGTATAAAACCTTTGAAGTGGTGGTACCCCAACCAAAGCAGAGGGGAGAGACTAGAGCAAAGAGAATTTAAAGGCTTCAGTCCAGGCTGTTTGGGGAAAGACATGGCGGAGCCTGTTCTTTGCTCGTTTTCATCACCTCCGTTACCTTTGCTTTCAAAGGTACAAAAATTTTGTTATACGCTATGGTAAAAAAAAAGTGGTTTGCCATATAAAATAAGTACGCCTCCTTTTCGCACGTTTATACCAATATATAGAAAGATTGTGTATTCTGAACATGTCATTTGTCAACAGCTTGTAAATCAGGTTTTTTTAAGTAGTAACGTTAGTCATTAATTGTTTTAAATTTAACAAGTGAACACTCAAACAGGAAATATGATACATAAACAGGAACAAAGTCTTCAACACAGCATTAAGTAAATACACCAGCCAGTCTGGCCAGTCTGTTAGTAACCACCATCAACAGTTCTAAACACAACTGTTGGTTGTACAGTGTACGTTCTCCCAGCGATGTTTGTATAATTTGCTACTGAGCAATGGANNNCCATTAGCAGTAATGTCTTTAAATCTAGTCTCCTCCTCCAAATTTTTAGGGTCCAAAACCTTCCTGCAACTTTTGGTTGTACATTACTCTCATGACTGAAAACAAATGCTTCCTGTTCCCATCTGTGCGCCAGCAATATTCATATACGTCCCCCTTATTGGACTTCTGTCAGTAGTAAATGGACACCAAACAGATTCAACTGCAAAATATGACCTCTGGTCCATTTTTGTATCTTAGTCAGTACATGAACCTGAGGAGGAAAGGTGAACCTCTCAGAAAACCCTGAAGTGGCTGCAGTGGAATCTGAGCAGGGAAAACCCAATTACTCATAGCTAAAGACCAGTTTGTTCCCCCTTCTGAAGTCCAGCTCTAGAGTGAGTTTTACGTTCGTATTTACTGCCAAAAATCACATTACAATTCATGAGACATCTGAACTCCTATGTGCGAGGGCAAATTTGATTACCAAACGCATTACCAGCGTCATGGGCATCGGAGAAGGGAAAAGGAGTAGAAGAGACAGACAGACATTGAGAGAAAATGTGTAAAGTGGTATTATGTTATTAAAACATTACATTAGAAATAAACAGAACATAAACCCAAAAGAAGGTTTTAACCAGGTTTAACTTTTTTCTTTTTTTTTTTTTTTTTTTAAATTCGAATTGACCCAAAGCAAAAACTTACATTGCAAAGGAAGAACAAAATACATGATGATATTGGTAACACAGCGTTGCATGGAAGCCAGACTCGTGGGTAGGTTGCAAATTGCTCTTCTCACGACGTCACTGGGGGCTCTCGACAAATTTAACGGAGAAAGGTAGGATCCAATTTTTTCATCTAGCCCAGGTCCACCCTGGTAAACACGCTACATGTTCTCTTTTGCCTCCGGGTATTTATCTGATGAGTTTGTCCAGATGTGTTCTCCTACAATTGCCAACCAGAGCCAGAAAACTGAATTTTCCACGCTATCCCAAGGAAGCCAGAGTTATTCCAAGCGTGAGTGATAATGAATTTAAAAAAAAAAAACAAACCCTAAACAAAAAAAAAAACACTCAAGAGCTTTTCAAACTAACAAGTATTGTCTATAATGTAAATAGTTTAGAAATATGGTAATTAAATAATCTAAAAAACACTCTTACTCTGCTGTACATTTATAAACATAAATATTTACAAAAACTTTCTGCTTTGTTTTAAAGGATGAGGTTTGCAGTTTGTTAATGATCAGAGTCTTTTACTCATATTGATTCTTTGGTGTATTTGCCAATTTTTTAAAGTTTATTGAAAGTGTTCAACTGTGAATTTTAAGGTAATGGAACCAGGCTACATAACAAGTCTGTATTATGCACTTCTCCTTCCACATTCTAGTCCGAATGAAAGCCAAGTTCAGTTTGTTCTTCAAAGCATTTGTGCACAATATTTGAAATAATAATTAAAAAAAAGACCAAATTCCCCATTACTGAAATTATTAATTATCAATGAATAATCAGACTTCACTCGCACTCGAGCACATGTACAACTAAGGATAGCGGACAGGACTATCAGTAAGTTCAGAGACACACAGGTGCTGCGGTGCTTTGCAGAATCAAGGTCAGAGAAACCAGCTACAAGAGATGGCTTAGCATCGTAAGAAAGGGCGAGGGCTTCCCTCCACCTTGGGGACGGGAGAGAGGACAGGATGAAAATTAATTTAAACGAAAGGCTTTTTACTGGCCTGAAATGTAGGCGTGTTCCCTTTAGATGTCAGTTACTTAAAAGAAATAACCAAAAAACAAACCTCAAACAATAAATAATGGAATTACACATGTCTTCATTAAATAGCATTCTTGTTACCAACAAAGTCTTCCATAATTTTCTTCAGTCACAGCAACAGACAGAACAAATAATTTGCCTTAATATAGATTGCAACTAAAATATACTCTAGATTACCTTAGAAAATATTACTGTAAAAATTCAGTGGGAAAGGACATTGGTTTAGACCAACTTACAAATGTAGCGAACAATACTAAATTTTTTTTTTTTTTTTTTTAAAAAGAAAGCAATTTTAAGGTTCTGATCTCATGTCACAAAACTGAAGATTCATGCTGAAAACCCACCAGTCGATTCTTAACGCCTGTCCTGTCTCAGTACTGGGGAGCTTAAAGATCACAACGCCTGGTCTTTCCGCAGGAGGTGACAGACCCCATCACACACACAAGCTCACACGCACACCCCACCCGTGCTCTCAGGTTGTCCCCACTACAATGCCACCACCATTCCACACAACCCGGAGGAAGCAGTCTAAAGCTCTCCTGCCTGGAGGTGACCACCGCTCGCACAGCGTGGTGTTAAGGTTGGAGGTATTTGCTGGCTCACGCTGCTGAGACATGAACTTTTGGTCACTTTTCACAAGCAGGCTGGACTTGAACCGATACAAGTTGGAGATAAAAAGGTTCAACATCCCATTACCAATCCTCTGAGCCATGAATCCCCAAAATCACTTATTGTTTGGAAACCTGATGCAATGCCAGGCACAATAGGGAAGAGATAATCCTCCTTGCTTGCTACAGTTGTGGTACATCCGTTATCAGTGATAAGGTTCGTGCTCAAGGAACTGCAGTCCAGGGTTATAAGATATTAAAAGGAACTAGCACAGTTAAATAATGTGAGTATACCTGCTTCACCTTGCTTTTCATATTTTTAATATTAAATATTTTGAAAGTGACAGTGTTAAACTTAAAAGCCACCACCGTTGCTTTCATCTCCCCGCTTCCATTGGTATAATTGATACAAAAGCACTCTTGATATTAGAGAGGCTCTTTTGGAGCCAGGAAGATGGCAAAACAAAAATAAGGGACGCTGGCAAGAACTTTATGATGACTCCGTAATCCCTTGAAAACAAAGTGAGTGAAACAACTGCACATTTTGGCCCAATCTTTTTTTGATAGCAAGAACTTCATTTTTTTTTTTTTTATGATCAGAAACAAAACTCTTTAACAGATCTTTTTAATACCTAGTATGAAAAACACATTCAGTAGCCAAATTTCAGTACTTCTTTCAGTTGCTGCTTTCAGATTAATTGCAAAATTTAAACTTTCCATATTGAATGGGGCTTGTTAGTGCACATATAAAATGCATTAATACCTTACGTGCACTTCCCACTTTCTAATGTGAAACAAACGGAATTTCAGAGCAACTAAAAAAAAAAAAATAAAAAAAAAAAAATCCATAACTGCCTTTAAATTAAAAAGGTTTGGCCAATTTCTTGTCTCTTTTTTTTTTTTTTTTTTTTTTTTTTTTTTTTTTTTTAAGTGGACACAATTTGGCTGAGAACCCGTAGATAAAATTTCAACTGAAAGTGATATAAAGCAGGTTATACATTCATGAAATTCAGGGAGTAATAACGAACAGCAACTGCCGCATCACTTCAGTAACGTCAGGTCTACTCTACAGCGAGACAGCAGTTCCTATTCTCACAAATAATGCACTGAGACTACATGAGGAATAGTGTGTGGGGGGGAATCACACACAAAGGGAAAATACATCAGAAAGATTATTGCACAGGAGGCACTGTATGAGAAACAGAATACATTGGCTTCAAAAAAATCTAAATTTGTTTACTCTTAAGTTAATGTAAAAAATACAGAGGCTATGCCTCTCTGTAGTGTACTGTCACTGCTAAAAATAGACTTAGAAACAGCCGCCCATTTAACAGGGAATGTCAGGAAAAAAGAGGGCCTGAATTTTATGGGCAACCCAACTACAGTAATTAGGAAAAGAATATAAAAAGAGCCAATGTATAGACCCTCAAATTGAATAGGGTAACTGCATTTTTTCTTTAATTTCCACATTATATTACAGTACCCTAGGACATGTTGATTATCAACTCTTCCCTTGATCCTGCAAAAACATACACCCTGGCAGAGACAAGAGTCCCAACAGACAACAGGGCTCTGAAGGTCTTTCTATCAGTATCCTTTTGCAGGACTGGTGCCTTGATTTCCAAACTTTATTTTCTTGAATAATAGCTCAGCATGCCAATTCAAACCAACCACTTCCCTTCAGAAGGCTACCTTCCATCTCCACTGCAAGTCTGCACACTTAATGTGAAAACAAACAAACAAAAAACCAACAGCAATTTTTAAAATGTCATATCGTATAGAAAGCTTGGACCTTGTAAACTTGGACCAAGAAACCAAAAATTAAGACCTTCTAGCGTGTGGTATAAAAAACCCAAGGAAGTGTATACCTGCCTTCTGACTTCACAGAAAAATCAGAATTTGCATAGGATATACTTTGTGCAAGGCAAGAAGCCTCTTCAGTATCTGGAATATAACTAATCTTGCTCAGAGTTCTCGTCTTCATGGATATCAGATATCATCAAATTTGTGTTTTAAGTAGTCTTTCATGACCTTGGCAATGGGTAGTTCATCAAGTAGTTTTAGGTTTTGAAGGCCTATACACTGACGGATTTTAATTCGGCATAGATCTTGCAAGTTTCTGGGCTGTCCTGAAAAGACAAAAGGAACACATAGAAGTAAAATGATCACATTTTAAATATAGTTTAAGAAATCATTTACTCAGTAAAATCACAGACGTTTGCTGTTTTCTAAGAGGTAGAGGGAAAGAAAAAATTACAAGAGGAAAAAGGGTGGAAGTTAACACCTTTCTAATGAACAATAACTCAATGAAATCAACATATGGATCCTAAAAACATTTTTACACACACATAATTTTACTGATGCCAGCTTAAAGTGACATTATCCATGTGAGGATTCTCACGAGGTGGCAACATACGCTTAAGCATTGTAGAAGTGCGTAACTTCTCCATTTAACTCTTTGTGGATTTTTTTCCTATCCTTGTAACCCCTGGGGAAAAAAGACCCTCAGACTGGCTTTTTTTCCCAACATTAAGACAAAAATGTCTACATTCCACTGTAACAGGACTGGGCAGTTTCCTTAGAGAGCGAGGCTTTATAAAAGTTATTCAAGGATCACGTGGCAGAGTTAAAGATTGTCTTTCCCTTCTAATGAAAAGACGAAGCCTTTAGGCTCTGGATGCAGCCACAATCTCGTCAAACAGAAAGAGATGAAAATATGATTACCCGCTATTCACAGAGGAAAAGCTTTTGCTGACACCACATGAAATTCAGAATTTCTGGCAAGGGTTTTCGAAAAGAACTGGTTCCTCTTCGAACTCATTCTTAACAGGAAACTGTTCAAAGTCAGACACCTTGAAAAACGGTCCCCCATGTAACATATCGTAAGAAAGATTAATCTAGCCTTGTGTCCAAAAGTACCCAGCAATGAATCTCAAGGAAGAAGAAAGAGAGAGCAGAACAACAGACATTGAGAAATCCTGTCCCAATATCCCCTTCTAGCTTTCAGCACCGGTGCCTTTGGGCCTTCCGAAACCAGAGATTGCTCACAGATCTATGTCTTTAATAGCTGTAAACGGCCTGCCCTTTGTAAATCTCTTTAATGTTTTCTGAACCCATTCATACTTTCAGTATCCAAAACATCCTGTGGCAACAAATTTCACAATATAATTAGGCGTTGGCTGGAAAACTACAAAGTGCTTTTATTTATTTTAGATCTGCTTCCTGATCGCTTCATTGCGTGCCTACCATTCTTTGAGTTACAGAAAAAAAATAATGATTAATTGTTCTCACACCAGTCATGATTTTACATACCTTTATATTATTCTCCATCCTCCACTCATGCTCGGTACCTCTTTCCAAAGCTGAAGACATTTGCTCTATTTAATAACCTCCCACCATGGGAACTACTCCAAACCTCTGACCAAACTAGCTGCCTGCCTTTGTGCTTTTTCCCCATTCTGCTGTATCTTTTTTGAAATTACACAAATAAGAGATCAAGGGTGTGCTAGTCAATATTTTGATCATTGACTTAACTATGTCATGGCCTGGAGACAGAAAAAAAAAATAATTAAAAAAAAAAAAGGCACCCAATGGCTGTTCGAGTCAAAATACTCGGCACCATGAACAACGTAGGTGCTTACGCCGGTATCAAGATAATCTGTCGCCAACAGAGCAACTTATTGCAGTCTTCTATTATCTGTATAATCGTTAATGGTAAAAGATAGTGCTTGCTTTTGCAAAGAAAGGCATGGTGATTTTATTGAGCTGACTGCTTGAATCAATCGTTTCTTTAAAAAGCAATACAAAACAACAAAAGTGACTTTAAATAACTTAGATGGACGTTTCCAATTAGCTTTCCTGAGCTGCCACCAATTAAGCAGGACGTTTTCAAAAGAGAAAATGCCTTCCGTACGGGGCTGCGACGCGGGCGAGCTTTACGGTGGACAGTGGATGCTGTCAGCTCACCGGGTACAAACCTGTTCGCAGGAGACGGGAGGGGTTTTCTTGCCCGAGTCAGCCCCAGAGCTGGCTTCGGACCCCTTCCCTTCTTCCATCCTCCTCCTCATTCTGCAACAAACCTGCTATCAGCTAAAGACACTGATGTTATGAGTTTATTAGACTTTCTGTGCTAGTAAGCACAGAGTAAAGAGATTATTAAACTATTTCCTGTTTTATACTTCAGGCATTTTGTACGTGGTTTCAGTTACCCTTTATAGGGAGTTCCTCCTTTTCTCCCCCTGCATGGCTCCTCCTATGGAAATGGGCTGACAGACAGGTATACACTGGGATTTATCTTAAGCACTAAAATTATCCGAGGTAAGCTAGCAGAAGTAACGCATGAAAATAGTCTCAGTCTGTTTTTAAAGAAATAAGATTTGAAATTAAAGAGCATGAAAATTTGAGTTTCCTTCATAAGTTTAAAATACTTTTATTACACTTATCCCCATGGTACCTAAACGTCAATTTATTTGTAATTATCTCCTTCAGCCACGACTTAGAATACAGATCATTTGTTACTTTGTCCACTGGTGGTTTCTTCTTAGCAATTTTTTTTCTCCACCTGAAGGAATGAATTTATACAACTCAGACAACAGCTGAATGCTCAGGCTTCAGGGAAAGAAAAGTTACTTTTGGTAAGAAACCAAGCAGAGGAATCTTTATGGTGATAAAGAAATAGTTCTAATGCTTTAAATGTGAATGCAAACAGGGTTCAGAAAGGATGTACCTTTTCAAAAGTTAACTGCAAATAGCAGTGTTAGAGGGTATAGAGAACTACAGATCTAGGTACGTATTTTCGGTGTTAGAGTACACAATAATACAGCTGTGAGACACTGATTTCTGGTTTCAGAAATGAATGCCTTTTAATTAACATCCTACTGGTTTTTTTGAGAACAAAATGGAACAGACAACTTAAAATACCCAGAAGAAATTGGTCATCAGTTAATTCAAAAAGACCCGATTATCAGATGTATGACATTTTCCCCTGATAAGCCTAAAAATATTTCCTGGGAATGTGTTAACAATGGACATTGCCAGTGTTAAGCACCAGTTGCTACATCTAGTGGCTGTTAGTGTCTTAGGTCACGCCTTGCAAATTCCAGGGTTATTAATGCATTTGTGATTTATTAGAAACGGTGTCTAGAACACTTACTCATTCTTGGTTGCATCTGAATGAAAAAGAAAAAAAATAAAGGATTACAGACCGATGTCAGTGAACCTTGGTTTGGCAAATGAAAAATGTTATTAGTAATTTGGCAGAGTAAGACAAGTTAAATAATGAATAAAGTTCTGTTTAAAAACAATTTGGAAGTAGCAACTTTGGTTATATCCTGCATCACAAGTCTGTAAAGTTATTTAGGCAAATGAGCTAGAAAGGAAGAGAGTTAAAAAGAAAAAACAAAAAACATAAAAGGTAAGTTTGACCTAATTACCACCATCATGCAAAACAGTGATATAAAACTACTGATCACCTTAAAAAAAACCCAACACATCCCTGCTCCGGTCTCAAAGGGACACCTTGATGACGGCGGTGCCGTTGTTCTGGAGCAGCCGGGTTATTGTTGGGCTGTTTTACAGCCCCAGTTACCATCAGGGCAGCAAACACCTAACGCTGCCGTAGAGCCGAAGGTTTGCTAACGTGTTCACCGGAACAAGTTAGGTAACTTCAGTCGATTTATTTTGCAAGCTTTATAGTGGTAATCAAATAAATAAGAAGTATTCATTACAGGGGGAAAAAAAAAAAAAAAAAAAAAGAGGTGTATCTTCCACAGCTCATGCTACGTGCTGTAATGGAAAGCAGAAATCCCCACCAACGCGCTTCTTGCGCATAGTTTCCCAAACATGACAGAAAGGTTTCTTCCAAACAGAAGAAATGTAAAACATAGGGTGATAAAATAAAGAGGAATTCCTTTTTGATTGTTTTTTCTCTCTAGAGATAGCAGACTTCAGTACGTACAAAATTTAAACATTTTCCTAGCTCAGTCCTTCAACTGCTAACAAAGTAAGTTCCTGAGCTTTCCCTCCCTCCTTAAATAATTAATAATTATTTTACTTATATAATGAAATAAACCTTTTAAATTATTATTAATAGATTGACCTTCTCTGGCAAAGCAAAGGAAAAAAAAAATGCATGTTTTACCAGCAAGAAATTATTACAATTAATCCTGAATTTCCACTCAATACTCCATTCCTTTCCTTCCTGCAGTTTCAAGATTTTTCTATTATTCTATCTGGGAGTGTGCTGTTTTATCCCAGAGACAGACAAGACTTACATTTAGGATTTACTACTTATACAAAGAACAGTATGTCATAGCCACAAATGCTCCGCAGCTTATGCATTTAGACCTGTACCTGCCCGTTTTTCCTTTGCAGACCATGCTCCCCAAGAAATAAAACACTAACTCACTAATAGGTCTATATTTAAGGATCATTAGGGTGTAACATCAGACCTTGTACCTCTGAGAACGTTGTAGGGACCCTCACCAAGTTTTAGGCAAGCGTTATAAAGGCAGAAAGGGGGAATTCCTACCACTTTCCTCCGCTGAAGATGCAAGAGCATTTGTGCAAAACAAAAATCATGAGCTGACCCGTTCTCTTACCCAAGAGAAAACTTAGAGGAGTAACTGAAATTAATACGCTCGTAGGCTGTGAGAAGATCCTCTCTGATGTATTGCTCTACCCACTTAAAAAAAAAAAAAGAAAAAAGGCACTTTTAAAAGCAAACAATCAGTGTCATTGATTTGAAGTGGATAGGCAGTTTCTGAAGAAGTTAAAGAATGAAAAATAACATCACTGATACGTTTCAGAAGCCGCCCACAGTTTTCTCTGCAATATTAATACATTTCTCTAGAAAAAAGGCTTACAGTGGTATTTCTCAAACTGAGCCTCTGCCTCCCCTAGGAATTCTGAAAGGCTGAAAACAGTAGCAAGAAACCATTGGGTAGTTTCTTTTTAGCTACAAAGGAAGCTTAAAAATAAAAGTTTTGTGAAACATAAAAAAAAAGTTGAAACCAGGCTGATGTATGGCTGGCAGCAGCTCAGTTCCTCTAGACTACCAGAATAAGTATTTATATCTGCAGCTAACGATTAAATCCATCCTTATTTCACAACTGCGAAGGAACTCTGCTACTGCCAACAATTAAATTTAGTTATGATTTTGTTGGCTTTCACCAGCCGAGAAACACATCGATGAAGATGCGCAAACAAAGAGGATGATACCAAAAGGATGCCATCACCTTGCAAATGGCTGCTGCTGAGCCGAACGGGAATTCAGCAGTTCACTGAAATAGGAGTCAGTCTAAGTTGGGGAAATGTGTTCTCTTCTACTCCCTAAAAAACAACAGCAGAATAACTCGAGAGGATATTTGGTTTTCCAGCATTCAAAACGCCAGAAAAAGCTAGTATCAAGAATCTATAGGTCTGAAATATAAGACATGCAGGGCTGAATTTAGAGGGCAAGAGAATGAGAGAGATCATCGAGAAATCTAACAAACTCGAACCAGAATCTGGCAAGCAGACAAAGAGCGCTTTTAATTCTTTTTAACTGGATAGCATACAAGTTATTTAAAAAGTTCTAGTTTAATTTTGTGTTCAGTACGCCTCCGTTAGAATACTTGAACTTGAAGTATGTTTTCATTGCTCTCTGAAAAATAATTCTCCACAATGAGTTTTAGACATCGATTAAATTTCAGTATTTCTGACACAGAAAATATGTACCAAGGAGGAGTGTATTTTGGACTGAAAATTTATATATGGAAAAGCAGAGTGCCAGTAAAGCTCAATGTTAAGTATAACAGGTGTATTTAGCAATGAAATTAAGATTTGAACGTGCTTGTGTAAGATTTTTTTTTTTTTTTTTTTTTAGTATTTTGTAACATTCCTATAAATTCAGTCTTACTGAAATTGCTATGAAAATTCACCTAAGAATTTCAATACCATACCGTTTATCTATTTTGGGGAGACAGTAAGTAAAGTGCTTTAAACACAAAGACAGGCTTAAGCTGCATTGTTGCACTATTTTTACATTATAACAGAGTACAGTCTAGGTGTGCAAATGGGAGGGGGGGTGGCGCTACCTTACATGCCACATGTAGAAATTTTATTTTTTTTTTTTTTCCATAGGCCTCTTCAAATAAAACTCTTCCAAAGTATACATCTGCATGTAGATATATAAAAATGATTCAACTGCTTAATATAAACAGACAACTGCACTCTGATTTAGTAGCTACATTTTTCATTATCACACAGTTAAACAATTATTTGAAAGGTACCTTCCCTCTTTCTGGAAAGAAAAACTGGGCTATGTCTTTATAAAGGTATCAAAAACTATTTAACAAATAGGTACCTGCAATCTGCAGAAAGTAATCATGATTCAGACAGTATTTGTTTATCGCCGATTCAGATAAAATGAAAACTAGAAAATAAGCCTCTTGCCCTAGTTCCCTGCATAACTCGGGATGACAAAGCAGACCACATTCATTAGTGCAGGACTTCCAGCAGCACCCAAGGAAGCAGACAAAGCTTGCAATTCCAGTAAAGTTCTTCTGTGTCATAACAAACATGAAGATACTGTTTCCTTTGCAATTATCCGCATACTAAAATATGTAGAAATCTACTTAATTCACTATGACATTTCCGTATTCATAAAAGTTTAAACTATGCAGAAAACCTTTTAAAATGATCTTCCAGTAAAAGAAAAAAAAAAATCCTACTGAAAAGTTATCTTTATTTAGCAAAGGAATAGAGACAAAGAATGTATAAGGATTTCCTTAACAGGACTTCTGTCTAAATTTTTCCACACATTTATGGTGCTATATAAATCTAAACATAAAATTACACTCTCTAGTCAAGAACAAAGATTTGTCCTTTGAAAAATTTAAAAAAAAAAAAGAAAAAAAAAAAAAAAAGAGGAACGTAGATGAAATATTTGTAGTTTAATTCATTTGGTGACCTTTAGATCTTGTTCCAGATCTGAAGTTAGTTCTTTGATACCTGTTAACATACATGCCATATTACACTACTGTGGCCGTATCCATTTACGCAGCTATTTGCCTCGACACAGACAAGCAACTCGCAGAGCTACTCATAGACTCTCTTGTCCGCAACATTATCTGAACAGTGATTAAATTAAATGAGAGCTACAGGGAGGGGGAAGAGTTCAAGCTTTTTTATTCCCCTTTTTGGGATCATAATTGAATTTCTAGTATCTTAAAGTATACTTAAACTTTTAAGTATTTTTCTAATGCTTATATTTTTTCCTACCTCCAGTATTCTCTTTTTAAGTTTTAATATTCTCAAATCCCACTCAACTTCACCTTCAACGTAAATCATTCCATCCAGGACTGTAATTGCATATGTTAATTTTGTAGACATACATACTACCAAAAAACCCAAAAAGTCTATACGTATCTCTATCTTCATATATATTATGTACATGCATCTCTGTTTTAATTTTGCATTATTGTATTCCAAGCTTAACCATCAACAGTCCTGAAAAGAAGTCCAGATCTCATAAAACTGGCAGATTATACTGAAGTAATCCAGAAGAGCTCTTTATCGGACTATCTCAGGTACTATGGTGGTTGCCAATAAATGGGTTTTGGAGTAGGAAAGTGTAATACATGTATGGAAAAGGAAGGTGATTAATAAAATCATGGAGTAATTTTCATCTTCAATATTGTTTTTTTTCCACAGGGAGACTTTACTCATTTTTGTATTGTACAAAAGAAGGAGGGAGGGAAAAAAAAAAAATTAGAAAAAAAAAGGAAAAAAATAAAAGGAAAAAGACATGAGTGACTGTCTAAACACCAAGTCAACAACAATGAAAAACTTTGTTGTTCCTAACTTACAGCTTCGTGCTTAAATAGTGAGACACAACTAGAGAATAACTTCCTCTTGGAATTATTCTAGGAGCAAAGGAATCTCTACCTGTAACCAGGAAGAATATCAGACCTTCAGGGTCAAACCCCAAAATCCAATATCTTCTCGCAGACTCTCAGGGCCAATACTGAGTATTTCTGAGAGTTGGTTTCTTGCCTGTTATTCACAACCGGGGACCTGGGCTAAAGGCTGCGATTATTATCGATTACAATACCTACCAAAACAAAAAGAAATTTACATATGATGTTTTCTGAAGAACCGAAAGCGTACAAATATGTTTTACGAGTATAAAAAAAAAAAGCTACTTACATGTAGACTGCTAAATAGTATCCCACTTATATGATGCATGCAACTCCTTTCACTTGAAGACACAGATCGGTTTGATAACTTTCTTAATTCACATATATTAATCTTTAAGCTTAAAAATATTTATCTACTGCAAAAGTAAAAAGTAATTCCTGTTTTACTATCAAATATACTCTTCAAAACTTCTGATGCACGTATAAAACTTACAGCTATGGATTTCTATATAAAGCAGTTGGTAAAATGTTCAGATAAACAAACCAGAAATTCCCCTTAAGCCCTACAACCAAGGCACTGTTACCAACTACACGAGATAATTTCAGGAAGACTTCCACTAGAAGAATTCTCTAAAAATTTTGTAAATTTTTCTTCTAGTAAATATAAATTGCAATAGACTCAGAAACAAGATTCTTCCCCGGAGTGCTACAGTGTGAGATCTCAACAATTCCCCGTACAGAGTCTGATCTAATTGGGAACTTCGCTACCAAAATTCCAGCTCGCTCTTTATCCATTTCATCTCTCCTACACCATCTTATTAAAGTGATTATTCATGAAAACCGTGGAAGTCAGTGTTTGGATATTTATAATAAGGGCAGCAGAGTCTGTTTACAGCTGTTTGTAAACATATATTCATTCTAATTTTGCTGCAAAGTACAAAACTGAAGTGTTTCTGTCAGCACTAGTCCTCCCTGCGTTCCCAGTTCTCCCTCCATCAGCACAAAACTGGGATATTTCCAACACTGTTACATGAGCCACAAATTTAAGCTACTTTTCTGTAGCAGAATTTACCTCTCACTTAACATTAAACCCTTAAGGTATGGAATCTGCACCCTAAAAGTAAGTTACAGTACCGGTTCCCAACTTTCTGAATTAGCCTTTAGACATTGAGGAAACACTGAAGCAGCCTAAGCCTTCGTGCTTATCGATACGTCCTAAGCCTGTGAAAAATTGCAAGTTTGGGTATTGTATCATCTACTAATAACCCTGATGGTGCTAGTATAAAGTCAGAGGCTTCCAAAAAGGAAATTAGAAAGAAAAGCGTTTGAATGAGAAGGGGCAGGCGAATTAAAATCTATTAGTTGCTTGTATTTCTTACTATCAACTTCTACCTTTCCAAAAATTCTCTTTAGATCTCAGATAAAAGCAAAAATAACACCACAACTCATAAAGACAAAAATGAAACTCAAAATGCTTATTTGTGTCAGCTACTGACAATAGATCTCAGCTGATTCACCCCCAGCCCACAATGAATTTCAGTTTCATTACAGAGCATATGGGGTGCTTAATTTTCATCAAAAACCACCACATCCAAAAAAATAAAAGTCTCGGAAGGGGAAAAAAGCATATATGAAATATCCCATCCTCTGTAGCACAAATATCATCCTAGTAGGATGATAATTTATCAGGCCATATTAACATGTTTGAATTAGCAAACTCCTGCTAATTGCTAATCAACAATTCCTAAATGCTTTAGGCAATACTGTAATTATGAAACACTATTATAGCATTCCATGCTGAACGAGAGAGGAAGAGAAAACTTTCAGTAGATCTAATGCACCAAAAACCGATAATCAAAAGTGACCAGAATATTAGGAGCCTAATACTCTTTTTAAATACCAGAAGTCACGATGAGTTAAAATCTCTTGCATATTTCAAAGACATCAACGAAATCAAATCAAAGCTACACAGCACATGAAACTCCTCCAAGTCGCAGGAATGAACTATGCCATTTTGTTGTCTGGTGCAGGAGTGAGAATGTGTGAGAACACAAAGCAGCAAAAACTCTTTTCTGCCCTAGTCGTAGCGCCAGATGAAAGAGCCAGCAACTGCAGAGGATTTGCACGATATTAAAAAAAAAAAAAAAAAAAAGTAAAAGACACTGAAAAAACCCAGACGACAAAACAAAACCCCAAACCCCCAAACATCTCATGTGCTAAGGCCATTAATAAAATGCGATTTTACAGTTTGCTTTTTAAAAATGACTGGTCCCTGTAGATATTTAAACAAAACTAATTTAAACAAAATATACTTAACATTAGCACCTTTGCTGAGTAAGAGATTCCCAGTATCACAATCCCTTCACCTTCCCAGAAATTCTCTAGCGCATTTAAATAGCATCAAGGGGCAGAGAGGAAGCATTTTTTTTCTGGGGCTAAATTCAAAGAAGGCTTTTAGAGGACACTGTGTCCTGTGATTAACTTCTCTTACATACATACTTGTCACTTCTTGTAAGAAATCCAGACAGGGTCGGCTACTTCCAGAAATACTTATTGAAACAGCCAGTGGGGTCTGTCCTTCATAGTTCCTTGTGTTAGTGTCTGCTCCGTAATTATACAACATTTGTGCACAAAGCACATCATCTCTAAGAGCAGACAAGTGTAAGGGTGTCTGTCCATCTTCCAAGCGACCCAAGTTTGTATCCGCCCCTCTCTGAAGGAACATTCGGCAGTAAGAGTGATTGCTTTTGATCACAGCGTATCGTAACAGGAAACCATTTTGAATGTCGATGTTGGCATTGTGATCCAGGAGGATTTTCACACAGCTTGACCTCTCCCGGATAATGGCCAGCTGAAGCGGCGTAGTACCTTTATCACTGAGCGGATCAACCTCAGCCTTGAACTCCAAGAGGAGTCTGACAAATGAGTCTCTGCCATAGTGGGCTGCTACATGGAGGGGAGTCCAACCATCGTTGCTTTTTGCATTAATAATGTCACTTCTATATTCAGATTCCAACATCAAGCGCGCAATCCTCGCTCGGCCATGCATGGCTGCATAATGCAGAGCAGTGAAGCCTCCAATTAAGTCCTTAACTGTGGGATCAGCTGAAGTTAAAATAAAATCAAAAAATAATTAGAAGGCATTACAGTAATCCAGTGCTGCAAAAAAAAAAAAAAAAAA
>VYZM01016294.1:335284-355503 GCA_013398915.1 Dromas ardeola | reverse complement strand
AGAAGGCCTCCGCTAGCCCTCAGGCCGGGGTTGTGGAAGCTGACGGGCCCTTCTGGAGGGGGGAAAGGGGGAGGGCCTGCAGGCCCCTCTCCTCCCTGGCGGAGGGAGCGCTGTGCTGGGCCTTTCCTCCCGGTCCATACTTGGGCCGGCTGTTGTGAGGCAGTGGTTACACACGACCGTGCTCTCGCTCCCGGTCAGGCTGGAGGGTGGCTTTTAGCGAGGTCTTCCTGCCACTAACCCAGTGCTGTCATTTCTGAAGCGCCGGTGTGAGAGGTACAATAAGGAGCCAGTGAGGTCAGATTGGGTCCGTCTAGTCCTGTCTCTAGTGGCTGAAGATGGTCGCAGAAGAGCACATCAGGCATTTCGCACGTTTAGGTGTCAAAGTTAACAGTCAGGGTTTGGACAGCTCGCAGCAGAGGTTATTTGCAGTCTTTGGAAGGAAATGACATTATTTTAGAGGCTTTTACAGTGTTTCATCACTAAGCAGAAGCGTATTTATTGAGAAATGAGCCTATGAAGTCATTGCAGGTAGTCCAAGGTATATTTTATTTCTTGACTGATTCAGCCGTTGCATTGTAAGGAGATCTAGAACCTTCAGACTCATACCCAACAGTCATGGCCTGTGGTTTCATTTTGCTTTATCTGATTTCATTTTTTAAAGAAAATAGGGTTTTTTGATAGTTTGTTTTCTCTCAGTTGCTACTTGTGCAGTGAACATTTAATAGTATATACGTAAGAGAAAGGCTAATATAGGGACTTGACAATATCTTTCTCTAATCATGCCTCTACACTAATATCTAGGAGTAATTGTGTGTCGCTGTAAGCCATTTGTGCTAGTAAAAAAAAAAAGAGTAAAATGTAGTATCAACAATGTTAGTCCAGGCAAATCAATGCTTTCTATGACTTTGTGCTAAATTAAGTATCCCACCCAGGAGAGATATACATATTTTATAATTCCAATTTAGGATATTCTGGAGGCGTTCCCAGCCACTTAAACTTCCCTTACTTGGTTTCTGATGGACCTTAAACCTTACAGGCGTCAGCTGCAATCTCCAGTTCTTTGTTTCCTTTTCGGTCAAGTTTTTTCTCCCATTCTGTTTGCAGCTCCATGTGACTTTAGCTTTGATTTTAAAGCCTAACTAAAGAAGTAATGAAAATAATGTATAGCAAAATATTTATTTGTGGCTTTTTCTGTGTAGCTTTCCTTTCTGTCTTTTGCCTGATCAATCTATAGATAATGTCTTTAAAACTGTTTCATATTCTTTATGCAGGAGTCTGGCACTGTGAGGCGTTACCTTAATTGGTTTTAGATACTGTCATGAACAACTCAAATAAATAATACAAGTAAGGGTTGGAGTTTGTCATTTCTTGTGTGTGACTGTGATTGCTTTTCTCTACTCTTCAGCTTTGAGCTTTTCACTGTGCTCTCTTACTATGTCTGAAACAAATTTAGTCATTGTCTGACATTTTCCCCCCTCTTTGAAGTACTTTTCTTCAAAATAAGCCCCCTCATTTAATTTCCTTTAAAGACTTCTATTCATGAACTGTTGTCATGTGTGAGTGAGACATATCTTATAGATGTTTTTGTAAAGTGTTCTGCAAATTAATAGTATAATATAAATGTATTATGGTAGGATCAGGGAAAGTATAACCAGGATCACGTGGTGAAGGTAAAATCTCATAGTGCATGCCATGGAGGAGTTGTAAATCTTGTCTGCCTTAACAATCGTGCTATATCATATGAATTTGTGCAGGAGAGATCTGTTCATTTACCACGTAGGATGATGATTCAAGTTGATCTTGGAACACAGAAATAAATGCATTGAGATAATTTTACTTTATTAGGTGTTCATTTAGGAAGAAATGAAACTCAAAGATAGGAATGATAGCTATATAAAATATTCAGAGTGATTTGTGAAGAAATTTTACAAGGTTTCAGGTCACAAATTGCCACCTCAAGTAGAATTCCAAATAGATTCTGTAAACAAAGAAGAAAATTACTGTCTGAAGTAGCAGATTTATTCTTAACCTCTAAAATGTGGATTATGGCAAAGGATGAGAGAAGTGTTCTTAGCTCTGTCAGGTGAGGAACATACTATAACATTTTGGAGTTGTCAGGTCAGCCGTTGCTGAATATGTCTTTAAAAATACCATACCAGATTGAAGTGTAGATCGTTCCTGGTAGGCAACTTCTTATTGTCTAATTTTAAACTATCTTCTAAATACTGCCCAATGGTAGAAGAAGTGAGGAGTTTGAGTAGCGTATCTTGGTCTATCCCTAGTCCTTTGCAGCTTTGGGAAGCCATTTTGTCAATGCATACTTCAGTTGCAGTTAAAAAATCAAATTGGAAAAATTAAGGTGTAATTATCAATGTTTTACAGTGTTTTAAAAACCTCTGAAGATTATAAAGTAAAAAAAAAAAGCCTCATATACTAAATTCTATACTTTCATTGTTTTCTAGTATTCTGCTACAAAGCAATAATAATTTAAAATATTTGGTGTGATGATAAATGCCGGTGTAATTGAATCATAGATGGGACAATATTTGGAATTTCTTACCAGGTGGGAGACTGATCTGGGTTCTTCTTTTGGTAAGAAAGGGAAAATGTAACATTAAATAAAAGCCAACTATAGACAGATGGCTTCAGAAGTCTACCTGGAAGTCTACCTGGTTGATTGTGCCAGACTTAAAAGATGGGGATCCAACAAACATGCAAAAAGAAAATTCCTATAAACAACATAAGCCCCACTCCTAACTTTGCAGTAGATAAAGGTAATGAGTTCATTTTTGTTTTTGTAATTAAAAGGATTCTGGTTAGAGAACATGTTAAAACTGTCCTAAAAAGACAAATGTTACAGATTAGCATCAGTCTTAATATAGATCAAAAAGAAATGCTGATGTTCTTAAATATATCCTTTTTGTTTTCTGGGGAGATAGGTTATCTGTCTAGCCATTTACGTAACGGTTAGAAAACTGTGGGTGCTTAGGTGCTCATACTTTAAAGAGAGATTTGAATTCTTCTTTTTAAGATGTAGTGAATATTCCAGTGTTGGGATTGGAAGATACGTTCCATTGACTTTGTGATAAAGTTTTTTTTTAATACCTTTCCCGAATATGGTTAAGTATTTTCATTGGCTCTTAAGTTTTACACTGTGGTTTTTAAGTATTTTTTAATTTTAAACTTCTCAGTCACTGGGCCCTTGAGACCAGCCCTGTGGCATCGTTGGTCCTTTGCATTATCTGAAAACCTGTTTTGGGTTTCAAGATTTAGATGCTCAGAATCTAAGAGTTCTGCACAGTAGACGTAAGGGAATTCTTTGTTCTTCATTACTAAATTCTCCAGTTCTCCCCTCCTGTATATTCACACTACTCACCTTGAGCCTATGTGCAGCCGAAGAC
Organism: Dromas ardeola; assembly: GCA_013398915.1. Lineage (NCBI taxonomy): Eukaryota > Metazoa > Chordata > Aves > Charadriiformes > Dromadidae > Dromas > Dromas ardeola. The sequence continues at coordinate 352,102 of VYZM01016294.1, read as the reverse complement.
AAGACTTCGCCTTTGGTTTCAGTTTTTTTGCGAGGTGTTGCCATACCCAGCCTTAGTGGATTAATAAACATTGCCAGTTCAGGTGAAAATGTTCGATTGAATTTTTGTGCGTGTTTTTGGAGGAATCTGTCAGAAAAGAAATGAAGTTTTAGTAGTTTTAGCAACATAGAGAAAGATTTGATCCAAGTTCTCATATCTTTCAGAAGTAGTCCCTAGTAATAATCATCTTTGGTTTTGTTAGTTCCAGCAAATCAATGTTGGTGTCAGTAGTGTAATACTGGAACTGTAAACTTCTTCACCACGTAGCCATTCTTGTATCATTTGAATGTCTCACTGGGACAGTTTTGGGCAACTATGAGTCTTGCTGTTTTTAAACAGTGAATTTGTATTTTTGAAATAAGCTAAATAATGGTAGTATGAACTCTAAAAATGTGTGTTGTTCTTTTGTATCTTTCTAGTTACCCTGTTAAGTTCAGTAATAGCAAAATATTTATTTCTAGGTAACTTAGAAGAGAAATGACTGACAGAGCTTCTATTTCTCTTGCTGGATAAAAATAACTTGGAAGCTGATTTGCAGTGGCCGTAGATAATCAGTGAAAACATACAGCATTTTCTGGAATATTGAATGTTCTCATAATGAAGATCCCTCTTCTGCAGCAGATGTATAAGGACGTACTGGTAGGCATTCCACTAGCGAAGGAAAGCCATCATTATATCTCTTTACTTAATCTGTGTATTGAGCAGTCACCAGAAGGAGATGAATCATGTAATTGGATGCATCTGCCACCTACTAATGGTGGTATTAGGAGCCATCAGGACACTGATATGTCAGATGTGGTTGTCCCTACAACAGATGATATGTCAAATAGCTTTGCAAACATGAACCCCTCATTCTGTCCACGAGAAGTGATGCTGCTTCAGTTAACCTTGATCAAGATGATGGTTGCTAAAGCAGAGTCCCAGGAAACTGAATTCGATATAAGAAAGAAGTACTGTGAAATCTTTGTCCTTCTTCTGAAGGAGGCAAAAATTGACTCAAAATTGGTAAGCTTTTATAAACTTTTGAAAGATTTTTGCAAAAGGAGGGGGGTCGAAAAAAAAGGAACATGCCTTAGATACTTTTTCTTTCTGTGTGTCTACAGATTTGTCTGCTCAGTAGTTATGATCGGCTGTTATCTCACATGGCTTCAAAAAGTTTAGCATCTCTAATGTATTTCCAGCTGAAGCAAGAGGTAAGTATGGCATAACTTTTCACAGCTTAAAAAATGACTTAGGGAGTATATGCCTTCAAGTTGTTCCATTTAACTCAGAGACAACTTTTTATAATGTTTATGTGGCACGAAAGCAGTCACTATATGACTATTGTAAAATCTAAAAGTACTTCTAAAGAGGTTTATCTCCTAAGTAGACTCATAGAGTAACATCAGAACTGCTTCTTTACTCCATCTGTTGCCTGCGTGTCTACTCTGCTCCATCCAGCCTTCTGAAAGGCATATCTCCAGTCTGCTGATGGTTCAGCATACAGACTGTTAGTCTCCTCAAAATGCCACACGGTTTTGTTGAAGTGTGTTTAGCTCCAGTGTCAGGAACAATGTGAAGGTTGTACAAGATAATACTATGTGATGTCTTAAGGGGCTTTGGGTTGTAAGTGATGGATAGGAAAAATATGTAATAAATATTCCAAGAGAGGGTTTCAAGTGTGTTTGGAGGGGCATAGAGAGAAAGGAGATAGATGTGTAACAGAATTTTGCAATGAGAGGTGGAATGTCTTTCTATATAAAAATCTGGAGTTTTATGAAACTGTTTAAAGGCAAAATGTGTCTAGATGATAAGAAATATTCTCTTTAAGGTTGCAACCCAGGTATTTCAAAAACTCAATAATCTACACTATCAATATTTTTCCAATTATGTGAGATACGTTAGGTGATGCAGTAGATAAAAATAGGTAATAACCTATTGAAAGTTAATCAAATGCTTTTCTGTATTTTCTTTTTTCAATATTCCAGTTACTCGAGTTGTTTTTCTTGCTGTATATTGTAGCCTCCACAGTAGCATCTCTGGGCATGGATTTTTCTCAGGAATATGTTTGTACTATTTCTTGCAAAGTTGTCTGGGTATTATGAATTCAGTTATGGTCTGTCGACAGTACATGACATTAGGAGGTTTGGTTTTTCCCTTTCTGGACAATACAGATAATTTCTGTTGCATGCGTATGTGATTTCACGTTTGTAAATACAGGCCTATATACTTAAAAGGCACCGGACAGATATATTGTTTCTACCTGTGTTTTGTCTATGCCTACATTTGAGTCTTTTAAATATACAATTTTAAGTCATTGTATTATGATTTAATTTGCATAGCAATTGTGAAGCATTCGTGATTGGTTTTTTTGAACTAATTTTCTCAGAACGCATTAAATGTCACCTGGCTCACGTTTAGTTTGAAGACTCTCTCAGGATTCCCTGTGAATACCCAGGTGGCAGAATGTCTGTGGACTCTTACAACTATTATCAAGGACATACTGAAAGATAAAGTTTTACCCAAAGCAGGTATTGTAGCAATGTTATGATGGTATTGATACGCGAGTGCCCACTAGGGGGAGGAATGTTACTTGTAATCTCATCTGGGTTACATCTAGCCTGTATAAAGAACACCTATTTTTTTCATTATAAAATGGGTGACAAAGTACTGTTAAAAATGTAATGGTTTAAACATGCTTAAAAACTGAGAATAGTCACAATCACCTGTTTTCTGCTTATTTGATGATTTAGCTGACTGTGTTACACTCCAACTCCATAATGTTGTTCTTGTTGCTGTAGGTATTTTGAAGAAGTTGTTGGCTCCTCTTGATGCTGTGCTTGAAGGATTTTATAATTCCATTCTGTTCCATCATTTTGACAGTCACCACTATACTTCACCTTATTCTGAAGCTGCAAACAATTTGATCAGTTTTATAGATCTGCTTGAAGCACTTTTGGCTTCCAGAATTGAATTGGAACTACCACTCAGATGCCAGAGAGTATTATTTTTGAAAGTTTCTTATGTCCTGAACCTCATTAGCTCATCAATTCACTATTTAATCAAGAAGAAGACCATTATGCTCCTTAAAAAATGTGTCCTTTGCAAGTCTAGAGAAGATGCTAAAAGTGGATCGCTGTTCTTGCAAAACCCATCTTTATATGAGGATATGCTTGCACTGAGTGATGCTCTTCTGCAGGTTGTGAATTTGACTTGGCTTAATCAGATCCCGCTCAGTGAAAAGGCCAGCTACTTTGGAGGCAGCGAAGCTGCACCTGGAGGTGATACTCAAGGTGGTTCTGACCAAACTGTTCTCAGAGCCTTAAGTCTGGTTGTGCTTAAAGCACTGGAATTCAAGTTTCAGAACTCAGCTACAGAAGCTGAAATCAAAGGTAATAGTGTCTTTTAGTTTTGTTCATTAAGTAGCAAGAGTTCTAAAGCTTTCAGATTTTGTAGTCATAGCTCATTAAGACTGTAAATAGAATTCAGCTGGATTAGTGGTGGTGGGAGGGAGGAAAGAGAAGACCCATGCAGGAAACTTGCTGTCACTGTGTCCTGCCAAATTAGTTGTCGCCTTGCATTTTATCCTATCCTTAGCCCTGCAATATGGAGGGCTTGAAACAGCTGCATTTGGGATTGAAAACTTTTCCTGTTATGAACACATGTTAATATTTGAAATAGTTGAGCCAGATTATGAACACCAGGCTCTTCTCTGTCTGGAAAAGAAGAGAGCCCATAGCACAAGCATCTACCCTATTCGAGGTGGGGAACTAAAAGGAACTGCATGTAACACTCTCCTGTTTTCTAATGCGGAGGTAGAACTTTAGTAGCGTTATGTGCTTGTCTTGGTTGAAGGTACTAGGCATTACTGTCGGGCAAGTAATGTAATAGGGCAAAACCAGTGGTGGTAGAAAAAATAAAAATAATGAAGCTAGAAAGTTAGGAGACAGGAAAATTATGGGACTTGGCACAGTATAGTGGTTGTGTTCTTCACTCCAACTTACAGGTCTAGTCCTTTGAATTGGTAGGTGTAAGGCATACTTCTCATACCTGCTTACATGAGTATGTTTATTCTATTGAGCAGATGAATTGGATTATTAGTAGAGCAGATCTGGCTCTTGTGCTAGGGCTATGCCACAAGGCAGGCAGTGGGATGGGAAGGGAATGCTGTGAAACTTGCATTCCTGATGGGAGAGAATGCATTGCTGTGTCACACTGGTAGCTAGTTAGTAGGCTTCTCCTATGCTGTAATGAAGTGTTGGGGTGAGGCTTTTTGCTTGAGAGACACTCCTGGAATCACATCTTCCCACTTGCCTCTTTACCTCTGAGAGGCACATGATGCACATCTTCTGATGCTAAACCATGTGAACATGGATGTGCAAATTCTATGATCAAAGCAGCTTGCTGTCCCTGGATTACAGGCTTCATGGCAGAAGTGGAAAGGCAGTTCTGAAGCAGTGTTTCTAGGCAAATACAAGTGAAAATGTGTGTTCCTTATGTCAGCCAATTGATGATATGGCAAAAAGTAAAAAATAATTTATTTATTTTTAAACAAGGCTGAAAGCTTACAGCATTTTAAATATATTGAGGCATTTTAATACAAGTTCTAGATGTTAATGTTATTTTACTTTTTATATTTCTACGTTATATAGCAAGCATAAAATCAATTTTTAATTCATCTGACTGTGCAAAAGAGCTATGGACTTCTGTAAGATAGCTTCTGACACTTTTTCCAGATTTTGGAAGATGTTATATTTATGATGCCGGTTGCATTGTTAGAGTTTTTTAAGTATTTGTAGAGAATATTTTGCTTATGATCCACCTTCTGAAAAATGTATAGAGACTGAGATTGTCTAAGAACAAGTGAGTAGGAAAAATGTAGGTTAAGTCTATTAGATGTCTCTGGGAAAACTTTCTCAAAGAAAAAATCCTCTTTTCTTTTCCAGATTCATGACACAAAAATGAGTTCTAATTAGATTCAAATACCTCAAATGTCAATTTCAAGTTGAAAGGGATGGTGCTTCTATTTTAGTGACATTAAATTAAGTGGTTAAAACAAGCACCAAAATGCTTTAATATGCTAACTACCCTTCCGGGTAGCTGGTTGATCTTATCTTTTTTTATTAACGTGAATTATGGTGGCTTAACTTTAATTCATTTCAATTTTGAGAGTAATTTCCAGATAGCTTTGATTTATAGGGAAGAATTTCAGTCTGAATAGTAACTATAAATAACAAAGATAGTTTTCTGTTCCTATTATTTGCTAAGAGGAAAAGCAAATCTTAAAGTCAAATATTAAGGAAAACCACATAATGATGTGGTAAGGAAAATTGATTCCTATGTTGCAGGAAATTTTTCAAAAGTGGTAATTACTGTTTATATAAATGATGCAACTGTGCACTTCAAGCCATAGTGTATGTCCAACAGAATTTGAGTTTTTACTTAAGGAGTGCCTTTGGGGTAAAGATATACGTCATTATATCTTTTCTGTTTTCTAAACATTGAATGTATCCTGTGTTACATGAAAAACTGCTACCTGGTACCATGCTACTGTATGTCATTAGTATTGAAGAGGCAAGTTTCTTGACTTAAGGGAAAGAGTCTGTGTGTCACATGAATACAAAGTTATTCTTATGAGTAAGCTACTACTCTAAAATGGCTTAAATTTTTGAGGTGCTTTTCCCACCCAGGAGTGCAGAGTTTAAAGTGAGGGGAAAAACGGATTTGCAGGAAAAATGCTGCTTACATGAATCCTTCCAGCAAGGATTTTATATCCTCTCATGAAGGTACCTTTATCCCAAGCCTATATGCATGAAAACGTTCATTGTCTATGAAGAACTCATTTTATAAAAATATGTCTATACTACAAGGTTCTTACTTTCTTTTATTGTAGAAATGACAATTTATTCCCATCAACTATAGATAACTGCAGTTAATTTCTACAGTGAATCGCACTGGGGGGTGGGCGGTATTAGCTTCAGTCCTATTAAAACATTACAGTTGTATTATTATTTCATATGTGGAGAAGTATCTGAGATGAAATCTCAGCAAAGTGCTCATATTGGATCATGGCACTGACTTGATTGCAATTCACCTTTCTTTAGTTTGTGGTGTACCAATGAAGCTACCTAACTGGGGTGCTAAAGGAAAGTACAAATCCCAGCTGTGTAGGTATACTCACATTTTTGCAGGTTTCCTGATATGTGCAAATTTTTGGAGGTGTAATTTTGTTCATTAGCCTGCAAGCTTTGGTGTGAGAGGATTCACCCTGTTGTACCTAAAACTTTCTAGGTCACCTATGATTATTCTTCCTTGAACTCCAAGGAAATCAGTGCTGTTAGAGCAATAAATTGTGTCCTTAAGTTTTATCTGTATTGTGGGGGAGAAGGGGAAGGAGTCCTGTACCTAATGAGTAAATTAATTTTCTGCAGGTTACTTACAATTGTTAACATTGGCAACTAACATTGATATGATTGGCGTTTAATAGAGTAGCCATTCACATTGAATTTAAGGTTAGATAACTGTTTATGGTTTTCTGCAAAATATTTCTTGATTTATCTGGTACCAAGAAGCAAGAATTAGTCAATGAAATTTGATGCTGTGTTAAATCAGTTGAGCTAAGGAATGATAAATGCATTCATGAACTGCTATGTGCTATTAACTCAAAAAATAAAAAGTGGATGTTGTTTAGTAACAAAAAATGTATATCAAAACTCATGGTGACTTCTTTCTTTCAGGAGACTTTCAGAGTTCTATGTCCCAGCTGCTGATATTCTGGAGGAGTCATTTGAAGTCTTCCCCACAGTCTCACCCAGTTGGACATCACTGTGAATGGCTCTCCTTGATTTTTATAGAGCAAGATGATGATATGTGGGAAGCTGCTAAAGCTTTATTACTCATTTATTTAAAATTTGATAGGTTAGTGTACATTTATTTGACAGAACTATGAAGAATTGTAATTTAGTGAGGTGGTTATGATATACATAACTCTTCAATTGGTTACTTTTGTATGAAGAAAAAATATTTTTAATAATTAAAAAAAAACCAAACAACCCCAATCTCAGGACAATGTAATATTGTGTGGTGTAAGAGCAGTTAACTTTGCTGATAATTTGAATAAGTGTTTTTTGGATTGAAATGAGGGAGTTGTGCAAGTGGTTCCTATTAAATACTTTATCATATCCTGTAATTCAGAATAATTAACTTCACAGTCTAAAATAGTGGTTAGACACAGATAAAAAGCAAGACTGTTTTCGTTCAACACTGGGAGTTTGGAAAGAAAGAGATAATATAATTAAACTTCAAGAATTTTGGGACTTCTGGCAAAGTAGCCCTTTAAGGATTGGACAAGCTAGTTGGTAAAAACTGTTACTGCTAATAGCTGAACTGTGTTCTTCATGAATTTGTCCTGGACATTCACTGCTTCATTGTTCTTTAAATTAGATAAAATATTATGCTAATTTATAAAAGGTCCCTCAAGCTTCAAATATGTCGATATGACAAGTAGTATCTTAGATAAACACAGTTCTTAGACACCTAAATAAAAGTGGGCTGCTTCTTTGCAATGTGCTTAGCATCCTGAAAGTTAGTCTGCGTTCAGCTTTACGAAAATATTTAAAAAAAACAATTCATGTATTGTAAGTATCTTTGTTTATTCCAGAATGTTTCCTAAGGAGGAGTGCTATTTAAGAAGGCCTGGTTTAAGTGCTTTGGCTTCCTAAATTGTCTGATCTACCTCCACTTGCCTTCATTCTAACGTCAACTTCTTTTTTTGGTTTTTACTTTTTGGCAAAATCAAAAAAGATCAAGAATTCCATTTTCTGGGCATACCTGTTTGTTAAAAAACTGTAAACTTCCATTGAATTTAATCCATTTTATTACTTTTCAGGTTATGGCATGATGCTACCGATACCTTAAGCCAAAAAGAGGAGGAAACCTGGAACTTCCTTACGCATGCAAGTGGATATAATCCTCACTGTATCTTTTTATTTTTTCTAGAAAAAATTGCATTTGATTCCACAGTACTACTAGATTTTTTGATTTCATCAGAAACTTGCTTTCTGGAGTACTTGGTAAGATACTTAAAGCTTCTTAGAAAAGACTGGCATCAGTTTGTAGATACCTGTAACCTTTTTGATACCAAACGTGGCACTCTTCAATCAATTTCTTCTGTCGAGCCACTACATCGAGAAAAACAAAGCTGTTTGACTGATGGGAGTTTGCAAAATGCTTGTTGTGAACAAGAACCACAGACTTCAATATCTTTGGCTTCTTCTCACAATTACTTAGTGTTTACAACAGAGCAAGGTGATAATGAAGTTGCAGAGTCTAACCAGTCTAACTCATTGATATGCACCGATAGTACATCTCTGCTGGGTTCTCTTCAAAGTCTTGTTAATTATGACAGCTCAGATGACTCTGAATTAGAATCAGATGGAAAAGAGTGCTTGGTAAACACAAAGCAGGTGCCTTTAAATAATGAGAGTGAGACGAGGATAAGGGAAACTGGATGCAGCTACACAGATGATAAACGGAACACACACAAGTCTGAAATGTTGCTGCTGAAACAAAAGGGATCTAATACCTCATCCTATTTGACTTGTATGGCGTCCTCGGATGACATCATTCCAGTAAGAATAATGTTTTACAAGTCAACAAAATGTTTGGAAGAACTGCAAAAAGCTATTTCTAGGTTGCAGAGGAGAAATCTTTTCCCATATAATCCATCTGCATTGTTGAAACTACTGAGCCACATTGAGGAGCTCAGTGAGAATGTGAATCCCCAATAATCCAAAGAAGTGTTCCAGTGATCATTTTTTTTTTTTTAACTAGTACACTAGGGGCTATTTCCATTAGATTAATGACTGCTAAAGCTCATGCCTCTTGCACCTGTCAGTGTATTTAACCTGAAACAAGATAAACGTGTGTGACACCTTTAAAAATCTGCAGTTGCACTCAGTGATATGATCCATTGCCTTGGGGTCCTAAGCTTATTCATGGTGTGTATGTCAGTGTATGCTATATAAGGATTAATTGTTAGTTATTCAAAATTTGATGTGAAAGCATATCAACAACATATGATACTTAAAGTATTGTCAATTATACTTAATGTCATTCTATATATGAAGTCATTGCCAGATTGGTAGTGATTTATGGACTACAGTGCAGTGTTAATGCAACACTTGACTGCTTAGAGGTTGAGCTAAATAAAATATTTTAGTTGGTGAAAGTTTGGATGTTTATACTATGTGTTCTGCATTGGTGCTTTTAAGTGGACATTCAGATGTACTACCACAATAACATATGCCACACTTTGCTTGGCTGAAGTGCTTAGCTGATGTCTAGGATGTACTTTTTAGCTGTTACTGTTTGCCTGATTTAATCAGCAGCGTTGTCATTTCACTGAAAATTGCATGTAGTTTTTCTTAATGGTATATTCCCTTAATTAAAAGGAAAGGCAGGTGTGGGACTAATGCATGTATTGCTTATTTACAGAGCATTTTAGTGGAGAACTACATGTAAAATCAAGCTTAGGTAATGCAGCAGAATTCCTTGCATCTATTACATATTTCATATAAGTATAGAATATATACTTAGTAAATTTGTTAAATCAGAAACAGATAACTAGAAATTTAGTGTCTGCAGTGCAGTGACATGGATATTGAATTTAAATTCTTACACTTACATGTTTTATTAGATCTAATTTGAATAACCTGATAAGTAAGTGTCTAAGACTTTGCCTGGGGAGAGTTAGTTCAGAACAGGGTCCGAAACAGTGTGTGCGCTTAGCAGGAAGCCATCTAATGTTGGTGTGCTTAATGTGCAGCTTGTAATGAACTTACAAGGGTTAGGCAATGGGAAAGTACTGACAACAGGGACTACTGTAAAAATCTCAGGCCTCATCAGAATTGAAAGAAGCAGTTTTCCTTTTAGGATCATCTCTTGAAGGTAAGTGCTCTATTCTCATTGAGAACCAAGTAAACTCTATCTTCTTTTTAAATAGATATTTAGTGTTAAATTAAAATAGATACTGAGTTAAGATGAACAGTCTCTGGAGCAGGTGACTCAGACCCCCAAATCCCCGTGGCCATCTTCTAGATTAGTCTTGAGCTCTGAACTGGTGAATCAACACTACTGGGAGGGGAAGAAAACTAGGTGAAGCTTATGGGATAATTTAGCTGGAAATCACAGTGCTCTTAAGAGACACTTAAATGGTATGAATTCTCAGACAGGAAGGTTTGAACCTCAGTCTTACTGTTTCAGGCTGACAGCTGTAATCACTGGGCAGTTCTATAGGGAAGAGCGATCCCCTTCACTGGCACGTAGGAGATCTGAATATTCTGTGCATTCGTTGTGATTTGGTTTCTTCTTGAGGTAACTTGTGCATGGGAGTCGGTGAGAATGTCAATGAATGGAAACGTTTCCATTCATGCTTATAGTTACTTTAGTTAAAACCTAACCTCCTGAGTTGTCCAGGGCAGAAGAATGCCTGGTTTCTCTTTACTGTTTGAACTTGGTTATGCTCTAGATGCTGAGTTGCTCACTTCTGTCAGGAGTAAAATGCCTCTGGGCGTGTTCAAAGATGCAGCTCTACACAACTTGAGAATTTTTCAGCTTAAACAAGGGAAGTGCCTTTGGCAAGGCAGTTGAGCAAGAGTTTCTCAAGATCACAATTTTAAACTTAGGTAGATACTTAGATTTCAGTGAAATCCTTTCCACTATCCTCACTACTTTTGTAATCTAGCCTTTGCTGACTAGTTTATTTTAATTGAGTAACTTCATTGTTTTCGCTGAACACAGTAGTGTTCAGCATTTCTTGGTCTATACTTTGCCAGTGGGAAGTGTAAGTCTCAGCCACTGATAAGATAAACAGGGTGGGAAAGGTGGAATGGGGAGATTAGTTCGGTTTTGTTAACTGCTAGTTGTCTCGTTTGTCAGTGATTACTACAACTATAAAAACTCTTTTGAAGTAAATGCTTAGACATCTCAGAACAGTGTGTAGAATTTAGCAAAAAGTGTAGGAGCCTAATTTTTGATTTTTGAATACAGCAAATCCAATTGCAATCCAAATGTGTTTAATTTTTACAGGCATGAAGTTGATTTTGTGCCCAGTTGCTTATTAATAGTGATCATTCCCACATGTTTCACTTCTCAGAAAGCCATTGTTTTAATTCTCAGAATGTTTTAGTGATAAAAATGAGTAAATGTGGTTTGTATTTGGCAACCTTAATGTTGATATTTTACCATTTATGAACTGTAGGACCTGAGATGGAGTAAAACTGTGAGTCAGCTTTTTTATTGCACACAAAATGAGCATGAGCAGTGAAGGTAGCTACTAGTTCTATGGCTATATTCAAAAAGTCTAGCACAAAGAAAAGGCTTTGCAAAATAATTTGTGTTTTAATCCATTGGTGAGTATATAAGGTGGGTGGTTGGAGGGTGTTTTTGGTCTTGAGTTTTTACTATCTAAATCTCTTAGGCAGAGCTGTGATTTCATTTGCTGGAGCAAAATAACTTGTCCGCAGGACCTGTTACCAGTGCTAAATTAGAACTTCTGAAGCAGGTCAATTGTACTATTACTAGGAGGATGATAGGCCTCACCTTTGGATATTGATATCTAACAACTTTTCTTGTATTATTTCAAAGCAAGAGACAGAACAAATCAGGTGACCTGTCTGGAGACAGTGTTCTGTTCTGTCCTGAAATGTCCCCAGTCTCCACTTACGTCTGTGCAGTTGTTTTGAGGAGTTTACCTTTGACATCAGTAGAATGAATTATGCTTTAATATGAGGTAAGCAGTTAGCACTAGAAGTTGCTTACAGGATGTGCTTTTTGAAAGCAATATTCTTAAACTGGAATATTTGTAGAGCTTGATTGCAATTACAGCTGAATCCAGGTGGTTCCTTGCTTGCGGTTCTTCAGACTGGATTCCCTCCAATGTTTTTATGACTGCTCTCCATTCTAGTTTTAAGACTTGTAATACGAGTTTTAATCCTGTAATACAAGAATAAAAACCAACCTTGAGAATTTTTATACTTATGATACTGTTGTAGAGCTGGGAATAAGCAGGCTTGGTTGTTCCTGGGTTTATCACTGCAGGGTAAGCATCGTTTGTACTTTTTAGAAAGTCAATCTGGGATGGTGTCTGAAGTCAGTGTCAAATATTTATCACAGCCTTTCAGTGTCAGTAGGAGTGAAAATACTGTGGTCGTTACAATTTTACTTCTGTGTGTTTTCCTTTGAAGAGTTGTCCAAATTAATTTGTAAATTCTTGTTGTATTTTGTACAACTCTTTTAGGCTACCCGGTTTAGTCTGAAATCTTGTTAGAAGCCAATTGTGTGTCAGAATGGATGACAGCAGTCTTTTACTATCACTAGCTCAACAATAGGCATGGACCTGGAGTTGATGGAGTAGTATTTCAGGGATTTAAGCTTTTTCAACTCAGGGTCTTCTTAAAATATTGTGCAAATGAGTTTATTGCTGGTAACTGTCAGAGACACTCTTTATTAGACAAGCTGCTTTGATGCTGGTTTACATACAGCAAGGAAGGAAGGAAAACAACAATACATTTTGTGGTTAAAAAGCTTGCATGGAGAATTAAAATATCCTTAGTTATTTCTGGTTCCTACTCACCTGTGCTGCAAAACATGAGTTCATCAGTCAGCAATGTCCTTTCAGGGGGAAGACTTTAAAAAATTGTGAAGTGTTCAAAAAAAGTAGCACACACAGCCTCAAAAGTAATTGCACTGCTGACTGTTGGCTCCCTTAAAAGGTTGTAGGAAAGGCTTGTTTGTACGTGTCCTGAAACTGTCAGGAGTTCCAGCTACTAATTGTAGTTGTTGAATATTTTGCCCCATCTCATCCTGATGCTATGGACTTGAAACCTGAAAGATTTTCTGTGGACTTTCAAAGAACTTCCAAATGTCCATAGCTGCTTTGAAGGAACTAATAACTACGTAGAAAACAATGGATAAGATTTTGAAACCTATTTTGCAAACCAGTATGTACTGATTAAGTAAAAAGATTTGCTGTGAAATGACAAAATGCTGTGTGCTTATTTCTACATTCACAATGTTCATCCTTTGCTTGCAAGCTTTATCTTCAGTTGTAATCTTTTGGAGTTTGGCAAAGTTTGTTCTTAAACTAACTTTGTTACTACAGACTTTTTATAGCTGTTTCATGTAGGGATTTAACTGAAACAGAAATTAATGCTTTCTGGAAACTTACCTCGAGTATTTGGCTTCCTTGATAGTATTTATATTCTTCAAGAAAATCATGTCTGAAATGGTGTTCTGTTTGTGCTGAAACCGCTACCAGCTGCTGTGAGAATTCAGCAAAGACCCTTATGCAGCAAATATAAAAACTCAACTAATTTTTTTTTTTTAATTATCTATCTCCTCAGAGAAGAATCTAGTTCTTGGTCATCTTCAACAGAACATTGGTCCCTCTAAAGGGGACCAATTCATTCAGGGCCAGGCTTGATGAGCTCTGAGCAACCTGATCTAGTTAAAGATGTCCCTGCTTACTGCAGGGGGGATTGGACTAGATGACCTTTAAAGGTCCCTTCCAACCCAACACATTCTAAGATGATTCTATTCTATGATGATTCTAAAGGAGTGTTTCTTCACCTAAACTAAAAATATTGACTAGTATGATGCCAGTGTCTTCTGTAATTTTCACTCATGAGCTGGCGTGGAGGGGGGAATTGCTGGCTGTGAAGCATCAAAGGGTTTGCCTTTCAGTTTCATCAAGCAAATGCTCATATTTTGTGCTTGTGGTCTGTGTGGATGGATAAAGACTGATGCTCGAAGGGTCTTTTAGTGATGTAATCAAACAACATTTGCAGCGTTGTCTCTATGTGGACGTATTACAAGTTTTTGAGGTTTATTTTTATACGGTTGTTAAACCAGTGCTTCCAGCTCCAAGGATCAAGGCATCTTTTTTTAATCCTATATTATTTGGACTGTTGGAAATTAATTAAAAAAAACTCTCTGAAGGAATTGGTTGGACTAATTGTTAAATCTCTAGTGTTCTAGCCAGAGTATTGTCTGTATTATTCTTCTGCATCTTAAGGTAGTAATTGCATATGGGAGTATTATTTGAGTGCATTAGCAGTGCTGTATTTGGGGTGGAAAGGGTGAACTATACAAGTCAAACCTTAGATACAGTTGCTAAGACTCTGTGAGTAGCACGCAAGTTTTAACACACTGCTTAGTATAAATGTGAGCAACCAAAGTTACTCTTCTTCCTAAATTTACGCTTTCAAACGTATTAGAACATACTTAGTAAAAGTACCTTATATAGATATGCAGTTATATTTGAATTGCTATAGTGTTCCTGGTTATTAGAAAGGTGAATTTGACAAGTATGGACAAGATGATGCTAAATCAAGAGGAAAGAAAAACATCTTCTCACCAAGGATGATTTAAGATAAAACAGGCTAGGATTTTGCATAAAGAATGCTGACCAAACTGTAACCAGATGAATTCACTAAATCACATGTACATCTCTGTGCCTCTGGATATGAGACCGTTCTTAATTGCGGTCCTGGAGGCTTATTGATACACTGTATGATCAGTATTTAAATGAAATACAGCCTAGAGTTTGTAACAACTTGAAAGAGATAGCATAATTGTGGTATTTATATCCCTCAATTGCAAAGTGTGCGAGAGAAATTGGTTAGAAAGCAGTTCCCGGGTAATGCCAATATCTGTTTCTGGAGCCTTTTTCCTAAGCCGTATTTGAAGCCTATTAATGATCCTGTTCTTTGCATTTTAGTGAAGAGATGGCAGCTTGGGTCAGCAGTAGAGTTTGTTAGTGTTCCTTCACTTCTCCACTATCTTTATCTTTCCAGTATTACTATAGACGTGGCTTTTTATCCAATTGTCATCTTCCTTCTTGTTAAGGCCTGGATGCTCAAAGTATCGAGTCTTCTAATTCTTGTTAAAATTCACAGGAACCAAGTTCTGAAACAATACTTTAAAAACATTTAAGCCTTTTGAAGATTTCAGCCTATGTGTTTGCATTTTCTGTATTCCTGATTTAGTCCTGCAATGGCATTCATGCATGATAAGTATTTATTACTGTAATGCTTGCTCTGTTCAAAATCAGGTATCTAGTCTTCAATTATGACAGATGGCATTATTAATTAATTAGAAATGAGCCCCTACTTACTTAAAATCCTGTATGGATTATGAATCAGGTCATACTTCCTAGTAGGAAAGGTCTTGAGGAAAAAGGTTTTTGAGAGATTATCAATGGACTTCTTCATCCCTTTTATGTAGAGGAAGGTTGGTATATTAGGAGAAGATATGAATTCATGTGAAGAAGAGGAGCTTAACTTTTAAAGTACAGATTGCAAGATTATGAGTTATGATATTGATGTCCTTGAACATGTGACTTGAAAGGATTCATTTTCAGATATGTGTTGATTCTTGAGGAGCAGAAAGTATAGGAATATCAAGTTTTTTTACCTTAGTCTTGAAGGAATGTCAGATGGCAAGCAGATAGGTTTCACTGGTGGTACAGAATTCAGAGTCCAAATTATAATTATTAGATCAAATCGATTCCAGTTTTTTCTCTGTGTATACATATGACTGAGATTTGATTAACTGCCATTGAGATAATCAATTAGCAAAAATTACTAATAGGCAATGTATTTAAAACATCTGTGGGCTCTCCAGATGAATTCTATTTTTTTTTCTATAAAGGAAAAGAAAAGAAACCCTTAGTTTTTGTGGGTTTAGTTTCTTGTGGGTTTTTTCTTCTTCCCCCTGCAGGTGCCATCATACACAACACCTCTGATTTTAGAAGCTTAAGATTTAATACAGTCTCAAAGACTTGCCAAGAGGGTTTTCCCTATTGGGAAAGTTAATACTATAATCTTTCTTATGCAACTGCTTAGAAGCTCAGGTGAAAGCTCGCATCCAATGTGTGGATTCACTGTAATTTAATATATGTGTTTAACTGGCTGGAAAACAGAAAGACGTGAATTTTGTGAATTTTTCTTGTTTTTTGTTTTTTTTTTTTTTCCCCCTGAAAACTTATACATTATGTCCAGTGATATGTGAAATAATTATTTGGGTCAAATAACATGTTTCCATTGTTTACTTACATTTAATTGTTGTATAATTGAGTAGGTGCTATGCTGCAAGTAAGGAATAGTAACGTTTTTTTTTTTCTGAGACACATACAGACTAAGGTGGTTTTTTTTGTTCTGTTTTCTTTTTTGCAGCATTCAAATTTAAGATACCTGAAAGGTAAGTAGTATCAAAGTGCAGTGATAATTGAAAGGTCAGTGGGCAGCTTTGATCAAGAGGGTATGGTTAGCTTGTTATTTACCATATAATATCTTTAATCTTGTAATAGAGTCCTATGTAGGTGGTGAGTGCTACCTCACTAATACTCCTCAAAAAGTATGTAAAAGCATTTTTTCCCATTTTATTATTTGTAGCAGCACCACATTTGCTCCAGTCAAACAAGCATGTTTTTTGCAATTTAGTGTAACAGTGAAGAAATTGTGGATTAAGGCATAATAAGGAGATGTTTCTGCCAATTACCCATTACATTACTGGCACAGTATTAGCCAAGTGATAGATGAATCAGCTTGCTCTAGGCTTTCCTAATTGGCAAAATGTTCCTAAATGTTCTACTTCATACGAGTGGTTCAGATGTGGGAAAGTATGGAGATAATTTAAAGCAACAGCAAAGCCATAATACTACCTTTCTGAAGTAATCCTTCATGTTTAATATTTCTCTGGTGCATCAGTTTATTGAATATCACTCCCAGTTTTATGGAA
>VYZM01016294.1:299920-325567 GCA_013398915.1 Dromas ardeola | reverse complement strand
AATTTTTCCTGAGAAAACTGACTTCACTGTCTAGGTCTGTTTGCTGTTGATTTATTCTGGGGACACCTGAGCATATCTACAGTGCCTGCAGGATCTATGTAGAGTCCCTCTGTTGGACCTGCAATACCACTGCAACCCATGCAGGCCAGGACAGTTTGTTCTTTCGGGACCCGAACCTCATCTGCAACTTGCTTGTACCTTATCTTTAGGTACATGTCTTTAGGAAATGTCCTGCCAGCTGGGAACCACTGTCCTATGCAACAAGATTCAATATGTTTTATTTCAGGCATTTTCTCCTTAACGTGTCAGGAGTAATTTTCAATTATCTCTTTGTTTGCTTAGCATGGCGCACATATTAAAGACGCTCAACAGCTGGTTCTGGTGGGAGAATATCTGGATGCCTATCAATTGCACATGGGAACATTTTGTAGACCGTGAAGGACTTGTCTTTCCAAAACCACATCAATTATATGCCACAATACCATATGCTTTTGTATTGCTGATTATCCGATTCTTCAGTGAAAGGTAAGAAACATAAACACATTTCATGCTAATGTTAATCCACATTAATGCTAAAAAGTTCTTAAAAATAAGATATCTTTAGATCAATGTTCTTAAGTTTTTATAAAGGAGGATTAGTTGGTGACTTCCTAGAATGATCTAGTACAGATAATACGGCAGGTGAAAAATTGGGAAATACTTTCACTATTAGGAACATGTGGCTGTGGTCCGATCTAGAAGGAAAAGATTTCTATCTAGCTTATCTAGAACACCGTTTGAATAATTCTATTTATCTCCTTTCACGAGAAATACAATTAATACAAACCCATTTGGATTTCCTTTTGCTTTTTCTCCTTTGGTGGATGGGTAGAGGTATTTGTCCACCAAACCTCTCCTTGCGTTTGGTCCTCCACCAGAACGTTTGTGTGTGGCTGATAGATCCCAGGTGTTTAGCTGTAGCAAAACTAGGCAGATTGGAGGGATCTTAGTTTCACGTGAACATTTTATGCAGATCTAGTAATGCTGATTCCTTATTTTTCTTACTTTGGCACTGAAAGATGGATTCCTTTTGCAGCTGGAATCTTGTGGGACAAGCAGAGGTTGGCTCCACAGAGGAAAGCTACAAATACACTAAGATTTGCAGTGCTTTGACTAATTTATTTGTGTATTTTTTGCTTTACTTTCTTTTTTTGCTCTAAAGAATGTGATTAGTAGGTTTTTATAATTATTTCAGGATAGAATGAGGAAATTTGGAATGTCATAAGTTGGACAGACTTAAAACAGAACCAGATAAGATCATTCATGTTGGAGATCAAAAGTAATTTGGGTCATATGTTTATAACCATTCACAGTGTCTCCTGAGTAAATGCTTGCCCAACTGTATCTCACTGTGCTGCTATTGGAAATCGCTCGTGTGAATAATTAGCCCACACATCTGGCCTGCAGTGAATCTGCCCATGAATGAGGAAAACTGACTGCTGCTATGAGTAATAAGGAATCAATTGCTGATATCAGCAGGAGTGAGGGGGGCTTTTTCAGAAAAAGCCTGTCTGAGTAGAAGAGTGAAGCATTTGGCATGCTCTGCAGCAATTTGTATTGGAAAATGGAAGAGAAAGAGAAGCCTTCGGTCTCTGGGAGAGTTGCTGTGTGCCCCAAGCTGGAGACCACAAGCAGAATCCAGTGTCTTGAGCAGTGGTAGCCCTGTGAAGAGATGTGCTAAGTGACTGTCTGACGCTAAGAAGAAGTATCCCAGTAGCAGCTCACATGGAGACAGCATCTGTCCTTGTTTCACTCTCCCTTAACTGTTGCTTAATGCCAATATGCCTCTGAAAGATGCAAGGATGCAAAAATCAGGATCTTTCCTTTAGTCTTATAGCATTTCAGGACCACAAACTTAAGTCCGTGGGCCTGCTTTTTTGCATAACTGCTAAAATGCTATGGTTCTCTCTTGGCGTAAGCTAGAGGGAGATTCCTTTCTCTCACAGTGCATTGTCATACCCAATGGCAGATTAAATTGCTCGAGATTTATTTCCTTCATAGCCTGGCATGAAAACAGCTAAGGTCTTGTAACTGTGTTGTATTTTTAAAGTTTTTCACGATATGTCTTTTCAGATATGTTGCTATACCTCTAGCAAAAGCTTTAGGTATAAAGAATGTAAGACGTGTGAAGCCACAGCCTAATCCTGTTTTAGAGAGTTATTTCCGGGAGTGCTCAAAACATCCATCCCAAGTAAGGATTCTCATTCTTATTAACTAGTTTTGGTTTTGGAAAATCCCACTCTTACTGTTTGAATCAGCTATCAGCAATGACATCATGGGATGAGTTCCAGCTGATTGACAGATGACTTAATTTATTTGGGTTTTTGTTGCTGTTCTGCTGACAAGGGTATATGGCATCCAAAATAGAAAATATGTTTAAGATGTTTAATTTTCTGGCATGCTGTTCTAGGTTAGACTGTTAATAATATTTCCAGTGAAGATCAGTGTTCTGTCTTTAACTCATTCTCTCTGGAGAAAACATCAGCTGACATCTATTGTTGGAAAGTGGTATCATATTTATTGCAAGCAATAATACTGGAACGCTGGCATGGAAGCCTTTTGATCTGTTACATTGCTGCACACTTAATCCTGGCTTATGTGAGAAAGAAAGTCAATCTTTCTAGTACCTTGTTGTTTGTTTTTAAAATTGAACAAGAGAAAAATAATAGCCAATGTTTACTATCTCAAAAAATGAGGCAACTTGGTTGTTGATGGGAAACAGGTACTTCGCTGTGAACTTCGCTGTCAGCAAGTTTACTTACCTAACTACAGTTACCAAACAGTTGCAGTGTTCCTACACTGTTTTTGAAAATAAGTATGTGTTTCCTAGTAATGACGGGTATTGATAGTTATTGATACGTGGAACTTCGCTTTCTATCCCTAACTTTGCTATCCTATTACTGTGGCTTTTGGCTGATATCACCAGGAATAGATGTATTCATGTTCACGTATAAGCTCTTCTCTATCTGGGCAAGTATCCCGATCTCTCTGTTTCATACCATCCTTCTGCATGAGTACAGTTTGACAATTAATCTCTGAAAGGAGGCACAGCATTTTTGTACTTGTCGGTACATGGGAAAGGTTCAGGCTTCCTCCCTTAGGTGTCCAGCTTGGGGACCAGCGTGCCTGAGAAAGCATGCAGGGGCCTGGCTGGCAATTGAGGGCGTCTCGGCTCCATTGTCAACACAAAGTCATTATTCCTGCATGGCGAGTAGAGAGCTCTCAGGCCAGCAGGATGGGCTGAGCACAGAGGCTGTTTGCGCTCCTGCCCTCGCTGGCAGCTGAGGTGCCTTTGCTCACATACCAGAGCTTTCCCTGAGGGTAGGAGACCAACTGAACTAGACTTACCTTGGTGGAGGCAGCGCTGCTGACACCCGCTATTTGCATAGTAGACTTGCAGGGAAAGAGCTTCCCCAGGGATGGGTCGAACAGATACCTCCACTCCTGCAGCAGCTCCAGGGGAGGTCAGCCCACACCTTCTGCACTTCGGGATGGAGGAAAGGGAGAAAACCTGCAGGCTGCTGCACCCGGGGCACTGAGCACCCAGAAATGCAGGAGTCACGCTGCCTTGTGCTTAGCACGTGCTAGAATGGCTACACGGCAGAGCCGTTTCCACTTCAGAGCACACATAGAGACATCTGACTGCACTTGAATGACTAAGTGCATTTCTAGGCAATGCTCTAGTGCTAATTTATTTTTGGGTGTCAAAAGGCAGTCTGGATTTTGTTCAGTAAGATGAAACTGACTTGACTTGCCCTGTACCACAGAAGGACATTCATTTTGAGAACAGGAATTCGGTCACCTTAATTCCAGGCCTGCATCTCACCTGCGAGACTCATTTAAGTATAATAATTAATTATAATTAGGTAAGATATTAGATACAATGGCTGTGTATGTTGATACCTGGCATTTCCCCCTCCAGCCCAACCTCTTGCTTAGCAGTAGAAGTTGCATCTTTGAAACAATCAGAAGCCACCAGAAAGACAATAGCACAGTTTGTGGATCTGTACATTTCATGTTTGCTTTATTTATGTAATTGTGTCTCAAAAATCCAGGGTTTCCATGAGTGTCCCTCAAAATTAAACTAGGAAACCTGCTGCAGGGTAAACCCCCATAGATAGTTAATATTAGTAATATTTTTAAATTAAGACCTTACAACAGTGGGAAGATGATCTGTGAACTACAAAATAAATGAAAATTACACCGGAGTACAACTTGTTGCTAACACTATTCCATTTTTTGCAGTCAGAGATTCAAGGCCTTGCCAAAAAGTGCAACTGTACAGTCCGTTTGGTGGAAAAGTGGTTTAGGAGACGGCGAAACCTTGAGATTCCAACAGTGCTTCGGAAATTCCAGGAAGCTTTGTAAGAAAAGACAATGGTTTTGATTATTTTGGATTTTACTGTTTTTTAAAGAAATGATTTGAGGTCCTTAGGTGCCTTTTAAGGGAGACTCGCTTCCAGAAAGCTGGGTCTGTCTGATGAGGGGTTTGGTTTGTGCATACACAAACAAATTGAAAGGCTCTAGCACTGTTTCTCCAAATGGTGCGACTTTAAAAGATTAGGTTAACAGTTTCTCCTGAAAAAAACCTCAAAAATATTTTACAGTTTTCTTCGTTGTTTAATAATGGACTTATTTGTACACTCCTGCTACATAGTGCTTAATGAAAACATGCAGACAATAGGGAAATATTTTTCTGTCTGCCAGGAATCATAGGAGAAAAAAAATGCTTACTCATGTTTGTGTATGTACCCGTGCTGTCATTTTGGGATGCTATTATGTATATGCAAGTCAGTTCAAAAGCAGGAATCTTGCCATCTAAACTAAATGATAGGTGTCACAGCTTGGACAAGGGGTACTGTGCAAAACCTGCAAAAGCACGCTGATGAGTGGGCCATTGAGCAATTTTGAGTGATAATACTGAATATGTAAAAAGTTTCAAAACCTCCTGCATATAATTGAAAACTGGAAAAGCATTCAAGAGTCTGATTTTGCACAGATGCATGAGAAATTCTGTAAGCTTAAACATTTTGCTATTTTATTCCAGTGTCATCCAAAATATCATACAAATGCAAATCCCCAAATGGGCATGGCTTTACTTATATAGCACATCCCTTTTGGATACTGAAATTAACTGTACCAGTATAAAACACTTTCCTAATGTCCTGTGTATTTGGATTTTTGGCTAGCCTAATTACATTGGCAAAAATTCACATGATTATAATATGTAACCTCTTTTGTGTAGATTAACTTAAGGAATGAGGTTTAAAAGTACAGCTACAGAACTCAAAGTTGAGTACTTTATTAAATTATTTTCAGTGTGAATCAATATGATGATAATTTGATGTCCTCTGTTGGGCATAAATCCAGTTAATAAACATAGATGTGCCGCTCTGAAGCCTCACTGAGTTGAGTAAACTGTCCTGGCAAGCTGACGTCCATGGTTTATTTCTACCGTTGTTTTGTGGATCAGTTAACTTTGTTTTACTAGCGACAATAAGATTTCCTGCTGTTGATAAAAGACCTACCTCACATGGATGCATGTCTCTAGTAATACACAGCCAAATACTGAAATTAAAATTTGCTTGGCAGCTTGAGTGAGAATGAAGCAAACAGATTTCTCTTGTGCAATTTTGTGAACCTTGCTCTGCTCTTTGTCAGTGAATTTAATTGAATATAATTCTCAAGGCAACAAATGAGGAACAGAATTATTCCATGTTAATAGTCAGTGTTATGAGTATTATGAAATTTTTGAAAGCCTGCAATCTCCAGGATCATTTTTCTGAATCACAAGGAAAATCTGATGAGCCAGATCTAAAGCCATGCTTAAGCTATTAATGCTCCCAGTTAAGCAACACCAGGGTTTGGAAAGGCCTTTGCATGAAACCTTCCCTGCCTTAAAAGACTTACCAGCCTTTAACTTCACCTACTGAATTCTTTTTTGTTAGACTCCATTGAAGAGAAAAGATTCCTGAAGTTAAGTAAGAAAATCCTTCTGCATAGCTGTTGTTCAGTGTTCTCTCTGGTGGCCAGGTTCAGAGCCTAAAAGGCTCTGAACTTGGGTAAAATTTGGTGAATTTAAATGAGTTTTACTTTAGGTTTTGTTCACCAAATTCATGAAGAAGCTTGGCAAAATGCAAAATGAGGTAGCGCTCTGGCAATCTGGTGTGTATAATGAGTTCATCTGAAGCACTGTTTATTGCTAAGTGGATTCAATATGTATTTGTAGGGCTGGGGACTAATGGCACAGTCTTGTTAGGTGCTCTGTGCTTTGGATCCAATCGGAAAATCACTTACACTTTACATAGAATCAGTCCCGCTATATCCACTGGACTACTTGCTTGAAATAGGAGGCACGAGGGCAGAATCAGCCCCTGTGTAAAAAGTCTGTCCCATGCCATGGTGGTGTTTTTCATAGCATCTCTTGATTAACTCTAAGCCAGCTAATACTTGTGGGTTCCACTCTCCCTTTCCATTTGCTCTCCTTATATCCACCACGTCCCTTTGAATTCTTCTGTCTGTGCAGTAAATGTGAAGTATTATTTTCAAATCACCTGAGGAAAAATGCCTGAAAGTTGAAAAGTAAAACAATTGTTTATTACCAGTGTATCAAGTGGCAATTTTATAATTGTTTCCTTGGCTTCTTCCGCAGGCGTGAGACGTATTATCTTGTCTAGCCTCTGCCATTCTATGTCCTCATCTTTTGTTTGTTTGCTTCTCCTGTGAAGTGCTGGCTTGGTCTTTGAACATCTAATTCTTTCACCTGGGATTTCAGCCTCCAGGTAATCTAGGGCTCGGAAAGGAGCGGCTGCTTTTACCAGACAGGTTCTCATCATCTTCTCTCATGTGGCACTTCATTAATGTTTGCCAAAGACCACAATCTCGTTTTTATACATCTCTCAATCCATTAGTACAATGTTCTACTTGAGCCTCTCTCTCCTCTTCTTTTAGCAAATTTAGGTTTTCTGGGAGGCTGTTTGCTTCTCCCCTCTGGGATACCTCTTGTTCTACAAAACATTCTCACGGGGTTTGGGGCCATGTGCCTGTCTCTGTGATCACGACCTTTCTCACCATGTGAAGTCTCGCAGTGTTTTCCTACTGATCTTGAAGAGCTGCTCTCGGAAAGGTCAGGCCTGCTCCTGTCAAGGAGGAGAGTGGAAAGGAAGTTGTTTTCCATCACCTGTAGAGGTGGGAGTGAGAACGCTCTGGCTGAGTCTTCAGCCGCACCCAGTCCCAGGGACAATACCTCCCACGCAGGCTCCAGAGTCATTACGATGCTGATTGCTGGCTCCAAATCACAGCATCCTGCTCTGACATATAAAAGCAACAACATAGTTTCGGTTCACTAAGATACACAAGAACTTTCTTCCCTCTGCTGACTTACCAGTTCGGTGGTGAAAACCTGGAAGTTTTATCTGCCTTGATGAATATCCATTTAAGCCACAAAAAACCTTAGATCACACTAAATGCTGGCAAACTTAGGCAAAGATTGAGGTTTATACTTAATTCAGACTTCTGTAGTAAGACATAAACTAATCCAGTAGTTGTTGTTAAAGTTTTTTAGGGCTCCCCTGTTTTCAACAATCAGTGTTAAGAGAAATCAAAAGAAATTAACCCGGCAATTATAACAAGTCACTGCTGATGCTCACAGTGTTCACAGTGTTTGAACAGATTGGAAAGTGTGTGCCATGTGGCTGAAAGCCCTTCTGGAGTTCGGGAGCTGTGAGATGTTCGTAGTCCAGCGTGCATATTCTAGAGGGATTGATATAGCAGGAAAGGTTGGTGTTATCAAACATTAATTTTTAGGGAACCTACTACGTTTGCTGTGACCATTCTCTTGATCATGCCTGGCTGGAAAATTACTGCTGTAATCACAATCAAGATATCTGTATTGAGATAATGTAAAATAATTTAGTACTTTAGCAATTAGTCAAAGCTTAAATATTTAAATATCAATAATTCAGATGTAGTTAATATGTGACAACCCTTAATGTAGAGTGTGAGGGCACGTTTATGTGAAGATTGTCTGCGATATACAGTGATTTGCAGTAATTCTGGCTCAGTACAGTATCTATAAAAAATATAATGCTTTGTTCTTATTTTTTCATTTTAATTTTGCAGCTGGCGATTTTCATTCTATCTTACATCCTCCATTGCTGGATTTATATTTCTGTATGATGTAAGTTAATTTTTTTGAAAGGATTGATATTCTTATATTTTTAACAAAGTAAGGACTGATTTCTAGATCTTCTTGAAGCCCATTGAAAGACTCGCTGGTTTCAGTGGCCATTGGTGTTCTGATCTTTGAATGTAATCTAGATGATAGGCTGCAATATGCACTGAGGATTTTTCTTAACTTTTAAATTATCTTTTGAACTTCAATGATAAAGTAATTTATGAGTCATCAGTATTTTTTAAGGAAAGATTTAAGAAGTCACACAGATGTTTTTACAACGTGCCTTGTTAACACCTACAAATGCATTACATGGCTGTGTTTTTCTCAAAGGAGGCTGTAAACTTCTTCTGGGAGCATTTTTGGGGGTCACAACAGTGGTGTAATTCACGGCTATTTATTGAGGTGTTGCTGCTGAGTCAGAAGTTGGGAACAACAGAGAGAGTGCTGCTTGTAACTATGTGAGCACTGCCTGGGGTGTCATTAATGCTTCTCCTGAGCAGCAGAACAGTTCTCAGCGTGTCTACAGTCATCTGGCTCTTCTCCCCAAAGACTGTTTATCATCATGAACCAGTGGTGTGTGTGGCTGGTAAACACAGCAAAATCTAATCGCTGTGGCAACGTATCTTGAGTAATTGCAGTAATAAAACACACACCCACTCCTTTGGATGATGAAATGATGAACTGGAATGTTTCAGGTGTCCTGAAAAGAAGCCAATAAGCTGTGACCAATATAATAAATCTGGGATGAAAGATCCGTTTAGAAATCGGTGGAGAACAGTTATCAAGACTTACAGCTTCTTAGCTTGCTTCACTTAAAGAAATTTTAAGTATTGAAGATTCTGAGTTAGGATGACTTATTGTTGCTCAGCTAATCAGTGTCTGAATCATCTGTCTTCCCCAGAAACCTTGGTTTTACGACATATGGCAGACGTGGGTTGGCTATCCATTTCAGGTGAGCTTTTTGGCATTGGGCCATGGGCCTTGAGGCATTCCAGGTATTTCCCCATTGGAAGGGGTAATCCGCAGAACTCCCCCTCCCACGGGGCACACCTAGAGGTGTGGCACCGAAGCCTTTTGCCCTCCTTTGGTACCTCCTGCTGACTGGTGCAGGACTTCTCCATGATCTGCCTGTGCTGCAACTCAGCCCTCCAGCCAGACCACTCTTATTTCCACCCATCCCAGGTTACCGGTTACGCACAGTAGACCCTTATCTGTGTTAACGGGTTTCAGTGCAGAGCCCCTCAGCTTGCGCCAGGCCTGAGAGTGCTTCGAGGCGCTGCAGAACAGCATTACGCAGAGGGTTACGCCGAGCAGCCCAAGTGCTGTGCGCCTGCTGGGCACTATTGCTCAGCAGTGCAGGTGGAGGGAGCTCTGCAGTGATTTGGTTTGGCATAATGGGAGTCCCTGCTCTGGGCATCTCTGCTCAATACTCTGGTTGTTCCCACGCCCCCGTGAGGCTCTAGTTTCTTCCTAAAATATTTTACTAACAGTTCCATAATAGATGACTCCAAGCAAACTGCCTTCTTGCCACCTGCCAGAGGTTCTTATGTGCTCCCCTCTCCTACATTTATAAATTTGTGACCTATCACACTGCCTTCTTATTCTTGTCTTAGTCAAGGGCCAAGAATAAAAAGAATCTTGCCTCCCAGCTGAGTTTTCCCGGCTTCTCTTACCCATGGGATCTGATAACCAAGCCTGCTTCCTGCCACCTGGGAAACTTACTGAACCAAGGGAGCGGCCAAGCTCAGCATCTAGCCCTAAGTAGATGCATAGGATTTTAGCATAAATAGCTGATGTTTTAGTCATGGGATGTGTGAATGTTTAAAATGTTAATTGTTCACCAAAATGTAGGGCTTCGATTATTTGCAGTTGTTTGTAATTAAATGCAGAAGCACTCTGTGTGTAGTTCTCTGACAGAAACATAGAAAAAAGCATGCTAAAATTCAGAGGTGGGGGAGGAACTGCAGAAACTGAGAGTCTGGTCTGAGTAAAGGTTAAAATATTTGGCTCCCAGAACATCCTTCTTAATGAAGCCCAGAACAGGGATTTAGTTTAGTTTAATTTTTTAAGCAAGACTCAGCAGAGGAGCAGACGAAGTGAGGAAAGGAAAAAAGAAGTAATTTCACTTGGCATTTACTTTTTGCTATTCTCAGTTAACTGTGGTTTTCTTCATTACAGACTCTGCTGCCATCCCAGTATTGGTACTACATGGCTGAGATTGGTTTTTACTGGTCTCTCTTATTTACACTTGGGATTGACAACAAAAGGAAGGCAAGTGGTCGTGCTTGTTTGTAGCTTGAACCTCTGTTTCTGTGAGGGGGGGGAAGAAGAGTGTTTAATAAGGAAAAGCACTGTCCTGATACTGGATTTGGCGTAGCCACATGAGGGCAGCATCAGTCTATCCCTGGCACACCTGCACACATCCGTGCTCTCCAGGCTGCCTGGGCATCTCTATCTGTGTGGCAAATCTTGCTTGTCACTTCATCCGCTCAGACAGCCTCGAGGGCTGTACTTGCTTGGATCTACCTCTTTTCTTCTCTTCTTCACAGGATTTTCTGGCTCATGTCATTCATCACTTGGCAGCCATTGGGTTGATGAGTGGCTCTTGGTGTGGCAATTACGTGCGTCTTGGAACACTGGTGATGTTTGTGCACGATACTGCAGATTTCTGGCTTGAGGTAACCCTGCCCTCTATCTTTTTTTGTTTGTTTTGTGGTTTTGGCTGGTGTTTTGGGGGTTTTTTTTGGTTGTTGCCCAGGTTATGTTCAGTGACATCTTTTAATCTTTTTGCCACAAGTTTCATATGATCCCTTCCTATCCCCACAGAGACAAGGCTCCACAGATTCATAAATTGTAAGATAAAAAAGATCTTCTAGGTAATCTAAGCTGATACTCTGTTACAGGATCCGTTTTGAGAAAAGAACAGAAGAGAAAGTTCTTCAGTACAGAACGGGGACTGGAAATGCAGCTGCCTCCTTGGATTATTCTTGTTTCACTGTTAAAATTAGACCAAGTTGGCTAACCTGTGAACAGTTTGGCATGATACCAATTCTCAAGCAAATTTAGCAGCCAAAATTTTGGCTGCTTCTCCAAACTGGCTTATTTTTGTCAGCATTCACAGAACTGTGGTGACCCAAGGGGTACATCTGCATTATATGCTATACACTTCTGGCTGGAGACACTCAACTTGTCCCTGAACAAGATATCACAGGTATCTCATGGCAGAGGAAAAGTTTCTTCCCCTGGACTGAAGGGGAAGTCCCTTCTCTGAACTGAATATCAATGTTTAGAAATGTTTAAGTTTAAGCGTCTCATTCTGCACACAGCACTGTGGTCATAGAGACTTGCTGCTGGGTTTCTTGAAGACAAATGCACTCTGTGTTTCCTTCAATAGAGGTATCGTGATTTTATAACAGCACGATTGAGAGCGTAGTTTCATCACCTCTTTCGGCGACAGTGCCAGTGTAAGCAGCCCTTATAGGCTGTTTTCTGTCACTCTGTTTCTGCTCCTGATACTCTCTTTGTTGTATTGGAACAACTAATTGTGGGGTCGTGCAGTTGGGATTGGTCCAGATTAAACGTGTACGTACGGGGTTACTTTTAATCGTGAACTGCTTTGTGGTCCAATTAACTGTGTTGGCCTTACAAACAGTTGAAGTGACAACGGGTAGGACAGCACTCAGATGGAAACTGAACTTGGGTACCAGAATTACCTAATTCAGCCCTGCCACTCAAAAAAAAAAAAAAATTAAAAAAAAAAAAAATCATCAAACTGCTGTTTAAAACCTAGGCTTGGCACCTGAAGCTTTGCTCACGCTTGAGAACAGCTGTTTTATTCAACAGTGGCCAAGGTGGTTCCAAAATGAAGCATTAAGGGTTGTACAGTTCAGCTAGGGGAGAAGCAGTAATTATAATCTTTATTAGGGGGACAGAGACCAACACTGGGATCTCCAGCTCTCAAAAAGGAGAAAACAGGAGCTGAATTAGGCACAGAGAAGGGTCAGTAACACACGTGCACCAGAGTGTCTGTGTATAAGGGGTCACTGCCGCTCCTGAGCATGCAGATGCGGCCAGCAGCTTCTCTTTGATTCAGCCCATTTTGAATCGGGTACAGGCATGAGGGATGAACCTCTGTTTTCAAGAGCACTTTGTGTTTTCATGACACTCGTATATTCTGATCGGAGAGCTGTTCTTTAGGCCTTTGATACAGAGTCCTTTCCTTTAAGATAAAAGGAGAAATAAAAACAAAGAATCTCTTTTGATACTGCTTTATTAGGTATCAGTAAAATGATTGCTCTACATGTCAAACAGGGAGGAAATTTTCTTCCTGCTTAGGTGGAAGATGAGTCCTTGTTTATGAAAATGCAGAAAGGAGCTTATTTCAGAGAATATTTGTAATATGTTTGATGGTTTTTATTCAATGCAGGCAGCCAAAATGTTTAATTATGCTCACTGGGAGAAAACATGCAATATGCTCTTTATCATCTTTTCTGTTGCATTCTTCATCACGAGAATCATCCTGTTCCCCTTCTGGTAAGCAATATTTAATGTATTCACAGTCTTTTATTTCATTCCCCTTTCCATTGAGAGGTTAGAATTGGTTGTGTTGGGGAAAGGAAAGGAATGGATTGTACTTCAAAGAGCAGAAGCAGAACTTTCTCTGTTGTTGGCTACTAAACGCCAGAGAGAAAAGTTGACAAAAACTGTCATTTTCTTTAGAAATTTAATTTAAGTAAAAATAGTTTTAAATGAACCTCTTGAAAATATGCTAACTTAAATAAAGGCTTTTATGTATTTAACTTATTTTCAAAAATTTTGGTTAAATTCTACAAGCTCCTGCATTTTCAAGGGGATTGAGCTACTTAACTAGGAGAAATAACTTTCCCTTTCATGCCATCCCTCCTGCTGTACCTGCAAAGTAAGAGTACAATGTAAATCCTATACGACTGTAGCTAATTTTTGTAGCGCCTTCTTTTTGCTACGTAATCCTTCAGTAGTACCTCACCTCACTCGCATCAGGACCATTCAGAAAAGTTAAGATGAACCAGTTAATTTATGAAGCCAATGCAAATAAATCATAACTTGCTAAATACTCGCATGCCTTTGGAGTGCTATGGTTTAAGATGCTTTGGAGTATCCACAAGGGTACTTAGTGTGCTTAATGCTTAACATGTTTAGCTTTTAAAAAGCGTTTGATGTGTTTCACATCCACGGTTTCATTGACTTGCCCTAGTTTGCCTTCATGTCCCTCCCTGAATGTGGACAAACCCTTAGAGACTCAAGCTGGTTAAATTAATAGTTCTGAACATTGATCAACATAGGGTTTTCATTTCCTGTAGTATTTTCTTTCAGAAATGCTGATGTCTTTTACTTTCTTGTTATTTTTTGATTAACTATACAAGTGATCTCCAATCATTTTGCTTCACTGAGTTTCTTGTTCTTGAGCTTGGAACCAAAATGTGATGAGATTAAAGGGACTCAAAAAGCCTCAAATGATATAGAAGTAGTGAAGTCTGAAGATGGACAAAACATATGTTAATTAACAAAAAGCCCTGTTGCAAAGCCTGTAGGATTTTCTCTGGAGTGTGGATTTCAGATTAGAAAGAATTTGCATTAAAAATAAATGGCATAGACAAGCTCTGAGTTGCATAGTATCTAGACCACACAGAGCTCACGACGAAAAAGAATGCTATTTTTTTCTAACCTTATTTAGAATACTTTCATGTAAGACTCAAATTTCTCATCTTCTGAAGTGTGTATTTCAATGGAGATGCGTAATCTAGTTAAGACAGGGCTTGTTAATTAATCTGTTATCTTTGCAGAGCTTTTTAATATTTTGTAGAAATAGTTAATCAGTTTGCAATGTGAAATTGCAAATAGTTGTAAATAGCACAGAGAAGAAATCTTGCACCATAACAGTGACCTTTATTTTTTTTAGGATTCTTCGTGCCACGTTGTATCAGCCTACATATTACTCCACAACTCCTGTTATAGCATATTTTTTATTCAATGGACAACTATTGATCCTTCAAGGCTTGCATTTATATTGGGGTTACTTAATCTTCAAGATTTTGAGAAGGTTCATTTTCTTAAAGGTAAGCGATTTTGCTTCTGCAGAAAGATGTGTTAAGTATCAAACACACGCTAATACCTCCAATAGATTTACTCAGAATTTTTTACTGTTTTCCTGAACTTTTGTGTCAGCATTTTTGATAGGGGTCTACAAAGTATAGAGATGTTTAAATGTGCTTCTGCCTCTTGTTATCACACTTGAGGTCATAGATCAGAATATCAAAACTTCAGCTAGAGCCTTTCTTTGCCTGCATCTGATGTTTTACTTTGATAGTAAATGAGAAATGAGCTGTCCCAAAAAATGAATCCCTAAGATGGTGTGGAATTCTTCAGAAATTCCTGTGTTCTGAGTGAAAGCAATCTTTTCTCACTGGACTCTGTAGGGGACACATCAACAAAGGAGATGAGAGGTGAGTGATGAGAACTTTAAATACTACAGAAAACTTGTAGTCAAAGTTCTTCAGGTTTGTCTAAATCCGAGGTCATCTATGCTTGAACACTGGTTTTGGGTTAAGAAAATTGTATGAAGCTGATCTGGTATTATATTATGACACGATGAAATACTGTCATACTCAGCTGGAGTTGAGAAACAGTGCAAGTCTGGTGCTGCCATAATCTGCTTTTACCTTGTAGAGAAAAATCCATGCGGGAAAAAGCTATAAAGAAAACTTTGCTGCAATCTAGGTTGTCTTTGATTGTCTGAAGTAGTAACGTTTTCTCAAGGTCTCTTGTCGTGAAGTATGCGGTGGGGTGCAATGTTGATAAGACATTTAGCAAAAAGCATTTAGAAAAGGGCTTTGGAGAATCTCTCTTGAGACTGGGCATAAGCATTGACGGGTATGTTTCGCTAGTTAAGGTGAAACTGAAGTGCTATTGAAAAATGGTATTTCTTTTAAGGATCAGGATGCAAAAATTTAGCTGGGCTGATTCTGTCCTTTTATCTGAAGCAATTAATGTTGTGAAGCATCTTAAAGAGAAATATGCCTTTCGACCCGTATTAATTGTTGTTTGATAACAGAAACCATCCTATACTTCTTGGATTCCCTCAAATCTTATGCAAATAGACAGCTGGATATCATAGGGAGACCAAATGTCTTCCCTAGATGAAAACGGCAGTTACAAACTCAACCCTGGTTAGACAGCAAACAGCTGTACCTCAGGGACAAATATGTAGAAGGAACGGCTTGCGTTGTTCTGAGTCTAAAACATGCTTCTATATTCTCTTAGACACTGAAAAACTTGTGTTTCTTGCATGTCACTTATCTCTGTTAGAATAATTGCAAAATTATTTCTGGCCTGGCTTATTGAGTGTTAAAGTGTTTTACTTCTCATTTTCTTTTTTGATTTTGGCCTTGTCTCTGCGCTGTGCTCACACAACTCTTGTGGCAAAATCAAAAGGGACATCCCCCTGCCTTCCACCTGAGGAAGAGGAAGGCTTTGGCATAGTTCTCATCCATATTGGTTGAGGTTATGAGTACAATGCAAGAAGGTCGTCAGATACAGGGGTGAAGAGGACATGACTAGGCCAGCTATATAAGGCCTTTCTGCCCTGCCTGCTTATATGCCTTTGTAAGGGGCAGAAATGTTTTATTTTGAGATAAGAGCTTTTTCGTATTTGTCGTTGCTAAAAAATGGAAAAACACCAAGCCTTCATCCCTACCCTGGATTTTTGGTTCCTTATACAGCTCTCTGAGAAGACGGTTTCCAAATAGCACTCTTACAGTGGCAGCCGCAGCAGCCCTAGCCCTTTTCAGTCTGTATGACTTCAGCTGGCCCGCATGTGCAGCCTGTTTTCCATAGCGGTGGCAAACTTGGCTGTGAAAGCAGCCAGTGCCTCCAAAGCTGTAAAGCCAACATTGAAAAGAATGGTGTTTGCAAGGCAGCATTTTTGTACTGACATATTTGTGATAGACATACTCCACACAAATAGCTGTTGCTATTTTAGCGAAATACCAGTCAGCCATCATCCTTGTATTAGGAGGGTTTTGTTTCTCTGCCCAAGACTTAAGTTTTCATTTTTGACAATTTCTGTCAGCAATTTCTGACATTTTTCTTGAAGCGAGTTACTACTTCAGATGGAAAAATGAAGTCATGATGTAACTGGGAATAGGGACTGGTGGTGTTGTTTAACCAAAGGAAGCTCTGAACATAGGAAGGGTGTAAGGAATTTTTTCAGTGCCCTGTATTCCTTGATCCACCCTGTGTTGGTGGGGTCAGCAGCAGCAGTTCACAGCTCCTAGCGTCCTTCCAGGGGCAGGTGTCTCCCCCAGAGGCGAAATGTGTGACTTGGTGGGGAATGTAAACAAGAGGGTCCAAGTCTCTAGGAAGTCAAGTGCTCGCCAAGTCCCCTTTGCTGTTATTCGAAGGGTCGCACAGAGCTGTGTCACAGCTGTGAGTCTAGGTTCAATAGTCTTCAGATTGTGGCAGGAGGCTTTGTTAGGCAGGAATTAATACAGAAATGACACTGAGTACTGCAGCCTCGTGAGCTGGTAGCTTCTTCCAGGCTTTACTCTTCCCCCTCAGGAAGAGATGGCTTTTGTCTGAGACGGGCTGGTCAGGAGCTCTTCATCTCAGATGTCACCTCCCCTCTGCGCTAATAAAGGGGATAATTATCCTCAGTCCTCTGGGATAACTGCTCAGCTGACTGGCTTGCTTCAGCAAAAAAGGACTTGGACTAAAAATCTTGTCATTTTCCTCCTCCCAAATACAGCAGCCAGAGATGAATAGAAATGAGGAAAAAGGCAAGAAGGGAGGAGATGATTTTGCTCTCTGTCCTGTTTTCTCAGGCATGGGAGTCTCTGGCACTGGAGCTGGTGGCACAGAGCAGCACTGGTCTCCAGGCTCATGGGACTTGTGCCACCTCTTCCCTGGCCCAGCCCTCCAGAAACGCCCTAACAAGGGGTAAATCTGCATGGACACACTCGGCTGTGCTCAGCTACTTTGCATTAAGAATTCTTTTATTTTCTATGGGGGTGAATTTGAGAGTACAGGAGTATTATATTTTTCAAATCAAAGATTGTTCTTACTTCTGCAAAAATACAAAAGTACCCCAAAAGAAGACCAAATGTCCTTTCTCATGTGACATTTTGTGACCTTGTATATGAGGAAGGCATACACATGTAAGAAAAGCTCTTCAAGGTCAGACTTGTAACCATGTATCTTAAATCAGTTCTGCTGCGAGAGGAAGAAGGATGTTTTTCAGTATAATTTCTTTTCAAGTTAGGTCAGGCAATTGCAATGTTAGCTGTTGGCTGCCATCTTGATGTCGAAGGCCTTTTGTTGCTAGGAAACTCCTTGTGTTTCTGTAATATTGTTCAATTACATGGTTAAATTACCCACTTGTATCAAGTTTCAAGCACCACTGAAACATGTCTAGTCATCATGTCTGCACATATGAGAATATTTTAGGAAAATTGAAAAAACATATAGAGAAGTATGTACATATGCACTGATTTAAAATATCTCGCCAGGAAAATCCCATGGAGATTAAACATTTTACTTCCAAGGTCAGAAAAAGGGAGCGAATGACAGCAGCTTATAGCCACATTATTATGACAAATTAAGATGTAAAATATATGTTAAAACCATTATGCTCTGAGTTAAGGTTTTGAGACTACAGTGTTTTAAATCTTGAAAAATATGTGTAAGTTGTAGGAAACGGGCATGATGTCCACATGACTCAGATACTTCAGGGCTGATGCAAAGTCCATCAACAGCAGAAGGTAATGGCAGGTTTTTAATGGACTGTAATGTGGCCAGGAAAATTTTTTCTTTCTCTTGTAATTGTTTTGTCACCGTCAGACTCCCTTCAACCAAGAAAATGAGCTTACTAATGATCAGTATTATTTAGGAGTCATCAGCTGCTGTGTTATTTGATTCACCCTAGTTCGCTCTTCTTCCTGAAGCAGAGAAGACCCTGCAATGCTGTAGAGCAGGGGTTTTGACTTGTCACTCTTGAAAATAAATAAATAAAAAAAATGAGCTGGTGCCACCTATGTATCTTCAATAGTCCTTCGTTATTTTGTACTCGGTAACCAGGCTTTTTAAAGATTTTGTTTGGGCGTGTCCTCGTCCATGGTTTGTTCATTCCTTATTTGGTCCAAGTGCCCTAAGGCACAGTGAGACTTAGCATTTGGAGAATGACTGACAGAGTAGTGGTAGCTGAAAACGATAAGAAAATACTATTTTGGGGTTGAAATAAGAGCTGAGAAATACTTGTTATGATACTTCTGCCTTTTCCGGCAATCATTCTTCTACTTCAACATTTTGTTCTGTCGGAGGATTGCTCTCATACTGAGAAATCTCTATCAGTTCGAGTTAACTTTTTCCTTCATTCTTTCTTACATACTGATACTGGGATGCCAGTAAAGTGCTTGCCGTGAAAGGGGTTAGCCATATAAAGACTCCTGAACTGTACTACTCCCTTTTCTGTATCAAAAGCAGATATACCTCTAGAACTGTATCCCTAAAAGTGTGCCCATGGACTAGAATACTTGCCTTGTTTTAATATTAATGTGTGGGCAGGGTCTGTGTTCCTTTGGAACACAGACATAATACCCTCTTATAAAACATGCCCTCACTACTTATATTGAAGAATAATGATTCTTTACACCTGCAGAGGTGCTGGCCTATATTACTTTCTATCTTGTTGTGAATTTATCTCTTTAAAGGCTTGCTATAACCCTTTGTATTCGTTTTTAAATTAAGTTATACGGTTCCCAGAGGCCGTACAACCTGCTCCTGACAGGTGCCTTGACCTGAGTTTGGTCTGAGGCTGTTCGGGCTCGCCTCAGCTTCTGCAGAACTTTCCTTCCCTGGAATCCTTTTATTATTTTTCCTTTTACTTTTTTTGTGCTTGATCTGTTTGCATCAAGCAGAACTTCTGTTTTTAATAATTCATTTGAATCTTATATTTATTCTGTAACCACATGGGTCCTGGGAGTATGGAATTTCAATGCTGAACTTGGGTGAGACTTTTCTTGTTCATGAAACACAGGCCCACAGCACGTTGTTTAAAGCAATGGGGTTGGTTTTGTTTGCAGTGCCTTAAACACTTCACCATGGAAGTACAGACTTCTGAATGACAAATTTAAGCCCCTAGCACTTGCTTTGCTTTCCTTAGTTACCTTTAGAATCAGATCTATATCCTTTAAAACTAGACCATGGATCCACAGTGGTTAAAATCTACTGGTTTACCTTTATTAAAGCAGAGTCGCTCTTCAGCTTCCGTTCACCCAGGAGTGCTGTGACTGCGGACACGTCGCTGTTCTGACAGCTGAGGCAGCGCTGGCTTTCTCACTGAACTGTGTAATAACTTGAGATATTTAATCCTAAACAGAAACCTTACTTTTAAAACTACAGAGAGGTAAAAAGCTCTATGTAACATGAACGTAGAATGGCCTCTAAAGAGATTACACTTGAATCTTTTGTGGCAAATAGAATTGGATCCAGTGTTCGTGTGCCTGGGCCGTGTGCTGTTCAGTGTGCACTAAACACACCATAGGTGAGCTGAGCCTGATTGCTCCCAGCTAATAAACTCTGACTTTTAACTTCAGCTGTGAAGGGTCATCGGATGACCCTGATCATGCACAACAGCGCTGAGCTTGCAGCAATTGCCGGGATGTGAAAATGAAGCATGTATATTCAGTTTTGGCATGCACAGCAGTTTATTGGATTCCTAAAAGTCAGACTTTCAGCTGATTATTTTTTCTTCTTTCTGAAGCAGTAAAAAAAAAAAAAAAAAAAAAAAAAAAAATCTATTTTCAGGACACTTGTAATCAGAAAATGAAATTTCATGAGAATTAACACATTCAGTGAGAAGTCATTAATTTCAGAAAAATGTCATTCTACAGGAGTTAAACATGGGACAGGGTTTAGTTTCCTAAACGAGAGGCGTTTACAGCTTTTGTTTTCTTTTACTTACATGTTTTGTTAAGCCTGTACAGCACCATTGGCTATCAGACAAACAGGCATGCTTGCCTTAATTCCAAGTAGTCATTTTAAAAGCAGTAATATATTTTAGAGGATAATGATAATGCAGTTAGTTACAATGTCGTGACTCTCTGGGACTGGGAACTTGTGGAAAAGCTTTCACTGGAGATTTTGTGGTTACTTTCTAGGCTGGGAAGGGCCAGTACACACTGATGTCCCACTTTGGAGTTTGAACTAGATTAGCAGGAGTTGCCATTTCCCTGTTTTAAAGGAGAATGGTTTATGGGGAAGCTGAATTTGTTGGTTCTCAACAGATAAATATTTATCGCAGATTTTCTCATGAGGATAGCTTATTAGGGGAACAAAATAAGACAAATGAAAGTTTTCCCTCTTAGAGATGAAAACTAGTCTATCTGGGAACCTTCCCAGTTGATCCAAATTACTGCCTTTGGGACATGAGCTTTTTAATAGCCTGGAGATGGGAGTAAGCCAGACAGGTCAGCAGCGTGAAGGCTCATGCCCTAGTAAAGGGAAATTACTTCCTGTTACGACTTTCTTTCATCTGCATATTTCCCATTCTGCTACAGCAATCCAGCTAAACCCAAGGCCTGGCTACATGTCTCACTTTATACTGCCAAATTCATCTGATGGAGGAGGGGTGAGAGGCAGGCAGGAGAAAGCATAAAAGAGTAAGAGGTTTGCTGGCTGGTATTTACAATGATAGGCAAAGAGGAGAAAAGCCGCTGTGTGCACGCTGGGGAGCTCTGGAGCCCTGCCCTTACTGGGGATTTGAAGTCAAGCCTGACCTCAGTAATGTATATTGTCAATTTTGTCAAAGTGCATAGTCCAGCAGAGTCTACAGAAGAAGAAGAGCCACCAGTTCTCTACTGCAAATTGTTATGTGCCAGTCCAAGAGCTCTATCTAGTCTCCTTTGCCTCAACCAGTTCATTTCCTGGCACCGTGAGTTAAAAAGCAGATTTCTATTTCAATTTACTTTTTAGTCCAGATTATGAAAGGGGTCAGCAGCTGAGCAATGACTTCCTGGGAGATATGTTATACTATATGATAAAATATACTTCTCAGATTTCATAACAGCAACAACGTTCTTGACTTTTTTTTTAATAACCTCTGTTTAGAATGCCCATAATTCCACATCACCTTTCACTCGAATATTATATAAAAATCAGGTAGAGTTTATAAAACGTAAGTTAAGGACTGTTGTGACCATTAGGGAGAATTAAACTAATGAGAAACTGAAGACAATAATTTCCAGGCATTTGATCGGAATAGATGGGCTCACGAACATACGCTGGAGCGGGAGCATTAGGACAAAGTACCATTCCGCAGCCCTGTCATGCACACACAAAGCCACGCGAGAGCAGACTCAGTCCTCTGGCCGTAGTCCAACAGACTGGGTGTGCGGATGCTCCCTCTGCCTCTCTGGCATTAGCTGTGCCGTAAATGGGGCTGTGCAGGCCTCTTCTGTGCCGCAATAAAAGTCTGCTGGTTCCACAGTTGCTGGGTTTGACTTCAGTAGGAGCTGCAGATGACCGCTGCCCCTAAGAATAGAAAATCAAAACTATATGTAATTCTGAAAGCAAAGCTTCCTGCCCTGGCCAGTTCAGCAGAAGTCTGTGGTGTTGATACAGGGCCAGGTTCTCAGCTGGTGTAAATGAGCATGGCTCGACTTGAAGTCAGTGGGATTGTGTTAGTTTTCACCAGCAATGGATCTGGCCAAACAAGCACTCCCACCCCTCTCTCTGCACGTACGTCTGACACAAGGCAACTCTACTTGTAGCAGAACCCTGATGCAAATGACGCTTTTCATGTGGAAGTTCCTAATTCAGGGAAAAGACAAATGTTGGTAAAGTTTTTGCTTTAAGATTAATTGGTTTACCTTGCTGTTCACAGAAGGGCATTTGCTGACAGTTTTTCTGGCTTCCCTTGTTAACTGCTCATACCTTTTAATTTTCTAGCAGGATACTTATGAAATGTTCCATTTGTTGCTAGTTCTATATATGCATCTATATAAAAATTATATATATATAATAGTGTGCATATGTATTTATTTTTTCAACTGCCAAAAATCAATTCACAGAGCAAACCCTAGACCTTCTACAGAACTTTTGATGCCTTCATTTACTATTTTTAATATATGCTGCAGAGGTTTGAATTGTGACTTTGTTACGAGGTGAGTAATTCTCACACTTTCAGAGGGGTTCACAGTACTGCAATCTGCTGAATCAATTAAAAAAAAAAAAGTGCAAAAAAAAAAAGCTTGAAATAAAGCTAGTTAATGATAGATTAATATCAGTTGAGAAAGGAAATTGTCTTACCTTGTATTTAGAGAAAATGTTTCCTTAGAGGACCTGGGAGTGCTCCACAATCCTTATTATATGTAAAGAAGGAAGAAAATCTTAGAAGGAGCAGTCTGTCCTCTGTAACACAATTCTAATAACTTTTGACCAGGCACAGCACACTGCAGAGCTCCTATCGCCAGAAAGGAGGGAGCAAACCAACCCGGCAGGCAGGTTGGCAGGCAGTGGTGGGCGTGAAGCACGTGAGGGTAGGATTTGTCTCATGTAACTTCAGCTCAAGTTCAAGCATCCCTCTGTCATCGGTGGAGGAAGAGTGGTGTCTCCAGTGAGCAATTCGCTGCGTCCAGTGTTGTCACCCCAGCAGTGGTGGGGCAGGTCACCCTCTGGGGAGACCCGTTTCTCTTTCTGTTGGTTACGGAGCAGTCCTAGATAACAACCTCTGAGCGCTTACCTGACTTTTGGAATGCTGAACTTCAGTGAAGTAAATCCCCCACCAAGTGACTTAAGCACACAAGTATCAGGACTTCTGATGCTATTTAAGAAACTGTTCATTAGGTACTACTTAAAGTATTCTGTATCCAGCCGCAATATCAGGGCATTTAGAAATACTATATTGAAAGGATTTTAGGTATTGTGATATGAATGTCAGATGAAAAGGCATTTGTTAGGTATGTGATTTGAGAATTAGATTGATAATGTTTAAGTACGGAGATAACCTTTAGATACATCACGCAAGGAATGGAATCCCTCCCAACAATGAATGTTGAGAAATGAGCACCTTAATGGACACTTTAGACAGAAGTGCCTGTCACTTACATGGTTGTATACTCTGTGGTTTCAGGTTAGTATAATAGAGCTATGAGGCTTCTGTAGGAATATTCTTTAGCAGCTGTGTTTTTTCAAAACTTTCATCTTAAGTGCAGTATCATACCTCACTGAAAAAAGTCCGACTGTCTGATCAGCTGTTTTGTAGCCAAAAAAGCATTTATAAGGAATAAAAGTGCGTGTTCTGATAAGAGTTCATACCACTGAACTCCTTGGCTTAATGCAAGTTCTGTCCTAGGGTAGAAAAAAGTTCACTAAAGAGAACAGCATCAAATGCCTATTATATTGTTCTTTGTTTCTTTGCCAGCTGTGGATTTAAAATTGGAATAATTCAAAAAGCAGTGGGACATTATGACTCACTCAGTACCTCCTGGGCTTTTGACATTATCGTAAAGCCACATACACTTGAGTGCAAGGTTTAGTTAGTGGATTTCAATAACACAGCGAGCAGACTTTATTGAAACCACAGAGTACCTGATTAACTGTAAACAATGATTTATTCCTTCTGAACAGTCAGGGCATTATAGCTCCAGTTACAGGTGTGTTATGCTGAGTGACAACATGAGTGATATTTTTTTGAGGTTAAATTTATTCCTTCGGTCAAAATCAGGGAC
This sequence comes from Dromas ardeola, assembly GCA_013398915.1. Classification (NCBI taxonomy): domain Eukaryota; kingdom Metazoa; phylum Chordata; class Aves; order Charadriiformes; family Dromadidae; genus Dromas; species Dromas ardeola. Next base: position 301,591 of record VYZM01016294.1, on the reverse strand, counting down.
ATTTTATAATAGTAACATCTAGTTTTATGAGAGTATTCTTTTCAATATTTGTGGAATTAGTGTAACTTTTCTTTTCATTTGTTTTTCACACCTCTTCTGTGAGTTCCCTCTGAAAACTCTCAGTGGAAAGCCTGGGGAAAGGGTATTACATAGAAGAAAGAGATTGAATAAGAGGAGTTTTGACCACAAGACGTCCAATACAATTAATCTAGAAAGTCTGCATCTTCATTTAAAAACTGCAGAAAGCAGAGTCCAGCAGCACATCTTCCACTGAAGAGCAACATTATTTATGTTACCTAGTGTGTATAAGCTGAAAAGGGAAATATATTTTCCAATAAAATCTTCCAGGCTGAAAATATAGAACGGTTTGCTTGAATCCAAATGTATATTGCTTAGTCTCCACAGGAAAGTAAAGACGTATTGAGTCATATGTCAGCTGAGTTGAATTATTGATGTTGAATTAAACATGTTGAACTCAGAGATTCATCAACTTTATAGTATTATTTGTTAGAAAAGTACCCCCTTCTATCTATTTGGACCGACTTTTTATTATCTCTCTTGTTTATTATCTCTTTTATTTGAGTCAGTGGTTGCTGACCTGACTAATAGCTTTCATCTTTGAGCTGCAAGCTGTTTCCATATGTGCAGGTGCTGTGGAATTTATTGTCTTTACATTGAAAAATCAAGATCTAGTCAATATGTTTGTAGATATTTAAATGAAAATATTCTTAAGGTAGAATTAAGGTATAAGATTTTAGGATATTCGGATTTTAATGTAAGATAGATTTAAGAGTCAGGAAATTCCAACTAAAGGATGAAAATAAATACTTGAAAATCCAAAAATCAAAATTTCACTAAATCAGAAAATACATAATTAGAATTCCAGACTCAGCTGTGAATTTTCTTTATATATATGTACCTGGTAGAAGAAATGCAGTTAACTGTGTGCGCGTAAATTATGCTTAACCTAAAAGGCCCAAATGTGTATCCTTAAGCCCTGCCATCTTCATGGGCGACCTGGCTTCCCTTGTGCTCATGATATCCAAGAGGCTACCTGTGGGCTCAGTGATGATGCAGAACCATGCAGCTGTAATCCATATATGAAAAAAATGGAAGAAGTCTGTCTTCTGTGGCACCTATTAATTACAATAGCTTATTCCTGTGTAAGCGTATGACCTGGCTTATCTCGGGTGCAGGTCATTCTCAGGGTCAATCTGTGATGAGTTGACTGACGGCCTGTTTTGCAATATGCGACCTCTGTTATCTGGAGAATGAACAGACCAAGCTGTGATACACCGTCAGCTGGCATTCTGTTGGTAGAGTTAAAAAGTCGTACTCCCAAATAGGTGCGGTTATGTTACATGAACGTGCTCAGGGTGATGTAGCCATTGGATCCTATGGAGACATTCGCTATCTCTGTATAGAGCCATAGGCATCTTCCCTGTCAGTGTCCCAGAGCGCCCAGCAGAGATTGGGTATTGTCGGTCTGATACAGTGAGTGAGAATGGGGAAACTGGTCACCAGTCTTTGCTGCTGCTTTCCTAGTGGCAGCAGGAGTGAGCTCAGCTTCCAGGATTAACTGGGTTTAGTCTTGTATAGGCAGGGGCAAAACTGAAATCTCCTTATGCTGCTGAGAAATCTTGAGTCAGAGTTGATCCCACCAGATGTGTT